>JAWMRA010000023.1:14579421-14744431 GCA_035584735.1 Pseudotriccus pelzelni | reverse complement strand
GGGGCCGTGAGGGGCGGCGGGGGGCAGCGCGGGGCGGCGGGCGCGGCGCGCTCAGGCCGCGGAGAGGCGGCTCCCCCTCATTGTGTTCGCCATCTTGCGGCTCCGGCGGGGCCGCGCGGGGCACGCCGGGAACGGAGATGGGCGGGGGGGGAGCGCGCGCGGGGCCCTACGGGACGGGGGAGAGCGGGGGGGGGGAGTCCCGGCCCGGCCGCCATGTTGAGTGTGGCAGGAAACGGCAGCCAGGCCCTGCGCGCTGCCCCGGCCGCGGGCACTGCCAGCGTCTGTCAGCGCCCCCGCCCCGCCCGGGGCACCAGGTGGGAAGGGGCGGCTGCGGCGGGGCCGGGGTTCACCCCCGCGGTGTTCGTGACCCACCCGCCCGGCAGTGCCCGCCGGCGGGGTGTGGGGGGGTGTGAGGGGGGGCCGCGGCGAGGGCATGGCGTCATCCCGCAGAGCGAGCAATGGCTTCGCGCCGGCGGCGGCGCTGCGTCACTTCCGTCGCTGGGCGGGGCCGTGAGGGGCGCGGGGCAGCCCCGGCGGGATCTCCCGGCTCGCGGTTCGGGAGCTTTCCCGCCCTTCCCGTGGGAATGAGGGAGGAACGTGCTGCCCGGCAGCGCCCGGGCGTGAGCCACCAGTGCGGCCAGGAAGGCCGGTGGCGTCCTGGAGTGTGTCAGCAGTAGTGTGACCAGCGGGAGCAGGGCAGTGACTGTCCCCCTGCGCTGGCCGCTGGCGGGGCTGCACCTCGAGGGCTGTGCCCATTTCGGGGCCCTTCGGGACGAGACACACGTTGAGGGGCTGGAGCGGGTCCAGAGAAGGGCAGCGGAAATGGGGAAGGGTCTGGAGCACAAGTCTGACCAGGAGCGGCTGAGGGGACTCAGCCTGGGAAAAGGGAGGCTCGGGGAGACCCCGTCACTCTCTGCAGCTCCCTGACACGAGGTGGTAGCCAGGTGGGGTCGGGCTCTTCTCCAGGCAACCAGCGACAGAACAAGAGGACACGGGGGAGGTCTGGGTTGGACATTAGGAAGAATTTCTTCACAGAAAGGGCGATTGGGCACTGGAATGGCTGCCCGAGGAGGTGATGGAGTCGCCGTCCCTGGAACCGTTTAAGGAAAGACTGGACGTGGCACTTAGTGCTCTGGTCCAGTTGACATGAGATCGCAGGTGGACTGGATGATCTCGAGTGTCTTTTCCAACCTAATTGATTCTGTGATCTCATGGATGGGACCCGGCAGGAACTGCCTTTGCGCAGCCTGGGGCCAGACTCCTTCCTCACTGGCCAGGGAGCACCCCCTGTGTCCGTGCCCTCCTCTGAAATACACCTCGATTACTTTCTTGTCCTTCCCCCGTGCTACTTTTAGACCAGTTATTGCACATTTTCATTTCTCGGTATTTTATTCCTCTAAAAACTTCCAAGCAGCACTATGGGAACACCACAGCTACAGCATCATGATCCTGAGCCGTATGAGACATCGGGTAAAGGTGTGCCAGAGACGCTTAAGCCTTTGAGAAAGGCACTGTGGCTTTTGAGGCTGCTGCTCCAATGCACACACCTTGGAACTGCCTTTTTCTGTTGTGAATCCTGATGTCAGGCTCTGTGTTCGTGTTTTCGTATATTTCTTACCTTAAAAAGTTATTCCTGGAGTATAACAGTAGCTGTGAGATTCTCCCACACACACCTCAAAGATTTCTGCTATTTTAAATTCAGAACACCACCACATCTTGGCATTTCAGTCCCCCAGAAACTCAGAATCAAAAGAAAAAAAAACCAAAAAACCCAACAAAACCCAACCATCAAACCATAGACACTTTCATAAACGTTAATTGCATTTTCCTTTCCCAGTCTCCAGAACAGGGTTTGATTTTGCGTTTGGATCCTGTTGCCCTCCTGTGGTCAAACCTCAGCAAGTCCGGGAGCTGTTGTTGAAGCTCTGCCTGCATGCCTTTCAAACAGGCTGAATTATTTTGTGTGGATTTAGCGAAACAAAAGTCTTTCCCCACATCCCTTCCCCTCGCTGTTTGTTTGCTGGAGGTCACCCTTGCAGGCTGAGAGATCTCACCCGGCTCATCCTCTCACACCACGGTGGGATTGGCTCCTCTGGATGATTCACCTGTTTTTCTTTGAATCAGAGACAAGGTTTTCACACTGGAGTCCAGGGAGACTGAACAATGTGCCTTCATTACTCCCGAGTGGGTTCAGCTGCCCCTTTGTTCAGCTCAGTTCAAAACCTACCACTTATTTCCGTGTGATGAGAGGCTTTAGAGAGGCTCGGGGTGCCATGCCCTGCACACCGTAAATTGCAGGATCAAAGCCTGGATTATCTCCTGTGGGCCCCGGAGGTGACTCACCGATACCATCATAAGACAATTTACTTCAAAACACCTACAATACTTAGCTAAGTTTTAGAGTTGTATAACACCGTGGGTTGTTGATTTGATATTTTGTCACTTCCTTTTTATTCTCCTGCCTTTCTTCCTAATCGTTGGAACTTAGTTTGTCAGTTTATACCAAGCTGGAATTTAGCTGGCAGGATAATTGGATCTCCTAGCAAAATGTCATATTAAGTAGGAATCATGGATAATGCCCCTGCAAAATTAGTTAATGGAAAAAATGTTTAATTGCTGCTTGAGTGATATTGATCACATGCAGTTATTCTACCTATGCACTTCTGTGTTCCATACCACTGAAACCTGCACAGTACAGGGACTTGTGCTTGCTCAGCAGCAAAAATTCACACTCCTCCTTGCTGAGTGTCCCGAGGTTTCTGTGAGTCCTGACCTTGAGTTTATCACGGTTCCCCTGGAAGATGCCTCCATCAGCACTTCCCCAAATTAAGCACTTTGTGGTGCCCTCCAGGTCACTAATGAAGCCATGGGGTAACGTGAACCCCAACAGATTCCCTGTTGATTACCAGATGTCAGCTGGACCCCAGGCCACTGGTTTCTGCCCTTTGAGCCCAGTGGTCAGGCTGGTTTCCAGCAGGTCTGACTGTGTTTGCCCAGCCCACACTCCAGTGTGCTCACGGGAACGATGTCAAAAACCTCACTGAAGTCCAGGCAGTTCATATCTGCTGCTTTCCACATTCCCCACAGCCTCTTGTCTCAGCCCAGAGGGCAGCTGTAATTGTCATCCTGTGACTGATTAAGATTCCTGGCTCTTTCTCCTCTTATGTTATTTCCAACTGAGGAGCTCATAATTTTCTGCTATTAATCCCAAAGAGCGTGACCTTGTATTTCGCAGCACTGAATTTCAACCCCTTTCTACTGTTCCAGTCCTCAAGGCTGGCAGCTTTTCATCTTCTGTAGAATACTATGATCCTTCCCTGTATTTTAAATGACTCTCAACTTTGATGGCAAGTTGACTCAGAATAGGGAGTTTGAGAAATTACAGCATGAAAGGAAGTAGACTTGGCATGGACTTGGCTCCAGGGTAGCAGTGTTCTGTGTTGAGCTACAGAAGGATTTTTAGTGAAAAAATTTTCTTCCTTGCAATCCCCAGTGCATGGGAAAATCATTTCCAAAAGGTATATAAGGAGTGAAGGGAGTGTGACCTAGAAAAACTAGTAAGATGCATGTGTCAAATCCAGTTAATTTTTTTTACTAATCATACTGATCTATATATATAAAATGCTGAACACTTATCTTCCCTGTGCTTGGCCTTAAGCCACGTTCTCCATCAAAGGCAAAGAGACCCTGCTGACACTTTCCTGGTGAGTAAATCTGTCATGAGAGCAACATATTTCTTCTCCAACAAACATATAGAAAGCCATGTATCGGAAACTGGGACTCCTGGGTTTCCCAGAGCTCAGCATATTCTTGAAACAAGGTATCCAGGCTCCATCCTGCTGTCTCCCTTGCCTGCCTGGCAGGCCCTCTGGTCTCATCACAGTGCATCTGTCCACCTTCATCCTCTTTCCCAGTGCTTTTCCCGGGAGAACTGCAGTGAGTGGGGGCACAGGGCCTTTCCGCCTGTCCCTGCACACCCACTCGTGCACTGCACCCTTCACAGCTGCCCATCCTTCCTGCAGACGTTTCCTCTCTTACCAAATGTGAATGAGGCAGTGCAGTAATTTTATGCAAATCCATGTGCAGATTAAAAAATTAATCAAATTCTGAAATTTTCATTTAAAGAGATTAGTCTTGAAAAATCCCCCATCTAATCCTCCCAGAATAGACACTTGGAACATGCCTTCCCCGCTTTGTTTCCCTCCTGGGTTCAGTGCATCTCCTGGAAAAATTTTCTCGTAATGCTTTTGGGACCGTGCGGAGCAGCGAGTTTGAGTTTCGCCAGGCGAATTAAAGTTGATATATCAAACGATAAAAAAGATGTGTCAGTAAGTGGGAGCAGGGGAGTCTGAGGCAGTAAAATCCTAGCTCCGTTGTACTTCATAGGTAAACTCCCCTGGTGATGCAGGAGAAATGGGAGCACTGAGGCTCAGTGAGTCTAATGTTAATTTACGCACCGAGGGGCCAGAAGAAAGTCATGCAGCAAGAAAAACGAGGAGCAAGAGACGCTGCTAAAACTTGCTGTGTCTGGGAGTTTACTGCTGTAATCTGTCTTTTAGAGCTTGAGCTCAAAATTATCCTCAGGCAACTGGGGTTTGAGCCAGTGCCATCTCAAATGTTTTCCAAGCCCCTCAGGGATTTTGGAGCTGACCTCGTACATGGTGGGCCAGCCACCAATCCCTGCCACACTGGGGGAAATCCAGAGACATCCCAATGACATTAAAACTAAACTAATTTAGGCCCCTGAAGATCTCAGCTGAATTAAACATTCTGATGCATGAATATACAGCATCCTCTGATCTCGCAGCACCTGAAATGCTCAGGATGTGTCTGTGGTTGGGTTGGCCTGCAACAAGCTCATTTACCCCAACTTCAAGAAAACCACAAGCCCATGATGCAAATCCTTGAACAAACCCCCAGCCACGGCACCTGGAATAGCTCAGCTCTGCCCAGCGATGGCAGACTGGCCCCTAGAAAGGAATATGTTTCTGGCTTTCGAGCAGCTGCCATGGAGTGAGGTGCTGGCTCATTTTTCTCGCTGCATGGGCATGGCCAGCTCATTTGTTCACTGTTTTCCTCCCCAGTGTGACTCCAAGTTTATGGCTCAGGCTCTGCCCCACTATGTCCATGCTTTTGGTCTCCTGCCACCATCCAATTTACTTGGCAGCTTTACTACATTTCTGCCCCTACTGCTGGATTGTTTCTGTCTCCCTCTGACTTTGGCTCCTTGCCTGCAGAATTGCTTTAATTAAAAAGTTAATAACAGGTAATGCAAACGAGTGTTTTGCCTGTATTTTATCACAGTCCAGCTTCTCTCCCTCCCTCTTTCCCAGAGAAGGTGAAAATAAGAAGCTGGAGTTCTGCTGCTTTTTGGTGTGAGAGCTAACAGTGGAAATTTCTGCAGGCTTAGGAGGAGCCCTGTGAAGAAAGAGCTTACAATGCTGTGTGTAGATTTATTATAAGTGTGTAGATTATTCATCAATGAAAGCTGAGGAAGTTTTCATTTAAAGGGGATTAATCTAAACCCCTTACAGTCCTCCAGCTCTCTTTAGAACAGGTAATTCTTAGCATCATTTTCCTCCTAAGCTTAGTGCAAACTTCTAGAAAACTTTTCAGAAGACTATCCCAACTCCAAATTATCCCAAACAGGGACAAAGGGAAGGTGTGAAACCTGAGCCCCACTCATCCTATAGCACGTCATATAGAAGAGGGCTCATTCATCCCTACGTGATTTCCCTGAGAAAGTGGGAAACAAAGATCACTGCATGAAGCAATATGAGTCACATCATCAGCCCCTTCTCCCAGCCCAGATTCCTCCCAGCCAGCAGTGGGAAGAGGGAAATGCAGGGATGTGAGGGTGTAATTTCCCCACGTGCAATGTGCAGCAGCTGACGGGCAGTTACATCATTTCTAAACCCACCATCTCTGGAGGGAGCCTAAAAGCTGCCATTTGGGTTATTTTTCTTTCCATGACTGCCTGTGTTTTGGGGTGATGTTCAGTCCTCCTGATCTTGTTTTTAAAGCCCCAGTAAAGTGAGTAGGAGTTTTATTTATTTACTTTTTGTTAATATCTATATTGGATTCCATAGCACTGATTTATAGCTGTTTCCTGATGACATTTAGTACCCAGTGCCTGAGACTATATAAATAAATTACTTAAAAATGGATTTGTGGCATCATTAGCAGCACCCCCATTCCAAGGGGAGCCTCCAGTGAGCCTGCGTGTCTAATCAGAGCTGACAAGGAGCAGAGTTACACGCTGAGACATCCAAAGCTAATGGATCTGTGCCAAATTCAGCTCTCTGTTGCACTGGTATAAAGTTGGATAACCTCTGATTGCAAGGGGGTTTTTGCACCATATTTACTCTGCGTTTACACCTGGGCTCTGATATCAGTGTCAGGCGGTGTGCTCTAAAATCCTGAGAAGCAAAGGAAAGACACTTGCTGACTTCACCAGACTCCAGATCAGGCCTCAGTGGTTAAAATATAATCTGAGTTCAGAGTGCAGAAAACAGATTACATGCCTGCTATTGTAGTGAAATGCTTTCCAGAGCAAGCATTAGCAGTATGTACACAAGTGCCAGATGAATTAAGCTGGCATTTATTTTTTCCAGCTCCAGTAGGAGAGGATTTCTCTTAAACAACTCATGCCTGCTGTGTCGTGTCTGGAGCTGGAGCTGAACGGAGCCGCCAGGAGGGCACGTGTGACAGGAGCCACTGTTGCAGGTCTGGTTGTGCTCAATTCCCCCGGTCTTCAGGGTCAGCCGTGCATGGAAACATCAAGGCAGAGACAGAGCCTCTTAAAAACTCTGGGGCTTTATTTTCTGCAATTCCCCTGGCTCCATTTAAGCCTTTTTCTCCAGCCATTTTTGCAAACCGTGTATCACCGCTTAGGGGAGGTGACCTGGGGCGTGATGCACCTCTGCTTTGTAACACCTTCCTCTGATTGCACTGTGCTGCCAGGTGAATCAGAGGCCTGCTGGGAACAGAGATGCTAATCTTGGTTCCTGAGAGGTGCACAGCTGACTTCACTGCGAGCAGCACAGTCACCGTGGCCCTCGCTGAAGAGGGGTCAGTGGTTTACGCTGCTGGCAGCATCAGCTGCCATGAAGTTTAAGACACTAGTAACAAAGTGGTCAGGACGCCCTGTCTTTTAATCTCTTCTCTCCTCATGGTTGAAAAGCCAGTCCTTCTGACCAATATCTGAAGAGAGTACAGATAGGTAGTTAATCTGCCTTGGCTTTTGCCTTTAAAATCTGTTCTCCTAAGTATTAAATAATTTATGGTTAGACTCGATGTTAAGGGTCTTTTCCAAATTCAGTGATTCTTAGGTTTCTTTCCCTGACTAACCTTTGATTCTCCATATAGCTTTACCTGCAAGTCCCTTGTCCAATAGATTTCAGAGTGTGCCCACGTTTCATTGCCTGGAGAAGGTGCTTGTGTAGGGTTTTTTTCGTGTAGAGCTTCTGGGTTCCTACAGCAAAATAAGCTTAAGGAGCTGTTGGAAAGCTTGTCTGGCTTAATCATTAACACCTTGCAATGCTATGGGAGTGTCAGGACAAAGAGACCTCTGGACTCCTGAGCTCTCACAGAAGAATCCAGCCACTTGCACTGAAACACTCCACTTACTAGAGAGAGGATTAACTCTCTCAGGTAATTTGATTTAGTCTGTGATTGAGTGTGTTGCCTGGGCTGCTTGAGCCTCCTGGCACCCTGCCTCGATTGCCGTGAGCGGGAGGGATGCAGATCACAGGGATCTTTGATCCTGAGAAACCGGCAGTGAACTTGCTGCCAGTTAACAGAAGGAAGGAGAAATGCTGGGAGGGAATAGATGCCTGTGTGCTGGCAGGGGCTGCCTTTCCTCTGTCAAGACAAGTATCTGCCCTTGAGCAGCTGAGATCTTTTGGTCCATGCACAAATCTGCTGCATATAATGCTAATGCTCAGTGGAGACCAGCTCAAATGGGCTTTCACAGACACGGCTGGCAACTTTGCCTTGATCTGAAGTTTTACTTGGGCTCTAAATGTGATTTTAATGGATAATGGGAGGACTAAAACATAAAGGCAAATGAAGCCTTGTGTTAATTTTCTGTTTGGTGAGGAAACCTCATTACTGGTCTCTCTGTGGCCACCAGCAGCAAGGGATCAGGCAGCCAGCAAGCCTGTTGTTTCTCCTGAGTCCGTGTCTGATGCTGCAGGGACACATGGGGCACTGCACAGCCAGAGAATGAGATCAGCATTTGGCCAGCACGAGGAAGGGAGTTAATGTAGTGAAAAGCTGTTCCACCCAGATGCCCTGCTCTCTCCAGGACAGAGAGCAGCTTCCACGGTTTGGAAAGGTGTCAAACGCTGAGCAAATAGAAATGATGCCTTGCCAGTGGCAAAGCGACAGTGATGGAGAAGCTGGCTGGCAGAGCTCGCCTTCCCTGTGGGAGGTGATGGGATTGCACGGGAATCACAAGCTGACAGGTAGTTTGAATGTGACACTGTCCTTCCCTCCTTCCTGCCTGGTCAGAAGTTTGAAAATGCTGTTCATAAGGCACCTTAATCTAGAGGAAACAGGAGCTAGAGCTTAACGGTTCATGTTTTGACCTCCCTGCTCTCTCTGTGACAGCCCTGTCTCTTCTGATAGCAAAAATGTTCCCTTTCCCTTGCAGGTTGGAGTCTTCAGCTGTCCCAGCTCTGGAGGCCTTGCCAGTGCTGGCAGGGTGTGTACAAGCCCACCCCACAGTACAGACTGGCTCAGCCTGGCCACCCTGTGCAGAATGTCCCTCCGTGAGCACGCACTGTCCCTGTTCCGCAGCGCAGTGGGCACCGTCCGCCCGGCCCCGATGATGAAGAGGGCCCTGAAACTCCAGGGGGATGGGTGCCCTCAGCTGCTGGTGAAGGGCCAGGCATTTCCAGTGAAGAGGGACCTGTACCTGGTGGGTTTCGGAAAAGCTGTGCTGGGGATGGCTGCAGCAGCAGAAGAGATCCTGGGAGACTACCTCGTCCGTGGGATCATCAATGTGCCACTGGGCATCCAGGAGAGCCTGCAGCGAGCAGGAATGCAGTAAGGAGGACTGTTTCTGAACAGTTTTGGGTGGGGACGTAGGCTGCCAGATTTGTCCTCTGTGTGATGTTGCTGTGAACCCCTTCCGTCCTTTCCAGCTGCCCTCACTCTGTTGCCCATCCCATCCAACCCACTGCTCTCATCTTCAACCACCATCACATCCCAGTGGCACCAGTAACAGAGCCCATCTCTTGTGCTGGACGTGCTGCCTCTCCAGCCTTGGGAAGAGACACTCAGCAAAGGCCATCTCCCTGTCCTGGTCACTTGCTGTACACCTCTGGTGCACCAGGCACCTGGAGAGTGACAGCCTGGCTGCCTGCGTAAGTGCACAGGTCAGTGGCGTGACTGCCTCTCTTATCTCACCAGGGACATGCTGCTGAAGCCACACAGCAAAATCCAGGTCATTGAAGGTGCCAAGAACAACCTCCCAGATGCAGAGGCTCTGAAGGGAGCTGTTGCCATACAGCAGCTGGCTGAGGGTCTGACTGCGGATGACCTGCTCCTTGTCCTTATCTCAGGTAGTGAGGGGATCCCAGGGAATGGGATCTCCTGAGGCCATCCATGGCCGTGCAGCAAGGGATCGCTGTGCTGTGCCAGCCCTTTCAGCATGGACCCTTGTACCCTCTGTGATTTTTCCTCTCCCTGCTGCCATCCTTTCTCAAGGGATGCAGCAAGGGAGAGCACGGGGCTGATCTGGTGCAGAGAGAGTAGTGCCGTTAGGCAAGCACCCAAGTGACTGGAATCTAGCTGTGCTTGCTGGGGATTCCCCTGGGCTTCCTCCTGTCTTTTGGCTACGGGGATCTCCAAGGGACTCCTCAGCCCTTCAGGATCTTCCCATACAGGATCTTCCCGTGGCTGTGACTCCCTATGCATGTGCACTCCCACACAGCAGCCGGTCCCCAACTGCTCCTGCCTCTCAGCTAGATCCCTGGCTATTGACTGAAACACAGGCATTTGCATTTGTTTTTCTTGCTCATCATGTTTTATTGATGCTGATTTGTCTCAAACCTCTGAGCAGGCTTTGCCTTTTGACAGCAGGTTTCAGCTGTACTTCTATGCATGTTCACTCTGCTCAGATCTTGCTCTTTTCTCCTCTGTATTTTTCATCCACTTTTTCGTTAGAACCTTGCCTTCTTTTCCATATTTCCAATGCCTTGTATCAGACAGGATTCCCATTGATGAGGCTGGACCCCCGGACTCAGGGTGTGCTTTGTCCTTTGCATTACTGTTTTCTCCATTCCTTTCCTCCCAGGCCTAGGTGAGCACAGTTCAGGAGTTTACAGTCTTGCTGCATCCATAGTTGGTGGGGGAGGTTGTTTGGGGGTTTGTTTTTTACTCAGTGTCCTGAATAAATGGAGCCACCAAAGCAGGCAGTGTCTCTATGTGCATAGCACTGACTGCTGTCTGAGCCGTGGAGGCTGTGCTCCCTGCTCACCCACACAGGTGAGTATCAGTGTGACGACACACTGGTAGCCCAGAGTAGTGGTGATAGTAGTTGCTGTGCCTTTTCTGTCATCCCCACAACACTGAAGGCATGTGATATCCTGCTCTGGCAAGGTTTACACTGCAGGTGAAGTGTAGCAGACTGCAGAGAGTGCAGGACAGCAGTGAGTAAAACCCCTTGGTGAAGGCTGAATTCTCCAGAGATGTTAGCTTAGGTCCCCAGTTGCCTTCCCTCCACACAGTAGTGAGGGAAGAAGAAAGGCTCAAGCCTTGCTCTCTTCTGCCCTCCTTTTCCTGCTATCCTGATGTCCTTGCCATCTCTTCTGCATCCTAGGGGGTGGATCAGCCCTGCTGCCTGCTCCCATCCCTCCCATCCTCCTTGAAGAGAAGGAGAAACTCACAAAGATGCTGGCTTCCCGAGGAGCTGCCATACAGGAGCTGAACATTGTCCGGAAGACTCTGTCCATGCTGAAGGGTGGAGGGCTGGCCCAGCTCGCATATCCCGCACGGGTAACCATGGAGAAGGCCCTGCTTGCCCACAGATCACCCATCTACCCCCAAAGTAGAGGTTCAGTCATCTTACCTAAGCATAGTTGCCGAGATTTTTCCTTACTAAGTAAACAACCTTTGCATACTGTTTTGGGACTCTGTAGCTGAGATTTCACTGAGGATCCAAACTCTCAGGGAGACAGAGGTGGGACAGAGGGAATTCAGGCTTGGCAGTCGTCAGCCATCATCACACCACTCTCAGCACACCCCAGCCCACACGTCCAAGTGCTGGTGCTTCACCACAGTGCTTTCAAGGCTGGCTCTGACCCTTGGCTCCCCTAGGGGCTCTTCTCAGCATGTGCCATCACTGAACCCACACTAGGTTGGGCCTGACAAGTGCAGTGTCACAGGTTACATCTTCCAGAGTGATGGTCCAGCGTTAAAGGGGACTGTAGATCTGTGGGTTCAAGAAGGGCAAGGGGACACACTCACAGGACCATAAAACAAAAATTCCCTGCCTTGTTTCCTTCTGCTTTAGTGTGGGGGTAGTGCAAGTGTAACTCAGAGCAATGCTTATGCCGGAGCTCTTGCGTGGTCACCTGTCTCTGCCTCCTGCAGTAATCTGTGGGCATTTCTTTCTGTAGGTGGTAAGTCTCATCCTGTCTGATGTGATTGGTGACCCCTTGGATATCATAGCGAGTGGGCCCACTGCTGCCAGCTCCCACAATGTCCAAGACTGCCTTCAGGTACTTGCCAAATACAACCTGCTGCACAACCTGCCCAAGTCTGTGGAAATGGTCCTCTCCAGCTCCCCCACCAAGCCCACCGCTCCAGAAAACTACTCCCATGTTTCCAACGTCATCATTGGGTCAAATACACTGGCTTTAGACGAGGCCAAATGCCACGCTGAGGGCCTGGGCTACGCAGCTCTGGTTCTGAGTGCAGCGATCCGTGGGGAAGTCGGCCGTGTCGCCACGCTGTACTGCCGGCTGATCCGGCTGGTGTGCCTGGGCCTCGCCGGCCTCGCAGAAGGGCCCCTCGGTGATGAGGTGAGGGGCAATCTCCTGCAGCTGGCGGCAGAGCTGGAGATCCCAGGTTTGGACCTTGCCAAGTTTCTTCAGGCCCTGCGAGGATTAGGGCCTGACAGACCAGTCTGCGTCCTGGCTGGCGGAGAAACCACGGTCCAGCTTCAAGGAAGCGGCAAGGGAGGGAGGAACCAGGAGCTGGCCCTGCGCGTGGGGCTGGGGCTGCACAGGGCACGGGCCACGGAAGGCAGCAGCCCCCAAGGGAGGTGTGAGATCATCTTCTTCAGCGGCGGAACGGACGGGCAGGATGGGCCGACGGAGGCGGCGGGAGCCTTCTGCAGCCCAGGGCTGGTGGCTGAGGCGCTTCAGGAGGGCCTGGACGTGGAGGCCTTTCTCAGGAACAATGACTCCTACACCTTCTTCAGCCAATTCCAAGGTGGGCATCACCTCCTGGTGACAGGCTTGACCGGCACAAATGTCATGGACATCCAGGCCGTTTTAATTAGAGCCACGGAGAGATCATGAAAGCTCCCTCTGCAGATATCCAGATGCACTTAATTAGAACCAGGAGTAAATGAAAGCATCAACACTGCAGACAAATGCAAACTACTTAAATTAGGGCTCACTGTTGAGGGTGCTGGTATCTTTGACAGAAAGGATCCACTAATTAGACACATGAATGGATGTCCACCAGCAAAAGCAAGCACTTGTAATTGGGGGGATCAGAAAAAGGTGAGAGGTCACATTGCAGACAAGGAAGCTGGATTTAAGATGCTTGTGACTTCAAGTGAAGCTGAAGACTTCACATGCTAGTTAAAAGATGTGGGGAAGTTGAGGCCGCGGCAGGGCTGCCAGGGAGAGCACTCACTGTACTGTTGCACCTCCAGTGACCCCAGCTCACAACCAGCTGAGGAGGGAGCTTTTGCAGATTCACAAAATATCAGTGACTGAAGGATATAAAAGCAGTAACAGCAAGGCCTGCTCACCTGAAGCAGGGAGGTGCTGGAGGGATGTGGCGGGGACACCCAGCACCCACTCCACCTGCCAGCACAGTGCCCTGCAGCTCCTCCCACACCAGGGTACTGAGGTGACACAGAGACCCTAAGCCCAGCACGATGCAAACCCAGGAGTGTGGCTAAGGAGCACATTGGCAGAGATACTGAATGGGTGACAGGCAGTGCACAGTGACACAGAGGGTTCCATACCTTCACTGCGCAGCCGAAGGAAGGGGATGAACGAAGTTCAGTGGCTCCTCCAGCCTCCTTCCCTCCACAGGAACGTCTTCCTTTCTGATCCCGGTTGGGAGAGCCTCCATGCCAGCAGCACATATGCTATGAGCTTTCATGGTGTTGTTTTCCAACTGCCTAGAAAACAGTCGTGCATCCAGTCTGAGCCACTGACCTTTCTTCTGCGCTGAGGCAGAAGTCGCTGTCACTCTGATTAACTCTGCTAATTCCACAGAACAAAAGGCAAGGAAACCTTCACGCTCAGCTCTCCTGACCCATGCTGCTGAGCTGATCAAAGGCCAAAGCTGCCAGAGCTGTGCTTTGACAGGAAGCTGCTCCCCTACACGTACAAGGACACCGTGGTTTATCCTGGTTTTGTCACCTACTGCAGTGCGATATGTGGGAGAGCAGAGATGAGCTGGGTTTCCCATGATGTGCAGCCCACAGGCTGGATTTCAGAAGGGCTTTGCCTGTAGCAACAGGCACATTGATGGTTTTGGCTGGATATTCAAAGGACTTCAGCTCAGCAGCCAGTATGACCCAGCACGTCTGACTCCTTTTGAATATCCGGCTGTTTGTTACAGAGCCTAAGTGAGAGCTGAGCTCCTTTGAAAATCCAGCTCTAATGTAATAGGACACGCTTGACTCAGACTCCAGACAGACCAACCTACTCCATGCGGCTGATCTCATCTCGTGACATAAACACACTGTTGTGCCAACACCATGAGTCGGGGTGTATCTCACTGAGCTGTCGTTCTGCACCTGCCTGGATCGGAGAGCGGATTTTTGAGGAGGATACACCACCTCCTATTTTGGTTTTGAAGCCAATATCTAACAAGTAGGGATATCAGCAGGACCATCACGGAGCCCAGTATCAATGCCAGGCTAGCAGCTGGACTGTCTGGGCTACAGCCCAGGCACAGTGTAAGGCACAAGCCTGGGGATTTCAAAACCCTAGTCTTGCCCGGGATGGTTTGAACCCATCCACGCATCTCATTTGTCCTCAGAGTCTGAAGGTCTTCTGTAACATGCCTGAACTTGCTTACACTGGTAAACAGCTCCAAGATCTGCTGGGGAAAGTCTGCCAAGCGTTATAAAGCTCTCTGTGCCCCTGTAATGTCAGGGGTGGTTGTGCAGGAGAAGCTGCTTTGTGCCGTGTGCTTTTCACCAGAGGTCGCTGGCAGGTCGCCTGCTCCATGCCCAGCAGGCCAGCTCCACAGGGGCACCAACGCACGGAGATACAGCCACAAGTATGGGCTGCAGCCAGGATAACTGGCTAAAGCTGGCTTCACCGTGCTGGGAATGCTTCCTGGCCAGTTCTGCTCCAGTGGAATGCAGAGTGACTCCAGTTTCAGGCTGGAGTGCCTGGCAGGAGGGTCACTGGCACTTCCAGCAGCAGGTCCAATGTGCCACAGGCCCACCATAACTCCCTGCCACGCTGCTGAGCACCACACTGGCCCTTGGAGCTGCAGCCAAATTCAGAAGACCTTGGACTAGTGCTGGCTGGCTTCTCCCAGGAAATGCCTACCCCAGATACCCTGAGCAGTGTCCTTGCTTTCTGAATATTGGCTTTTCACTAACAATTAAAGAGTGTGTGTTGGAGAGGAGAGAAGGCTAATAAAAGGTTTGTTGAAAGGATGGACCTGTTTGAAGTATACTTCACATCTACCTTTTCTTGGCCACCATATATGGGTTTTGTTCTTGTCCTTTCTTTCCTAGTGAGGAGATAACAGGATAGGGAGAGATTCACTAAGGATACCCAGGCTATAGAAATCCTTCTCTAATGCTTCTACCTGGACAGCTCAAAGCTGCATTTCCAAGGGGTTGCTTGGGTGGACCTTCTACCTAGGGACAAAAGGAGCATTAGAATATGGGCACCCCTCACAGACAAAGCATTGTTTTATTCCTCTGGACAGTGCTCGGCAGGAATTTGTCTGTTCCTGCTCCAGCCCAAAGCCAGCTCCCTCTGACCTGCAGACACCTCACAGACAGCAAAAGGCCCCAAGCATGAGCCAGCATACATTTGGGCCACACTGGTCAGGTTTAGCAGGATTTGTGAGCTAACAATTGCATCCTAAGGCACAAGAGCATCACTTACCTGCCTAGCAATGATTTGCCTCTGGGCTGTCAAGGTCTGCCAGGAATGATGACTTTCCCACTGGGAGCTTGAGTGAGTCACCACAGGTGAGCAGGGCTTTGCAACTTGTCCACGCTGTCCTGGATGGGATATTGGCATCATGGGAACGAACCCGGATAAGTGAAGGAACCCAGAGTACAGCCAGTGATCCCAGAGTGCAGGGTGTGCTGGGAGCAGCTCCATGCCATCCCGGCTCCAGGGTGCTTCTGCCTAAGGCAACGAGTCACAGAGAGAGTGAGGACAATAAGAGCCACTTGGGTTTGATGCTCCCAGTCCCTTCCCTTTCTATCAGAAAAGCAAAAAACTTTCCACACCAGCCAGCCTCCAGGAGAGACTTGGATAGAGACAGCCAACAGCTCCCTGGCCACGTCCCTGTACATGGGCAGGGGACACTGGGACAGTCACTGGGAAGAACACACCCAGATGCTGGGGAGTGGGTGAGCAAAGCCTGGGTGCGTTCAGGGTCCATTTGCTCTCCTAAGCTAGCAGCTCGTAGCCAAACTGTGCTAATGGCCAGGAGAAGTAACTGCGTTATTAACAGCACGAGCTTTTGGCAGTAAATTAAAAATCTTGGCTGCTGCCCTTGGCTCTGCTCTTGCCTCTTAGAAGACATTAATATCACAGCTCCCCAGCATTCCCATTATCACTTCATTAGGGATCCAATAATGATAAATGTGGATGGTTTTATTTTGCACAGAGCCTGATTAATGGCTAATATTTCACTAGGTGTTAATGGGGCCCTTGCTTTATGGAGGCATTGGAAGGGGCTGCCTTTCATCTCCTCTACAAGCCACAATTTTCACTATTTTTGCTAATGTGACAGATTTAACGCAAACCTTGAAAGAGTGGCTGAAGCCTCTTGAGAAACTTTGAAGAGAGTCATGCTTGGGGGCAGCCCTTGCTGTGGTGGCCATTCCTCAGCTCCTTTTTCCTCTTCTTCCTCTTCATTCTCTCCTGTCCTGCCAGCAGTGCCTCCTTGAATGCCTGCACCCAGAGGTTGTCACCCATCTCCTGGGATACTGGGGGGCAAAACCAAAGCAGCAGGTTCCCCAGGGATGAGCCCACTAGTGCAGTTACCAGAGCTCTCCACAGCACATGTGGTGCAGAACCAGGCCCACCTTTGCAAGAGGGTGCAATGCAAGAAGGGGCAGGCTTGTGCTGGCCTCACCCCAAGCAGTTTGGCACCCCTCACCTGCAGCCCCAGAGGGCTGGGTAGCCTGGCATGCAGGACAGAGTCCAGGCTGAGGCCAGCAGTCTTCCTCCAGCACCCCAGGGCGCAGCTCTGGAGGCTCCTCCGAGGCTGTCTCCCATGGCACAGGAGCTGCTCTCCGCCGTAGGACCCCGGCGTATTGCACGGCTTCAATCCCTATATGAAGTGGGATGTATAATCACATAGGAATAAAAAGCCATACAAGACAGCAGGCTGTGAGTTGCTCCATGCTGGCGGGGTGATGGGACAGTCCCTCTGCAGTAGCTGCCACGGCCCCCGCTGGAATGGAGCTGGGCCCTGGGGAGCCCCCAGGAGCACCCACCAGCCCCTGCACAGGGTCTGTGGGGAGACAGAGAAGCCCTGCATCAAACAGAGAAGAGAGGCGATGTGTCAGCCAGGGGAAAGCACGGGAGGCCCTAGAGCTGCTGGGGAGGCAGCCCCAGGAGGTGTCAGAACTTGCTCCCAGCTAGTAAAGGCCTCCCACCCCAGCTCCCTGCTGGGAGCTGTGACAAGACTTGTCATGTACCCTGTGGTACATCCAGACCTCCGCCCCTCTCCCAATCCCCAGCCTGGAACATCATCCCCAGCCTGGCAACCCTCTGCTTGCACCATCATCATCCCCACCAAGGCAATGGGTACCACAACCCTCCAGCACCATCAAAAACACCTGGGGAGGGGAGAAAGAGGAGCCAGCCTCCTCCCCGCAGAGGCTGGAGGATCCTTCTCCATCTGACTGTGGAGAGGAGAGCCCAGCGGGTAAAGTGAGCAGTGGCAGGGAGCTGTCAGCACCCAGCTGTCAGAGTCCAAATCCCCTGGCAGCCCATTAGGAGCAGCTCCTGGCTGCCTGCAGGAGCTCTTGACAGGGGGCCAGGCACCAGCGAGAACGAGCGCAGATCCTCCACTAAGGAGGTGGATGTGGGTGGAATGAAACCAGGGAGCTATTGCTCCAGTGAACGCCTGCTGAGAGGCACTGGCACAGCCCCACATTTTGGGGGTGGGGGACAACTAGGGCAGGCTCCCTCAGGAGCCCACCCAAGCAGTGCTGGGGATAAAGCCAAGTGGTGGCCAGCAGAAAAGGCTGCTTATGCCACCTCCTCTCCTCCTGCCTTTCTGCTCACATCCCAGCAGCGATTCTGGCATCCACAGGATGGGAGACCTGGAGCAGTGCCTGGGGCAGGAGGGGATGGGTGGTGGGTGCAGGCTCACGCAATACAGCCCAGAGACATACTGAGAAGGGAAGCTTAAAAAAAAAAACCCAACACAAAGTAGCCATACACTCGCTGCTCTCCACCCAGCACCAAAAAACCTCTTTTTGATGGCCCAGGAGAGCACAGCCGACCAGCAGCCTCCAGCCAAGCACCACAGTGTTGTCTTGGGCAGCACCAGAGGGGCTGAGCCACTCCAGTCATCACCTGGGCTCCCTTAAGAATTTCAAGCCTCAGGCTGCCTTTCCAAGCCTCTTGGCAGCACTGGGAACATCAACACTCTTCAAAACACTCCCAGAAACCTCCCTCCATCCCCAATGTCCAGGTTTCTCCAGGGGCTGGATCACCTCAGCAGGGTGGACTCTGCACATCATCTATCCCTCATGGGATATTCCTGCCCACCCTACACAGTAGATGGGCAGGAGTCCAGAGCCAAAGGTCCCCAGATGTCCCCTCACTGGGGCAGCACAAGCTCTCACCCATCTGCTCCAAGAACTCCGAAGGGGCGAGGGTCAAGCCACATCACTGCCAGATTTTGGGAGGATGGAGGAGTCCTCCCCACTCTGGAGGGGGACAGCCCTGGCTCTCCCTCAGCCTGGCTGTGCTGCAGAATTTGCCAGACCAGGCACCACAGCTCTTCACAAAGCACAAACCCAGCAGCTTGAGGGGCTCAACCCAACCAAAATCCCCAGCAAAACCCACACAGGAGGTGAGTGGTGAGAACTGTCAGCATGGCAGGGAGGAGACACACACAACAGCCACCACACCAGAGGGAAATGGACACAGTGCTGCTCCTGCCTGGTCCTCGATCGCTCCTTAACTGCCTCCAAATCAAGTCAGCAATTACGGGATCATCACTTGATAAATGGTACGAAAAGATGCATTTGTGAATCACTGCACCCCGGCTGGGTAAGAACACTGCCGGTGCTGTATTTGGGAGCAATTACTCTCCCTGAGCATGTGAATCATTAGGTATAATTACCCTAATAAATAAAAGGAAGATAACTCCAGTCTCTAGCCTAATCTAGAACAAGCGATTTTCAAGTAGAGCTGTGTGAAGGAAAACCAGGAGCACGAGGCAGAGGGAAAGCAGGAAGAGGGGAGCTTCAAAACCTGGTTTTAACCTGCTGTTAATCCCTCCTGTGGCAACCAAAAGCAGCTGGCAGCAGTGGAGTCTCTCCCACAGGTCCCTGCTGGAGTTTGGTGGCAGAGGATTTGCCACAGAAAGCTCAGGTTTGGCTGTGACAGGGTTGTCCCCTCCCAAGGCAGAATCCCACCGGAGCACGACTTCTCTTGGCAAAAGTTTCCCTGCTACAAAAATTCAAAGAGGTTAAAAAAAAAAAAAAAAGCAACCAACATTTATTTTGGGGGTCATGAGGAGCAACAATTACTTGAGCCTAATGAAACCGTTTCACTTTTCTCCTGGGAAACACCGGAATAAAAAAGATACTCTAAACCCACCCCACTCAAAGTTGACATTTTGAAACGAAGCAGCAATTTTCTTCTCCACTTAAAATGTCATCACAGACTTTTGCTGTAAAAAAAAGCATCATTCCCTGAGTGACATTTTAAGGGGAAATGTTGACTTAAAACCAGAAGGAAACCCCCAACCCATGCAATGAAATGTTTCGAGCTGCAGTGAAATCGGTATTTTTTGCAGAAAGAAAAATACAGCTACACATACTTAGTGGATTCAATTTCCCATGGGACAGATCCAGCCTCGAGGAAGCAAGACTCAAGGGGAAGAATGGAACAGCATCACTGCCCTGTCCCAGAGGAAACAGCAGCCCCAGTTCTGGGCAAGTATTCTCGAAAGCAAAGCCAAAAACTGGCTGTAGAGGCTGGATTTGTCCTAGCAGGTGGTGCTGGCTCTGTCCTGTCCCCATAAGGTGCCAACGCAGGAGCTGCTCCTGCCCAGCCCAGTGGCGAGGAAGATGCTGACGCCATGGGGTGGTGGCACCAGGGCAGGGAGCCCTGGTGAGCAATAGCAGGGTTTATTCCACAGCCTCTGTGGGGAGAAACTGAATTTAGTCTGTGACTCATGGGAATCCCACTTGTTCCCCCGGGGGAAGAGGGTTGCAGCTCATCCCTTTTCTCCTTGCAAGAGGGGCCAGGCTCTGCCTAGAGATGCTCCATGAGATCCAGATGGGCCTTGCTGTGCTGCCTCTGCCTGGGGCTCTCCTGCTGGGTGGGGTTTGACCAGGAACAATCTGTGTTCGGGCTCTCCCTGGGGCCACAGTTATTGCTGCGTGGGTTTTGGTTTTTTTAATAACCTGTAATATGAGAAGCCTGCCCGGGAGAGAAGAGGGATTATTAGCAAATATCACGTCCCATTTGCCAGGCTTCGAGGGGCTTTAGCCACGTGAATTAGCTGGGAGCAGAGAGAGGGACACAAACCACCAGGCTGGGACAGACCAGGGCTGAGTTCTTTTAACACAAGGCTGCATGGAAATCCTGCAGACAAGTATCCTCCAACCTCCAAAGGAGAGGGCCGGGTGGGAAGGGCTATGGAATCCTAATTAGCTTTTTGATATTAATGAATTGGCACTGAAGCAAACAAGCCAGCAACAGTGGCTGGCACAGCTCCTGCTGCCACCTCCCAGTCCTGGCACCGGGCTGCCCACACAGGGGGGCTTGGTGGCACAGTCCCTGGGGTGGGGGACTGCTAGGGACATGAGGACCCAAAGAAACGGGGGGGGACAGAAACTGCCTAGGGACAATGGCATAGGGAGGATGCAAAGCATCCAGGAGGTGAGGGCACACAGCAGAACGTGCCACAGTTCTGGTCACCATCACCGCAGCTGACACCAGGAGATGCCACCACTGGCACAGGGCTACCCACCTCTCCAGGGCTTTCTGCAAGGCCGAGATTGAGTCACTTCATGCTCAGGTGAAGGCAGCAGCTCAGGAGTGGGGCACTGCATCACCAGCTACACCAAAAGGTGTCTGCTGGCTTAACGAGGTAAAATCCAGCAACTGGAGACACAAAGTGTGCAAATAAGTCCTTACACTCAGCAGTCAAGCCAAGAGGAACCATGGAAGTGCAGAGCCAGGGCCCCATTTCACGGGTGCCTGGGGACTTTCTGCAGTATTAATGAGAACTATTAGTTATTAAATACTACTGGGAAGAGAGGGGAAGGAGCCTCCCTCTTGCCCAGGAACAGCCAGTGACCAACAACTTCTTATCTCCAAGACTAATGCCTGTTCAAGGGGGTGAACGAGCTCCCCAGACATCACCTCCAGCACCCTCAGAACTCGGCAGCTGCCAGATGCACAACCCAGACACAACCCATCACTAGCAGAAAGCACCCAAAGAATAGGAAAACCCTGGCCCAGCACCGCTACAGGAAAAGCCCTGTGGAAAGCCTAAACTCAGGGTGATGCCAAAAATGAGCAACACGAGCAATTTTGGACAGAGGCATCATCTCAGACACAGCTCTTGAGTCCAGCTTACTAAACCTGCCTTCACCAGCACCTCCAGCAACAAGCCCAGCCGGGGAGAACGCAACTCTTACCCCAGTGCTTGACTAACTGAGCTTTACCCACCAAACCTACAAACTACACACCACACCCTCCCCTTAGCTGCTTTAACCTCTTATAAACTCTCCTGGAAAGGCAGGAATCACTGTGTGCTGTGCTGAGCCACCAGAAGTTGATTAAGCCCTAATTAATTGCATTAAGGTCAGCCAATGTACTCTGTTAAGGAAGAAAGCCAATAATTAAACTCCACGTGGAGCGTGCTTCTGCCATCAGCTGCCCGGGCTGCAGTGGCGGCGACAGGCTCGGCGGGGTCACAGCCAGCGCCACTCGCCAGCACATGGCGGTGGCGATCGGGGAAATAATTAAGTGCCGGGCATAAAACCATCAGCGCTTTAGCGGCCTGATGACAAACCCCACCCACTGTGGCTGTCAGTGCCGGGAGGGCTTGAGGTGGAGGGGACCGCGGGGGGACACCGGCTGTGCAGAAAGCATCCTGCATCCTGAGGAGGATGCAGCCATGTCCAACCAGGCTAAGCCATTTTCTCGGTGGTGCCGGAGCAAGGAGGGCGGTGGGGGCTGGAGCGGGTCGGTGCCCACGGAGGGAAACCCTGTGGGTGCCGACAATAGGGTTTTGTGTAGCCCAGACAAGAGCACCTGCCCTGGCATTGGGAGACGGCCAGAGGCAACATATGGAGGGGACCTGCCCCTGGCTGTGACGATGCCGTCTCGGCATGGGGCCAGTCTGGACGGGGATGCAGTCCCTGGCATGTAGAGAAGCCCCTGAGCCATGCAGGATGGGGCCATGCGAACGCATCACCACTCCGGCCTGGAAATGCAACTGCCAGGTGCAGAGGTGATGGGTACAAGGTGGGTACGAGCATCAGATTGCATGGGCCACTTCAGCCCCAGGTGTTACCTGTCCTGAGAAGGTGAGGGTGTTGCAGGGGAGCTCCAGTGAAGACCCAGTCCCGAGGCAAAAACATTGTCTCTCCTTGGGACTTTGCAGCAGAGCAGGGAATGACAGGGCAGCACAAGGGGTGAGGAATGGGATCCCGTGGCTCCTGCGAAAGGGAAGGAGCATAGGATGTTTGGGGCTCTGCCCAGTCAATCCCTCCCCACAGCAAGCTCATTTAAGGCTTTGCTTTGCTCCCAGCTGAAAAAATAAAGGCCAAGGTAATCTGCCTGCCTGTCCCTCTTTGTCTCGGGGATAATAGCAGCCAGTGCAGTGTGGAGCCCCCCAGGGCTTTGCAGATTACAGCTTTCAGAGATGTCTACAGTGAGTGCCTGGACAAAAATGAGAGGTGGTGGAGCAGAGCAGGACGAAGGGGACCTCACAAGGTCACCCTGTCCCTGCCTGCCTAACTACATCTCTCCTTTCTCTGCCACAGGACAGGCTGGTGATGGGATGGTGGCCAGGAGATGGGATGGTAGCAGAGTGCCACCATCTGAATTGGGCCTCCCAGCTCCAAAGGTTGACCTCACTGAGGGCAGAGTTATGACTGTCACGGCAGCTTTTTGCTTGATAATTTACACTTCGAGTATTCTGATAATTACACATCTGATGCAGGGAGGAGAGGAAATAGAGACAAAACTATGTAACCCGCCACAGTAACCACAACAGTGTGAGCTGCTGCTCCCGTACTCACAATGAATTCTTTGCAAGCCACCTACAAACCTGAAATAACTGGCTGGAAACACGTGGGAATCACTGTACAGGGCTGAGCTGCAGCTGGCTTTTCAATAACTCAAAGGGTCAGAACACAAGAGAAAAAAATCCCAAACCAATTCCCCCATTTCCCATGATTTTTTTCTGATGGGAAGTGTCCCAGTCCCGGCAACGAATATCCACTCAGGAATGTCTTATGTCTAAAAGCACACATACACACACAAAAAAGGGGAGGTGAGCGGAAACGCTACGCCCGGCCTTCTTTCCCCGTGGCCGAGTTCAAACGGCTTCAAGGAGGGCAGGCAGGGGCAGGCAGGGGCTCGCAGCACTTGTGCTGGCGCTCAGCAGCGCAGAGGCAGGCAGAGGGCAGAGTGGAGGAGGACGCCATCCCTTGTGCATTCCCCTCCCCGGCTCTCTGTCCCTGCTGTGGATGCCCACACCAGCCCCAGGATGCGGCCAGGCTCCGGCTCCTGATGGTCCCCTGCTCGCTCTCCCTCCCTCCCTCCCGTCACCGCACACGTCATTCCTCCAAACACAGCCCATGGATGTGGCGTGCCGGTGCCAAGACGGTGAGCTGGGGGGAGGCCGGCCAGAGCACCCCAGGGGGCTCGGTGCCCTCACATTCCGCTCCCGCTGCCTGGGTTTGTTTAGTTGATCAAAACCATCGGGTGCTCGAAGCCACAACAGCATCCTCCAAAAACAACTTCCTGGGGACAAGGCATCTGTGTGGGTGTTTTGTAGACCCCGGGGTGTACACACACCCCAAAACACCCCGTGTGCCCTCTGTGTGCCGCTCACCCTAAGCATCACCTCTGCCCGGCCTTTTAGAGCCAGCCTAGAGATGGAGAAGGAACCAGGAAGAACAGAGGGGAGATGGAGACAATAAATCCATGGCCAAACCCACAGTCCTTCAACAGCCCAGCTCTGGGCTTGGCAGACCCCATCACTGCTCTGCCACCCCCGGGGTGCCCACACCTTCCCCTGGGCACCCCATCCCCTGAGGGCAGCACCCACGCTGGCTGCCGCCTGGGGTGATCCACAGCATCCCACTGAAATTCTAGCTCCGGCCTCCGTAGCAGATGGAGATAAGGACAAAACTACTCCCTCGCTCATAAACAAGGGGCCAGATTCTGTCGCCAGCATCCGGCAGGCGATACCCGAGCCAGCGAGGCCAAACCCAGCCACAAAGCAGCTCTGATCGCCACCGGGATCCGGCAGCCTGCCCGCGGCTCGGGGAGCAGGGAGCACAGATCAGCCCCGGCTTCTCCTTTTACCTGGGGCCGGTGTGAACCCCGGCAGCGCAGGAGGAGCGATGCGGAGCAAAGGCGGCTCGGGGAAATGGGATCCCCTCCTGGGGCCAGCATCAAAGGTACATGCAAAACGGAAAATAAAAGACCGACTCCCCCCTCCGTCCCTCGTCCCCGTCCCTGCTCCAAACAAAGGCAAACCTGGGCATAGCAGTGCACACGTGAAACACAAGCCCCCTGAGACCCCAGGCCAGCTAAGGGCCCTCCAGCCCCATGGGACCCCCAGGGACCAGCACCGCGCACAGACCTGAGTGACGGAGATGCCCAAACCGAGACACGGGGCCCATGATCGTGCTAGGAGAAAAACCCACGCTGGGGAAAGCAGCGCCGGGGAGGTACCTGTGCCAGACCGCCGGTGCACCCCAAACATGGCCATCCCAACACCGCCCTGCCTGGGAGGTGACAGGTATTTATCGGGGCTATTGGCTGTCCCCCCGCGCTGGGGACAGCGGCTGGAGAGCGGCTGGGGCTGCCATTGGCTCCCGCGCCACCCGGGCAGCATCGCTCTCCAGGGGCTCGCTCTGCCAGGGCCAACTTTACAAGGGAAGCAATTATTTCTTTTTTTTTTTTTTTTTTTTTTTCCCAGCTGAAACAAAGACGAGGGCTCGAGCGAGCAAGAGCACGGATGAGAAAACAGGCGAGGTGGGGCGGGGGGAGAGTGGGCTGGAAAAGAAAGCCCCCACAAACCCACGGATCTTGAAACAAGAGGAAAGGATAAAAAAGAAACCGGAGGCGGCAGAGGTAGACGTGGAGATGGGAGGGTGAAAAATTGCAGAGGGAAGAGGCGGCAGCCGGGAGCGGAGTGGGGAGCTCAGCCGTGTCATATGTATCGCACCCCCGGGGAGCCACCGGCCACCCCGACAGCCTCCGAGGCCACCCGGGACGATGCAGTGACCCCACAGGGAGTCAGTCTCTTGTGGGCCGGGGCTCTGCGGGGAGAGGGGCGTGAGGGAAGACAAGGGCTCGGTCCCCCAGGACACGACTCCTGCCTCCCAGGGTGTCTCCCACTGGAGTGAGCTCTCCCCCAGGTCCCCTCGTCCCCATCACGGTGGCCAGAGCGGTGATCCCTAGGGACGTGGGGGGGCCACAGCGAGCGGCCGAGGGGACCCCCAAGGTTTCGCTCCCCAGGATCCACCTGCCGCCAGGCACCCAGCGCCCGACCCACGCCCACGCCAGCCCCCGGCATCCCCCGGCCTCGCTCTCCGGGGGCACCCGAGAAACCCCATCACTCCGAGCGATCCTCAGGACCACCGATCCTCCATCTCGGAGCCATTCCACCCGGGCTGGCCAGGCAGCCGCCTCCCTTCCCGCTGCTCCTGGTAGAATCCAACCCCGGCCCCGGCCCAGAGCCACCGGCCAGAGGCGGGGAGAGGGGCCACCCCCGCGCCGGGCTCCGCCGCTCCCATCCCCGGGGCCGGTACCGGGCAGGACCCGGCCCCGCTCCCCGCCAGTCCAGCCGAGCCGAGCGGAGCCGAGAGCGCCCGCCCCGCCGCCCGCTCCTGCCCCGCACCGAGCTCCCATCGACCGGCCGCGCTGCCCGTGTCGGTCCTACCTGCGCGGCGCCGCCGTCCCCGTCTGCAGCCACCGCCGACTCGCTCTGCCGCGGGGGCGGGCAGCGGGAAGGGGGGGCGAGCGCCCCCTCCCCGCCCCCGGCCCTGCCCGGCACCGGCCCCCAGCCCGGCCGGGGCTCCCCGCCCCCTCCGCAGCCTCCCGCCGGCCCCCTCGCCCCCTCCGCACAGCCCGACATCCCGCCCGGAACCCCCCTACTGCCGAGGCTGCTCTGGGCACAGGGGGAGCCCAGCCCGGGATGGGGGCACAGCCCGATGCAGAGATCACAGCCCAGATGTGGCCACAGCCCGGGGTGGAGGGACACAGGGGGAGCACAGCCTGGGACAGGGACGCCCACCCTGGGAGACGGACCAAAACATCTCATCCAGGATGGAGCATCGTCACCAGCCTCTTTCCTGCTCACTCCCAGCTGAGCGGAGCGGTGGCAGGTCCAGGGAGGGGGCTGCGACTGTTACCACACATGGCAATGGGGTGCTGCAGGTGCATCCCGCACTGGTGAGGCAGTCCTGGGCGCTGGGGTGCACTCATGTCCCCCAAACCGCACTCATCTGAACTCCCCTCCATGTCCTCCAGCTGGGTACTGCCACCTCTGCCAGATGCTCCCAGGCAGTGTGGCTGTTTGCCACCCTTCCAGGTGATGCCAACTCAGAGAGGACATTTGTGCTGGTGTTGCACCCCATCCACATCCACACCTCCCGCTTTGATGCCTCACAACCAATTTGCCTCTCCCTTCATCTCTGACGACTGAGCCCAAGGTGACAGAAAAATCAGGGTCACAAACGGCACCCAGGCTTGGTCCTGTTCGTGGTGTCCCGCTCACTACCAGCCCCATGTTGCTGCTGGCTGGAGCATGGCACAGGTGCCAGGCTTTGAGCCGTGATGGCAGAGGTAGCCTTGGAGCTTGCCCTGAAAAAGGATACTGGAGCGTGTGGGAGCTGTGTCTTACCAGCATCGATCCCACAGGACAGCCCCACTTCACACCTTCACACACTGGGTTCACCCAGGCTCCCCTGCCTCCAGTGCCCACAGCCCCAGGCACAACCCGTGCCATTCCTCTAGCATTAATAAAGGCATTAATTAATTAATAGATTGGAGAGATGGCTCAGAAATACCACTTTACAGGCAAGCTGGAAGTGCTGCAATTCTGATCACAGCGATAAGCAGGTTCAAAAGGAGGCAGAAGATAAGTTAATGCCAGGGCCAGTGTTCAATACAGGCAGTTCCACTCCAGGTTGCTTCTGGAGCCCCATGCAGACCGAGGACAGGCCCACAAAGAAAAACAGCGCGATAGATGAGCTGGGTTTCCCAGGAGAAAAGCCGGAGCGGGGAGCAGCGGAGCCCCGGCCGCCGCGCTGCACAGAGCCGTCTTTCATTACAAAGGGCCGGGAAGCGGCTCGGAGCTGCCAGCAGCACTGACACGATGCAAGAGGGGATTTTTCAGGCTGATGCAGCAACAAAGGCAGTTAAATCTAGCCAGGTAAGAGGCTTTCGAGGTTAGCCGGCTGTTCCCACAGCAGAGGCTTTCTTTTCTTTTTTCCTTCTTGTTTTTTTTTTCTCTCTCTTTCTCCCTTCTTTTTCTAGGCGGAATTATTTTTGTTAATCCGTGTGTTGCTGCTCGTTGGGCGCTGGAGCATAAGTAAGCAGGTAAGCGGCACTTTCATCCCCAGCCTGGCTTCCCACCATGGCCAGGACTCCAGTGAGGGGCTTTGAGCCTTGAAGTGAAGGAGAGAGGCTGGGCCAAGGCAGCTGGAGCGGCACTAAGCTCACAGCAGCTGGGAATTCCTTCCTTTTTTTGACTGAAGTGATGGCAGCGGGAAGCTACCTGGCCATGAGCGGCTTCCACAGCAAGCACCTGCTGCACTGATGGAGTCTGGGTGCTGTAGAGCATTGCTGGGCGGTTCAGGGTGCCGGCACCCACCTTGAGCCACCTGCTGCCTGGCTCTTCCTGGCGGGACAGAGGGGTGCTGGGAGTGGGAAAGCCAACCATGACACCCATATCCATCACTCCCCAAGGAGGCCGGCACCCTGGTGTAGGGAGAGGTGGGTGCTCTGGCCCTGGGACATGAGGACACTCCCATTGCTGGCTCTGCAGGGAGCCCATGTGGCTCAGACATCTCGGTGGGACATTTTGGGGATGGACCAAGGATGACGCTCAGACCCTGGAGCCTATTGGAGGCCAGAAGGGTGTTTTCAAAGGGATCTGTGTTCCTGGAGACCCGCATGCCAGGCCCAGTCCTCCCTAGGGACACACCGTAGGCCAGGGTGGATTTTACCCTGGGCAGTCTGGCCAGGTGGAGGATGCACCAGTGGCTCATGACTGAACACCTTCTCTCAGTGTTGTACATCAGCGATGGGGTGTGACACGACCTCAGAGGCTGCAATGAGCTGTGCTGGCACAGGCAGTGCCAGCTCAGTGAGCTGTGCTGTCATGCAGGGACCCGTGGCCCCTCGCCACGCTGGGGTTGCGGCCATGACAGGATGGCCACAACTCCTCTCCCTGATGGAGCCTGTCATCTACTCCTTCTTCTAGTGGCAGCTCCTCAGACATCACCCTGCTGAGCCTGGGAGACCCTGAATTGATCCAGCTGGTGCAATGATGCCATTGCACAGGCTCCGTCCGTCCTCTGATGATGCCTTTGCACCACCCCAGGCCATGTGCATGACAGTGCCATGCAGTGCTGGCTGCTCCCTGCAGTGCATGCCCACACCCTGCTCTGGTAAACAGTGCAGCCACACCGAGCTGCCCAGCACCCTGCCTGGGGGCCTGAGCCCTGCCTCAGTGTGGGAGAAGGCAACCGAGGATTCCTCTTCCTCCACATCCTCCTCCTCCTCTCCCCCTGCCCAGTCGGCATCCGCTGCTGCAACAAGATTAAACCAATTGCACCGTTATTTGTTTCATATTTAATAAGGGTTTGAGGAGCAGATCTCCCAGCAAGCCCCTGCTATCAATCAAACCCGCACAGAGTCCCCCTTCGAGCCCGCCTTTCCAAGAAGAAAGAAAACAAAATTGGTCTAATTTATTATTCATTTGTTCATTAAGTCTGTATTAACCAGATATATTATAAAAGAAAACAGGATTGTGCCTTTTGATCAGTGAACTCTCTGCTCATGAATATCCATGAGGCTCTCCTCCATCCCAGCACCTCTCGGTGTGAGGAGTGAGAGGATGGAGGGTGTCAGTGGTGGGTGCCAGCACAGGGCTGTGTCCTGGCTCAGCACAGGGCTGTGTCCTGGCTCATCGCAGGGCTGGGAAGCTGCTCTCAGGGTTCCCTGCTTGCATGGCATTGGGGATCAGCTGTGCCACCCTGTGGCACTCCAGAGCTCAGACCACCCATGGCTGCCCACAGCTGGAAGGCGGAGGCCGAGCCCTGCTGGGTGCAGGGGGCTGTGGGGACATGCTGTGGGGCACTGGGGCGATGGGCTCCCCTCCTGCCCGCCTGGGGCTGAGCAGAAGCCGAGCAGGTGGTGTTTCCACGGCGTGAAAAAGCAGCATATGTCCCCGGTTCCCTGGCGTGTGGTGGCGGGCGGCAGTGCCCGTGACTCCCCCCAGTGCTGTGGGGAGGCAGAGAGGGACCCCAAGGTGCCAGTGATGCCCTACAGGACCAGCACAGGATGCAGCATGTCCTCCTGCTCCCTGGGGCATCCTGCATGAGCCCCTTGGTCTATCCCAGGGAGGATGGGCTGGGGCAGGATTAGGGCCCCAGGATGCTCTGGCAGGGACCAGCTGGCACCAGGTCATAAGCTCATGTTGACGTGCACCTGAGCGAGCCAGCAGCATCTCGGGCAGCAGCAGAGCTGCTGGAGATCCACATCCCAGCCCAGCGGCGTGGTGGATCCCAGCCGTGCCCAGGAGCTGCTGCTCCCTGCAGCAGCAACGGGAATACATGGAGGGATGCCAGATCCGCATGGATGTCCAGGCACCCATGCAGTCCAGCCAGACCTGAAAATAGGTTGGTTTAAAAAATGCATCACTTTGAAGTTATGTAAATGAAAGGCAGCGGCAAACAGCATGCTGGCAAAAGGGTTTCCAATTTTTTTTTTTTCCTCCTTGCCAGCTTCCTCCGGTTAAAATTGGGTTGCAATTCATTAATAAAGGAACAGTTGTACTGAGTAAGCTCCCGTGCTTAAATCAGGACAGAGAAGCGTAATTAACCCAGCTCCAGTCTGATGTGATGGAAGAGGAAAATGCTCTTCTGTTTTGGTCCCTTCTCTTAAAAGCCCGCTGCGTTCTACCGGCCTCTTGGGAATGGAGCCGAGCTTCTTATTTAAAAATGAAGCTCGCAGCCTGACGGAGCGGGTTCATGTATATATATATAAAAGCTGTCATGATGATATTTTATTCATACCCCTCTTCCCCTTCCCTTTGCTTGGAAAATCCAGGAGCAGCCAGCAGGCAGTGTGGAGAGAGAGAAAGCAAGAATCCCCTTTTAAAAGTAAATTACAGATGCAAGTCACATTAGTTGAAGCCCCACGAGGCGGCAGATTCCCGAGTACCAGGGCTGGCACCAGCAGCTTGGCCAGTCCCGACCTGGCACACCAGCTTCCCACTCCAAATGCCACCCACTAGGGAATGGGAGGGGACAGGCAGGGGGTGGCACTGGGTTTATGCCACTGATCTGTACAAGCTGAAGATGTGGCCTCACTCCCCTAGCTGGAGCTACCACCTGAATTACAGCCTAATTACAGACAGGGCCACAAGCAGCTCCTGCTGATGCGTCCCATGGGTGGGATTCAGCCCGTTGACCCCAGCTTGAGGTGAGAGGATTCCTTCTCCACCATTATTTCCAGGAATGAATTTGCCACCTTTCCCTGCAGCAGTTTGTCTGGATGAGCTAGATGCTGTCCGGCCACCGTCGAGCTGGCACGTGGCTCTGCATGTTGATGGAGCATCCCTGCGGCTCAGCACTGCTCTGCCTGGCCGTGCTCCCCCTTCTTCCGCTGCTGCTTCCTCACCCCCTGTAAAAATAGCCAGCTGTTCGCATGGGAAGGCAGACTATTTTGGCTGGTCTTCATGTGGGGAAGAGATGCCCACAATGAGGGTATTGGATTTGCTGTGTTGGGCAGGGGGATCCTGTGAGGCAGAGCAGGACAACACAGTCCTTTGAAACTGGGAGTGCTGCAGGGAGATCCTGGCATGGTGTGAGTGACAGATGCTGAATTCCCCATGGGACCCATCAGCATCTCCTCTGTCCCTGCTGGAACCACACTGGTCCCTCTGTCACCTGGGGTGATTGCAGCCAGTCAGCACCAGTGCAGTGCAGCAGCATCCCCAACATGGGGACAGGCAGGCCTGAGATAAGGACATGCAGAAGGATCGCTGCAATGGGGACGTGCAGGAGCACCCCGTGACAAGGATATGCTGCAGCCCTGTGGGGCTGCCCAATTCTCCCTGCAGCCTTGCTGAAGGACTCTGCCCCAAGCATGGAGCTGGAGCAGGGGTGGCACTGCTGCATGGCAACGCTGCTCCCACCCCATCAGGGACCTCCCTGGGAAGCCCTTCTCCATATTTCTTTTGCTTCTCTGTGTCCTGTGTCTCTCTGTGTCCACACCCTGTAGCCCTGTCCCATGTGGCTTTGAGGCTGCAGTAGTTTTACTATCCAGGTTGGCTCTTGGAGCACAGGGATGCTGGACCCTGCCATGACCCCATTGCACACCTCTAGAGCACTGCTGGGGTTCATCCTCCCCTGCCACACACCAGCAAGCCTGGAAATCCTTAGTGGGGCAAACTGGGACCCCAGGGCAGGAGGTGTGACTGATGCCAGCCAACCCTTTTGTAGCAGATATGCTTCTGGTGAGGAGGGAAAAAAAGAGAAATCAGTGTTTGTTTCTTTCAGGGAAGATTGCTCTCTGCGTGCTCCTTGTATTTAGTTATTATTAAAGGGTTGTTTTGCTGTCAGTGAAAGCCTGCAATTACGGGCTCTCTCTTTTTTTTCCTGGCTGTCTATTCCCCATGAAAGCATTGCCCACAATTTTAGTATTTCTGCATTTCAACGTAAAGAAAAATTTTTTTTGAGATTTGGGATGACACTTTCCATGTGCACACGGCTAGTTTCAAACTCCTCTGATTGTGGCCCCCCCCAAAAAAAAAATCCAACATAATTCTGGGGGCTCAGACCAGAGCAGGATGCAGCTGTGCACTAGTAGAGGCTCACTGGTCTTTGCTTCTTGCTTGCTCAAGCCGTATCCAGGCAAAAAGCTCACAGGAATCCCACTGATGCCAATGCTGTGGCTGGGAAGGCAACACCACCTCACACCCTGCTCCCATAAATGCTGCTGGGGAAAAATATGCATTGAAGATCCTTATAAATTTCCCTTACTCAAACAATTAACAGCTGATGGCTAGAAACACACTTCATGCTCTGCACCTGTCAGCGGCATCTCCGCATTGTTCCTTGCACACCCAAAGTCCCTTCCCTGGCCCTGGGCAGTGTGGGACATCCCCAGCCAGAACCAGCATCCCTGCAGAGCCAGGGATTCAGCAGATGGGGCAGACAGCTCCCCTGGACCCTGAATCCTCAACATTCCTAGAGGAATTCCCCCAAAGTTCAAGGGGATGCATCTCCTCTCTCTGAACCCTCCTCCCCGGCTGCATCACCGCTAATCTAATGTGGCTAATTTTAAACGAAGCTGCCCTCCCTTGACATGCATCTCCCCGTGGCATTGAAATTAAATGTAGGCTGTAATTTGGCATTTGAGAAGCGAAAGGGATGGTGGCCCTAAGGGAAAAGATAACAGCTTGGCTGTTTGTGTTAAATAGCTGTCTGCGAGCTTCAAACTGCAGCCGGAGATTCAGCTCACCGCGGGCAGGCTGCCAGCCGCCGGCCTGCTTTTTGGCTACAGCTGCTCCGCAGCAGGAAGCTTGGAGGGGGGATCTGAGCCCTGACCCCCGCACCACATCTCATCTGCTTCTTCCCCACCCTCAGTGGCTCCTGCTAAAACTGTCTGGCGGGCTCCTTGCTCTGGCTCCACGGGCCACGGCCACCAGGCAGACACCAGGGATGGATGCACAGCCACGGGGAAGGAGCAGCACGGTCCCTCGGGGCATCCTGAGCCTGGCATGGGGCAGCACAGCTTGGTAGGGACATCCCAATCGCATGTTGCACCTTGCATGGAGGTGGCAGTCCATCAGGGACATCCCTGCCAAATGCTGCACCGGTGTGGATTTGCAGCTGATGACACTGGGAATTGGCCTCAGCGCGGCACAGGGGTCTCTAGATTGGCTCCAGCCCCCAGCTCTCCTTGCAGGGGAAGGCTGCCTGGCACCTGAGGACTTAGCTTTAAATAAAACTTTGCTTCGCTCAAATCAAATGTTTCTTTTGGCCTGAAACAAAAATAATTCTAATTTCAAGCTCACTTTTTTTTATATATTTTAATGGATGTTGTTAATAAAAGGGAGACTTTGAGATAGTAATTTCCAGCAGCGGAACATGCCTGTTTTGGGGGCAGTTTGTTTTAAACCGGAGAAATTTACCAAGGCAGTGGGAATTTTCCTGGGCTCCCAGGTTGCCCCCAAATCACCTTTGCAGGGGACACTGGGGCAGGCAGGGGATGGGGAAGAGGAAGTTGACCCCATGGCTGGGGCCTGCTGCTACCCAGGGATGGGGCTTCACGATGGGATGTTTACCTGATGCACCCCAGAGCCCCTCAATCTTCATGGGAGACCCAGCCCACCCACCTCCATCCCTCTGCCCTCCTCTTCCTCGCCCGCACCCAGCTGCCATTTCCCAGGAGCAGCTCGTCCCTCCCAGCCCTTTGTACCGCTTTTCTCCATCCTCCCCTTTGTTTAGCATTTTAATTATTTTAATTACCTTGTTTGCCAGCTTATCGCGGCGCTCAAACCCATCTGTGTGCGCGGGAGCAGACACAGACTTTTATCTGCAGCCCGCCGTCAGCCCCATTAGCATTTTTTGCTCTGGCGTTTGGTGGAGGAAAGGAGAAATTAGCATTTCTGCCTGGGCCGGTGGGGCTGGCACCGCCACCGTCCCTCGCCTCACAGGGTCACTTCATTCTTCCCAGAAGAATGGGACTAATTTATCTCTCCCCCGCCTTGTATCCATTTCAAATGAGAGATTAATAAAATAACAAAGATAAAGCCCAAACAGGGGGGATGCCTGAGCCCTGCCGTGGGGTTTTCCCTCCCCAGGGAGGTGGCGGTGTCCAGGTGAGGTGGCTGCTGTCCCCAGGGCACACTCTTGGGTCGCCAGGAGCAAAGTCTCTTTGTAATTAATAAAACACCTTCTTTCTGTTGAATTTAGATGTCAAAATGCTGCTTGGAGGGGGAAGGTGGGAGTCAAAGGCAGGGATGCCAGACCTGATGGTGAGCAGGAGGGGATGGGAACACAGCTGAGGGCTTCAGCCCATGGTTAAAACAGCCACGTTGCTGCAGTAGCAGGTGCTTTTCAGGTGGGCTGCATGGCTGGAGCCCCCCGCTCTCCTTTAGGGACAAATGACAGATTTCACTGCAGGAAACACTTTTGCAGCATCCTCTTAGCACTGCTTAAATGCCTCTCCCAAAGAGACCCGACCACAAATAAATCTGTATCAGCTCACCTTCAAATGCACTTTGATGCCCTATTTTCTCTCCACAACAACAAATTAACAGTCCCGGTTTTGGGAATGGCTGCCAGCCCCCCCAGCAGGGCTCCCATGAGTGACCCAAGACCCCTTTTCCTGTATCAAAGCGTTGCTGTAATTGTGCCGTGAGGTGCACTTGGAGACCTGCCCGTGGGGAGGGGGTGTAGTGGGGGCAAGGCTGTGGGTGAGCAGCAGTCCCTCAGGGAAGGCTGAGGTGACAGGTGGTTCGTGGGTACCCAGCTGTGCCGTGGTGTGAGCAGGGTGGAAAACGTCCCATGGAGTGGGGCTGGAGAGCCAGGAGCTCCACTTCAGATGGGACGTCTGTGGGGAGAGGACATCCATTGGGACAGGACACCTCCTGGGGAAAGAATACCCCATGGGGATGAGATGTTCCATAGGAACAGAAAACATTCTGGAGAGAGGAAATGCATCCATGTGAGGATAACCCTTGGGGACAGGGTGTTTCTTTAGGACAGGACACAATTCAGGACAGGATGTTCCTTGGGGATAGGACCCCTGTCCATGACAGGACATCCCTCAGAGACAGCATCTGCCTTTCCAGGAAAGGAACGCCCCTTTAGGACAAGATTCCCGTCCAGGATGTGGACAGGAATCCCTTTAAGGACAGGCCAGCCCCTGTGCTGCCAGGGCAGCAGCCAGGACCCTCAAGAGCCCCCCGCCTCCCACTACCTGCTTTTAAAACCTGCTTTAAACACTAGACACACTTCAGTGTATGAATAAAGGGTCTTGCACTCCAGATTCGTGTAATTGGGGGGAATGGAGTGAATTAACCTACTTCCAGAGCAGAAGAAATCTACCTAAAGCCTGGACACCTTTCCTGCCCCTGGGAAAGTTTACGGCTCTGCGCTGCAGCCTGCCCTGGGAAAGCAACAGGCCAGTGTTTCGCTGAGATTTGGGCTATGAAACTTAATGAGGAAGAAATTAGGAAGAGAAACTTTACTAAAATAGCCTTAGGAAATCATCCCACTGAAGCAGTGGGATGAGGAGCGATGGAAGGTGGAGGGACCAAAGGTAATAGCAGAGATGGCACCATCCACTGCATCTGCCAGGGTGAGCAGGAGGAGGAGGAGGGAGAGGAGGAAGGACTACCCAACTGCCTTGGCGAGCCTGATACCACTGGCTAGCGAGTGGTGACATTGCAGGGCAGGTGAGAGAAGAGCACCAACCCCACTGTGTCCAGCTGTGCTGTGGGAGAACAGCCACTCCCCTTTACAAGCACATCATCAGCTCACTGCTTCACTGCTGCTGGAAAGCACAGCAGACTCGATCCATAATTTACAGGGAGATTCATCTGGGGAGAGGCTCAGCAAGCCTGGGAGAACAGCACTGCCCTCCTGGCTTGTGCTCTTCATTTAATTTAAAAAAAAATCTTTAATCAAGGGATGGTATGAATAAAGGTTAGTGACAGGTGCCATCCCCTCCCTACCCTGTCACTGTCACCTCCCTGGCTTGTCAAAGCAGGTCCTTGCACCCTGTTTTAACTTTCCCAGGGCAGGGTTTGGAGGTGCTGGCTCCTGAATCTTTAACTCAGATGCTCGGGACATGCTTTCTTAGGAAGCCCCCAGAGATGCTGCAGCTATCAGGGCCAGGCTGGATGGTGCTGGTTGCTGTGGAAACAGCAGGGCTGAATTCAGGGACCACAACATCATCCCTGCACCTGGGACTAGCTCATCTCACCTAGTTTGCAGTTGGAGAGCATAGGTTGCAGGAGAACTGGTTCTCCAATGTTCTGGTGGCACTGGGCTGTTCCCATTTCCATCCCCAGCCTGCTCCAGTCCCATATTCCCCAGGGACTGATGGAGTTACCCCATCCCACCCTCTCTATGTCATGCATGGGGTGTTTCCTTGCACAGGAATCCCTGGAACAGGACACAGTTCTTTGGACCTGAGCCACCCCTTCTGCTTCAGCCAGCTGAGGGGCTGGACCCAGCCATCCCACTGGGCACCGCATGGCACAGCCTGGCAGCTCCAGGCCACCATGTCCCAGGAAAGTCTTTTGCACCAGCACCACAACTTCCTCCACCCTGTGCACCACTACAGGCATCTCCTAAATGCCACCCAGACCTGAAGGAGGTGAGACACAGTGACAAGCCACAAGTCCTCCACAAGTATAGCCAAACCCTGCCATCTGCCAGACAGGTGCCATTGGGTGCCAGGCTCCCACCCATCCCAGGCTCATTCCCGCTCCGCTCACGGGCAGCTCAGCTTGTTAGGGATGCCGGGATGATGGAGTATCCTGCCAGAGCAGAGGAAGCCAGGTAAACCTCTCCATCCATCAGGGCCCCCACTTTCTGCCAAGCACATTAGGGGATAATTAAGTAAAAATAGGCCTTCCGACCAGTGTAGCTCATTAAGGGCTAATTAAGTTAATTAGTGCCAGGTGTGGATTGCAGCGCTTGCGCGTGTGGCTGTTGTTTGCTGTAATTGCATTTTCTCAGCAGCTTCCTTCGCCAGGCTGGAGCGTGGCCAACAAGGAAGGGATTCAGTGCCCGCTGTTGGTGCAACACGGGTGGCTGACGGGCACCCAGCGATGGCACCGCACCAGGGACAGTTAACCCTTCCCTCCCTGTGCTCCGTCCCTGGGCAGCTCTTCCAGCCAGGGTTTGGCTGTGGGGCAGCATTCACTGACCCTGCCCATCCCTCTTGGTGGGCTCCTCCTGCCTGCACACAAGAGCCTCACCCCCAAAAGCAGCCGTGAAGGCAGGAGACACCCACAGGCTACACCTCCCCAGGACTCAGCTCCAAGACTGAGACCCCTGAGGGTGTGTGAAGGCAAATACGGGCAGGGACGAAGCAGCAAAGACAGCCGAGTATGCTGGTCATGTTGGTGCTGGCAAATGAAAGAGGAATGGTGGAGAAGAGGGTGGGGAGGAAAAGAGAAAGGCGAGAAGAAAGCATGAGAGGGTGAGGAGACAGATGCCAGGCTCTGATCTCCGCTTTCGGCACCCGGGAGCAATTAGAGCTACTCTGCCTGTGCCCCGCAGAGACACTGGAGGGATGAAGATGTGACAAAGACCATGCTATTTTTTGCTGAGGTTACTGTCACTAATAAATGGAAACTGTCCCTTGACACGTGTTCCTGCTCTTTCCAGCGTCTGGGTATTCGGCATCCTCCTGCAAGCACATCCCTGCTGGTAGGAGTCTCGGTCAGAGCTGACCCACGCTCCCTCCGGAGAGGCGAGACTCATAAACAATTCCGTGACATACAGCTGACAGCCAGTGAGGGGATGGAGAAGCCGCATAGGCACTGGCAGCTTTCCCCCATCCCTCTCCCCATGCCATGAATCAGCCCCCTCTGAGGTGGGAGCTGGGCAGAGAGCTCCATCCATAACCTGGGTGCTGGGGAGCACAGCCAGCATTCCGGGGGGCTGCCTAGCCCTAACCAGTGGAAAGTTACTGCTGCCTGCATCACCGTGGCAAGTGGGATGGGGAGAAGGAGGCTGAAGGGGAGGCAGGAGGAGAGCTGGGTTCTTGCATCCCCACCGTGATCTCTCAGTGCCGAGATAATTGCCTGCCGGTGACAGCTGAGGTCAGGCATGACAGATATCTTGGGAAGAGCTCCCGGCTCCAAGACCTCCCTGCAGCAACCCAGTTCAATACTGGTGTTGAGAGGCAATTTTCCCAATCTCCCCCAGTGAAGGCTCTCTCAGGGTGGATCCGGGTTCAGGCAATGATCCTTCCTTCATTGCTGCCTTCAAAGTGCACACAGCCCCAGCAAACAGCCCCCCACAAAGGCTGTGATCCCTGGGCAGGGACAGAGAGTAGTAGGGTATCAAGCCTGAAGCCCTGGAGCTCCCATGGGGTGTGGTGAGAGCACCCAAGCAGGAGCAGTGCCCACCTGGGGGTCAGTGGGCCGCAGATCTTCCTCTCCCTGCTCCCCACCACCCCATCCTGCTGCACCAGGGATGCGCAGAGCACCGGGCAGCCCCACTTCATCTGCTATGGGGAAGGGGCTGAGGAGAGAGTGTCCTGGGGGTGGCCAAGAAGCTGGTGGGCACGTCCTGGAGCTGGTAATTCATCTCTCCCTCTGCGCTAGGCTCGTTGCAGCGGGATTTTGCTCACCCTGCTCCAGCGATGGGAGTGGGGCAGGGCAGGGGAGCCGCATGTTGGGCGTGGAGAGGCCAGGATAAGACACTGAGAGCGATGCCACCAACTTGGCACCTGCGGGAGCGAGCACGTGCCCAGGCAGGGAAGCAGACAGGGAAGCAGGCAGGGAAGCAGGCAGCGTAGCAGGCAGACCAATCTCCGGGGCGGCTCCGCAGCACCCTTGGCTGCCCTCTCCCCGGTGCCGGGCGCGAGGCTGACAGGATCATTACAGCCGCTATCTGGGCTCACGGGGCTCGTCCCTCTCCCTTTCACCTTTTGCATAATGGATAGGCTGTGAGTAATGGGAAATGGCAGCCCAGCCGCGCTTGCTGGCAGCCCCTTAATGAAGAATATGGAAATCTCATCAGTCCAATCAGGCCAGCAAATGAAACTGCTTTCCCCCGCCGATGTGAGCAGAAGGCTAACGACCCGGCTCCATCCCTCTCCCAGGAAGCCCCCCCCTTCCCCTTTCCCTGTTGACAAGCGAGCTGTGAACTTCATTTTTTCTGGCAAGCAGATCCTCAGCTCATCTTCCCTGCCCCCCTTCCCCAGGCTTGGGCCAGCAGGTATACCTGTCCTGAGCCTTCCTCTTGCTCCTCAAGGGCTTCACTCCACACCCGTGGTGGCGTCAACAGGTGGGTAGCACCATCTGCAGGTGTCACCCATCCCCGGCTCCTGGTCCTCCCTTGTGTCCTCCTGCTGTGCCTGAGCCTCGCAGCATCAGCTTTGCCACATCTGCAGGTGCAAGTCTGTATCCCACGGCAGGGATGTGGGACACACGTGGTCCCCCAGCTGACACCACGTGCCCCTGCAGGGACACCTACAAAGAGCTCGTTTGTCCATCACCCACAGGCTTGAACCTGGTCTAGAGGACAGGTCCATCTCCACTCACCTCCTGCAGTGTGCACCATATCGAAGCAAGACCTCCAGCCTGCACAGTGACACCTCATGTTTTGCCAGAATTGCATTATCTTTCAAGAAACTACACATCTTAGTCACATGGAGGCCGCCCTGCTAGGAGCTGGAACCAGCACTCCTCCCTCAAACACATCCGTCTTTGGTGTCATCTGCAAACTTGATTATGTGCCTTTTGTCTCCTTCTCCCCATAAGCACCACCCTGGCCCTGAGCAGCGTGAAAGCTTCAGTGCAAGTCCCACAGGTTTTGCTGTTGCTCTGGGCTTCTCAGCCATTGCCTCCATAGAGCTGTGAAATGCTCTCCTTCAACTTGGCTACCATGTTTTCAGTACTACCGTGTACAAACAAGGAGTTTGTTTTGTGTATCTTCGTAGGATGTGTGGCTGAGAAAGCCTGACCTTGTCCAGAGTGAGGCACAAGACATGGTCAGTACTGGGATGTCAGCCCACACTGGGATCTGTGGAAGGACGGTTGCCTTGGATAAGGACCTGAGGGATGCAGGCTCAGCTCTGCCTCAGACTCCCTGCACAGGCTGTTTGCCCAAAATCTGCACCAAGACTTCATGGCTGGACTTGCTGCGTCCCAAACATGGCCAAAAATAGATGTTTGCACACCAGCAGGTCCTGACCCCCACAGCAGCATCCTGTGGCCTTCGCAAGGCCTCGGGCAGGGGAGAGCAGCAGCATCCTCCCCTGCATCTGTCTGCTCCGTGGGCAAAGGCAGGAGGCTGGCAGGGAAACGGCCACTCACTGGTTCGGGGGGAACGTTTAATTGCCGGCTTTGACAGCCAGCATGTAGCTCCTAAACTGATGGTGTGCCTCGGCTATGAATTTGCCCAGAAGCACCGAGGTGGGTATAGGTTTTAATAAAATCCCCAGCTATGTATACACCCAGGGCATTCATCCATGCATAAATACATCTGTGGCGTACGCTCGTTGTACAGGGGAGGATGGTAGCTCAGGGCTGGAGGAAACCATTTGTTTCCAAGAGTTATAAGATCATATCTGGAAGCACCTCTAACAAGCCAAGATCAGTGCAGCGGCTGAGCTGGCGCTGGTCCCCAGCGCAGGCTGTTTGCACACACCAGTAATGATGTGAACGGGCTGCCGCTCAACGGGCTGATCAACATCAAACCATTGAAATTAAAGGCTGAGGAGAAGCAGAGCCATAAACATTTATTGCAACAACTCTGCATATCATCAGTTGCTGATTTGGAGGCAGTGGAAATGCGCAGCTGAAATAATAGGATTTATTGGAGGCTGAGATGAACTGTCCTTGATGGATGGTTGTGGAAGGGAAACAATGTGCCATCTCCAGCACAAGGCCATTCTTAAAATAAAGCAAGGGGGTGGGGGGGCTGTTGCTTTTATTAACGCTAATCTCTCATGATTTTAGAGCCCACAACAGCCGTCAGACCCAAGCACAGCTGAGTGAGAAAGCCAGCTTGAAGACGATGCGCTGGAATATCCCGGAGGACTGGAAATCAGAGTTGTGGTCTCTAAATGCCGAGTGTGTAATTTGCTGGAAAGTTGACACCATTTCTGCTTTGTCTTGATGCATTTTCCATTTGTTTTATCCCTTTTACATTTTTATCTCTGTTCTTCAGAGAGAAAAAGCAAATCTAGGAATTCTTCAGCTGCTCCCTCTTTCCTTCCCAGTTTTTTTTCTGTTGCTGCAGTGACACAACTCAAGTTCATTAATAATGACACTGACAGTTTGCCTTTTAAAGCAGAAGCACCTCCATCTCCTGCCACCCACCAAAGCAATGGAACCCCACCTCTGGCAGGACACACAGCTGCTGTGCTCCCCCCAAACAGCAGGTTAAGGCAGGAATTGATGGCATTCAGAGCTCGGCGCTGTTGTAATCGAATAGTCTTCTGTCTCCTTGAGCACCCTGTAATGCTCCTGCAGCTAACAGCCTGGGAGGAGGAGAGGACTGAGAAAGCAGGAGGGCTGAGAAGAGAATAATTCGATAAGATTTTTGTCAGCTTTTTTTTTTTTTTTTTTACATTGATCTGAAAATTGAAGTTATGGATTGTTTTTTAAAAGGGAACTTCAGATAAAACCTCTCTCTCCCTCTCTTTCTCTTTCTGTCTCTCTGCTAGAAGTGATCCCAAGGAAATATTTCGATGCCAAAGTTTCTGACCTACAGATCATCCAAGAGGTTTTATGCACATCAAAGTACCTAATATTTGAAAAAGGAGAAAAACCCAATTTAACTTCATCAGATTTACAAACAAGTTAGCTTTGGCTGCACTGAATGTCTGCTGCAAGCCCCTTAGAGAACTGTTTTATACCTCTGTTAAATCTCTCCTGGGGATCCCTGGGCATAGCTGGATGCAGAAATGCGGCTGCTGGGACAAACTGGCCCTAATTTCTCCTCTAAAAAGTGGGGGGCAGCATTACATCTAAGTCCCTGTCAACACTCTACGGCACTGACAGGACAAACACAATTGAACAGAGGCAAAGGGGAATGTGATGCTGTCACTGTCCAACCTGATAGCTCCAAATTTAGTGCACCATTCATACTTCACTGGTCTCTATACTACCCCCTCGACACAAGCACCTCGGATAAAACAAGCCTCCCCAGGAGCCTCTGTCTCATTTTTCTTGCTCAAATGGGTTGCAGAAGGGACTTGCTTTTGTTTCCACCAACACAAAGCTGAAAAAACCCCTCAAAGCTACATCCGTATGGGATGTGGGTGGTTGGAGAAAAATGGGTTTCCTGCTGCTTTGTATGTCCTAAAGCCTATTAACTGGTACTCTGTCTCTACCAGTTCTTGTTTTGCCTGGCAGGTTAAGCCCGAGTTGGCTTGATGAGACATTAGTGGCAGAACTTCTCCTGTGCCAGCCTGCCATAATTCCCACTCCCACAGTTCCAATGTCCCTGATTAGCTGCTGTTGAAGGCATCATTTGAAGCTGTTGTACCACATCTCCTCACTGAGACCTCAAAGGAACCTCCCATCCCTCTGAAGATTGCTGTGAACTAGGCAGAAACAAAACTGGTTTCTTCAGGGTTGATGCAGTGAGTGACCAAGGCAGAGTGGGGGAGCAGGGACATCCAAGCAGAGGTTTTCTGCCTGTTCTGCGGCTCTGGGCATTTGGCTTCTTACATGCATGGAGGTCCCTGCAGCATCCCCTCCTCCCTGGGGGACCCCTGCTCCACAGACCTTCCCTCAGAAATAAAGCTGGTCATCCCACCTCACTGTGAAGGGAAGAAGCAGTCCACAAGTTGTATGAAAGGGATGGGATCTGGAGTCGGTCTTTTTCACAGGGCTGGGATGGTTTTGCCTTGATGCTGAAGGTCCCAAGAGCAGTGGTCACTCTCTCCCAGGGTAGCCCGGGGCTGCAACCTGCCGCTGGAAAACCCAGGATCAACCCCTCTGCTTTGTTTTGTGGTATAGGAGCCTCCAGCATGTGATCCCTCATTGAATCACTAACCCCTAAACACATAAACCAAACCCAGCGTGGGGATCATGCCTGCAGGAACATTCTGTTTGATCCAGGAGGGCTCACCTCAGCAGCAGCTTTTGGAAAACCCTTGCCAAGGTTTGACAATGGGAAGGACGGGCTGCCGTGTGTTTCTGCTGGCATTGACACATTTGCCCCATTACTCATGGCTGGTGTGTGTTTTGCTTCCTCTTGGTTCCCAGCCTACCTTTTCACTGGGTTTGCATGCCTTTGAGGCAAGGAGCATGGAAATGGTGCCAGAGCGATAGTCCTTTGCCAAGAGCCAACTGGGCATAACCTGGGCTTTAGTTTTCATTGGCAATAGTCCCAGGAGAAGGTGTCTTATGGTCCTCCATTTCATGTGCTGCCTCTCCTCTCCCCTCCCCTGTCCAGCTCACTAATCACGTTTTAAATCTATTAGCTGATTTATTTTTTTTAAAGCAGACATGATGGAAGAGCAGGAGTTTCAAAGACAAGTGTTAGGAAAACACATGTCCAGGTCTTTTTCTTCCATGTTCTTTCAGCACCAACCGAAGTGAAGTATGAACACATCTTTAATCAGGTAATCCATCTGGGAGAGAGCAGCACTATACCAATCCATTCAGGACTAAAGAAAAGCTTCCACCAGTGCCTCTCACCATCCATAAGAGAACTCAGTGCCTCTGCCAAGAGTTGCAGGCTCTTCTCTGCTGGACAGAGTCCCTCAGGATGGCTGAGCTCTGAGGGAAGGACAGCCATGGGACACTGCCCACAGTGGGAGCCACTCCTCAATGGGTCTTTGCCCAGTCAAACAACACTAGCTTGGGCTTCATGTTCTGTTTATGCCCCCAGCAGAACTAAAGAAAACCCATCCTTCCTAAACTAAAGAATGCCCATCCTTCCCAGCATTCCATCTCTGGATGCCTTTTACTTTGCGCAGTTGCCCTGAAAGCAGAGCAGCGTGGGGCAGGGTGCATGGGAAACAGCACTGTCTTGCCAAGGAGGGTTCTCAGGTCTTCTGCCCAAACTGTAGGCTTGTCTTCTCCTAAGGCAGTGTGAAGTCTGAAGGTCAGGAAGAGAGTGAAGCTATGAGGCCCACCTCTGAAATGAGCTACTGAACCCAGGCACAGGTCTGGTAAAGTCAGGCCAGAGTTTCTCCAGGTGGGTCTGGCTGCTGCTGGAGCTGCCAGCAGGGCAGGGGGACAAGGGGAAAGACTTGCTTGCCTTTCCTTCAGAAAGGCACCACTTGGTGTGTGCCCACATCCCTTCTTCCCTGAAACGCTGTACTGAGAAGGTGTTGCTGCTCTCCCAGTGGACTGGCACGAGGAAAGCAAACTGGCTGTCCTCAGCATTTGATATAGGGCTTTCCACAAACACCAGCTAATGGGAATTCCTCAGTGGTGTCCCTGGGAGCTTCAATATTGGATGTCAAGGCAGACTTTTGTCTTCTCAGCAGGCAGTTGGACCTGATGTGCTTAACCCTTTCCAGCCCAAACCAGAAGGCAAGGGACTGAGCAAAGCAGGGTCTCAGAGTGGGCTCCAGCTCCCTGCTGTGCTTGGCTGCTCCATGCCCTGGCCTCAGCTGCACAGCACTCCTGCTCCTGCAAACTCAGTGCACGTCCAACTTTGTTTTGTTGTCAAGATGCCTCGGAGGACAGGGGTCCAGGAGGATTACTGAATGCCTTGCAGCTTGGAGCTGGCAGGCACACGGGGCACGCAGAAGGGTTTTGTTTGTGCCTGGTGAGAGCAGCTGTGGGCAGGAGTGGGTGAGCGGGGAAGTTACCAAAAGAGAAATAAGGAAACAAAAGACACGTTGGGGCAGGGGGGGTATGTTTGCATGGGGGAGGGCAGGAATTTCTTTTCATTGTCGGAAAGTCTAAAGTGCCTTTCTTTAGTGCCTCGGTCCCTGCATGGGGCCTTGGTCAATAACATTCCTCCCTCACCCTGCGGAAGGAGACGGGCCAGGCAAGACACGGCTGAATGAAATTCCTCTCACCTCACCCCGTAAACATCCCAAGAGTCTGGCCCCATTATGGCTGGGTACAAAAGTCTGGGTCCGAGGCCGAACAAAAGGATGGGGAAGAAAGTGCAGGTTGCCAGGGCAACGCTGTCCAGGCTGCCTGGTTTTATCAGCAAGGGGCCTGGGTTTTCTGCCTGAGTTACGGGAATCTGAGGCAATTTATTTCCACCGCAAGACAGAGGCTTTAGAGGGCAGCGTGGTGAGGCTCTGGCTTCGCTCTTGGTGTTCAGAGCAGGGCAGGTGAGGTGGGACAACCAGCACGGTCTCTGGGGAAGCCGGGTACCCAGACAGTCAGCAGCACCTCGGGTGGCACAGGGAGCAAAGTGAAGCCCAGAGCACCTCCTGCAAAGGTTAACACAGGGTGGTGACCTCGCAGTGGGTCCATCCAACCTGCCCCTTATGGGATGTGGGCTCTTTTCCAGCCTCCTCTACAACACATGGAGCCCACTCATCCCTCTGTTCAGAATCCATTGATCTGCCTTCACTGAGGGTGTATTACTTGGACGTCCCTGTGCCTTGGCAGGTTGGATTAAATTGGGGAAAACTGTTTTTGGTGACAAGAGAGACCTGGAAGCAGTAAGGACAAAGTGGCAAGCCGAGCTGAGATAAATCTTACAAAGGGCGTACACGGTGGCTCTACTGGGTGGCAAAGATGTTCATGATGTGGCCCCTGGCCAGTCTGAAGGAGATGATAATGCTGGGTGTAGGATCAACATGTAACATAGAGAATGACAGTATGAAGCCTGAATGGTATTAAGATAAGAGACACGTTGATGCGCTGCAGCCAGGACAAGCAGATATTAGTGGTTTCCAAACAAACTCATATGCCAAAATGCAGGTGTGATGGTACCATTTCCAGAGGCAGAACCTCTCACAGAAGAGAAAGATCCACACTGAACCTTGTGAATGTGACACCCATTCCTCATTTGTCTGATGTTTTTTACTGTGGGGCTTGGGGAGTTTGCAGGATGGGACAGTAGCATGCAGAGACCTGGAAGAAAACCTGTGGGCCAGCATGGTTAAACGGCTGGAGCAGAATCAGCTCGGCATGCCATGGAAAGCATTCGGCCGAGACAGCCTGCTCATCTCAATTCATCTAGACAAATTTCTAGACAAATGCAGCAAGCTGTGCTCAATGGAGTGACAGGGAAATTACTAATTAAACTGGAGACGATGGGATTAGCGGAAGAAATAGAAGTCGGGTACAGAAGCTGTACCTCTGGACAGAGGCAGTAGCAGGCTAGACAGAGTTCACCACTGGAGTTTCTCTGGAATCGATCCTGGGATTGATCTTGTTTATTCTCTCCATGAATGATGTTGTCATAAGAAGTGGAAGCGCTTAGGTTAAGCCAGCTGATGACGCAGAAGGGGGAGGCATTGTGAATGCAGAGGAGACGGGAGATCAAACAGAAAGCAGACAACCTTGAGCACAGAGACGCAGGAACGAGTTGAAATTCAAGAGCACGAAACGCAAGACTAATCACAGGGTTGAGGCTTTTTGTGCTAGACAGGGAGTGTGTCAGTTGGACATGACTGAGGAGGAGGTGAACTTCGTTGTAGCAGTCATGGGTGATTATGAACCACCAATGAGCTAAAGGCACAAAAAGGCGAACAAGACCTGAGGGGCTTGGGATATTGCCAGTAGAAGCAGAAAATTATTAATAGCATTTGCAAAGTACTGACAAGACCTCATCTAGCATTGGGTAGGAGTCCTGGACAGGTAGGCTGAATTCACACCAGAAGCAGTGCAGAAAAGTTCTCAGAATATGATGAAGAGACTGGAGATCCTGTTTCACAAGTAAAACAAAGGCTGGAAGGAATTGTCTTCTCTATTGGTTTGCTAGTGATACCCAAGCACATCAGAAAAGCTCAGTAATTAGAAAGCAAGGATCTTGACAACCCCAGAGACCCCGTGTCCCTGTGTCTCCAGCCCACCTGAAACCACCTGAGCTGTTGCCCTCCACAGGACCTCTTTTTGCATCCTGCTCCTTCCCCCTCCCTGCCTTCGTGCCTGGAAACTGATCCCCACTTCAACTTTAAATAGGGAAAAAGAAAAAGAAAGCCAGTAGACTGGGTCTTTTGTACAGCAAAGAAGATTAGGGGCCTCCCAGGGACTTGCAGCTTGTAAGAGGGAAGGGCTGGGAGATGGAGGGAGGTAGGGGGGAGGCTCTGCTCTCCTCCACAGCTGGTGAAACTCAGACCTGTCTTTGGTCTGCTCCTTACAAAATCTTTTTTGTCCACCTTCTTTCCTTTTTTTCCCCCCCAGCTTGACACTATGGATCAGCATTTGGGGGACTAGGATTTTTTCAGTTCCTGCAATGGATTTAATTCCTGAAACGTGTGTCCCATTCCCCACTGCCATGCTGAATCAGGAAAGCATTCACCCAAACAAAGGCCAAATCCCCCTCCTAGGGGCAATCAGGAAAAGGGATCTCTGCAGCAGTCTCTAGTTTGAAGACAAAAGGTTCCTTGGACTATAGACAAGCGGGTTAGTGCTGCCATGGATTATGGAAACAGCTGTGGACAGCAAGGATTAGCCACCACCTGTGTGACAAAGGCTACGTGTCTCCAGTCCCAGAGCCAAGGGAACACATGGCAGATATTTTGTGCTACCTGTCTGCCCGAGCCTGACTCCAAAGGTGTTTTCTTTACTTTCAATTTGTCCCACCAAATGCAAAGTGCCTGGACTTGGATGAGACAGACTTGCCTAGACCCAGGTTTGGACAATCTCAGCCTCTTTTAATTTGAAATGACTGACCCCCTCTTTCCTACAGCCCAACCTCTCTTTGGTTCTGGGCTGTAGGAAATGACTTGGTGGTGGTGAGCACACTAAGGCACCTCAGTGCCTGGCTATGGGGTGAGCACAGACCCTGCCACTGCCACCCAGGCATGGAGCTGCTCTTCGTTCAGCAGCTTGGTCTGACATGGGGTCCTGGCTTTTTAAAGCCTCCTGACTGCAGGGAAGCTGCTGCACCTTTTTAAGTACCCTGTAGTGTGGTATGTCCATGCAGCACCCCACCCCTTTAGCCCTTCTGGGCTCAAGCTTTGTCCTCTGCAAAACAGCCATAGCACAGACCCATCCTCTGGCATGGGAGTTACAAAGCGAAAATCATTAACAGTTTCGAATCATTCTGCTGTTTTAGTGAACTCAATTGAAAAGCTTTTTAGGAGACTAATAATCTTAGCTCCCTAGCAGAGATTGAATAATGTGCAGTAAATCCTGCCTCAGGCTTCATGCACTGAACAACGCAGTAGAAAATTCTTGGGAGACTTTTCGCTAACTGTGCAATGCTGGTCCTGTGTGTGGGGTGGAAAAGGGTCCTCTGGAAAACAGCTCAGCTCTGGAATTAGCGTTAAATCTGCTGCAACCAGATTGGTTTGGGCAATTTCATGTGTATATTCATGTTTTGTTCTATAATAGTCAACAGCACAGTCCTTTTTGTCAAAGAGTTTTTGGGTTAAACTTTAACCAAAAAACTTTACCATAAGGGTCACTGAACATTGGAACTGTCTGCCCAGGGAGGTTGTGGGGTCTCCATCCTTGGAGATAGTCCAAATCTGATGAGATGTGGTGACAACCAACCTTCTCAAGCTGACTCTTCTTTGAGCAAGGTGGTTGGACTACATGGTCTCCACAGTCTTCAGCCAGCCTCAACTGTTCTATAATTTTTAATTAGCTGTAGAAGATGGCAGAGTAAATATATAAACTTAACAAGTAGGTGCCCTATAGAGAAAACTCAGTGAAAATAATTAAGTTGGGCAAAATTCTAAACTGCTGAAGAATTGGTCTTATAGTGGCAAATGTTGAGCAGTGCTAACCGATACTCCTGACCCTGCTGACAGTGGGGTTGTCTCTCCTGTTTTAATTATCTTCTGCAAGCTCTAAGGCTGCTTCAGGTGTTCAGGGCTGCTATGTGCTATAACAAGATTGGCACAGCAACAGAAACTTGAATTTTTACTGGGGATGTTAAGAAACTAGGCTTTCTAATCCTTTTTACAGAATATCTTAATTGGGTTTTATTCATAATATTGTGTCAGACTGAAGACTGACCTCCCACTGGCAATCACAGGTGGGTGTTCAGAGGGGAAATGGGATGTGACCCTTCCCTCATGCTCCTGACTACCAGCAGTTTAGGATGCCAGTGGGTTGGGAGAGGATGCTTTAGCCTCTAACTTTCAGGGCATGAGGTTTGCCAGAAGAAATGACCATCCAGATGCAACAGCACTGAGCCTGCAACGCCTTGAGCTGAGGGCAAGGAGACACCCTGCTACCCACAGAGCATGAAAAGCCTCTCCTCTTTGCTTCTTCTATTCAGCCAAGAGAAAAAGACAGTGGTGGTGGCCTGAATTATGGCACTTGTGAGTTTTTCCTGGTGCTGACAATAATGAGGGGCAGCATTAGTTTCCAGGCAACTGATTTTTTGTCTTTCCAAGGGCCTCTGGCAGTGGGGTTTCTCACTGAGGACCCTGTTTTCTTTCCTTCCCTGTGTAAGCATAACACTTTGACCTAAATTGCACAGACTCCACTCTCCTGGTTGCAGGGGTTTTTGTGTGCCTTGCCTTTGATTTTCAGATCCTTGCAATTCTTTTTTTGAAATATCAGCCAACACGGGCTCTCCTCATGGAAATCCCCGAAGCAGATGGATCTGTGGGGGCAGCAACGCAAAGTGAGGGTAGCAGAGATTAAAGACTGGGCCGGTGGGACTGGAAGAAGACACAGTGGTAAGGCACAGCCCCAGAGAAGGGCATGTGAACTTGGTGCTTCTTATAATCTGGACTGATAAGACTAAAGCAGGAAGACTGGGAAAGTGGGGTCAGCACACAGCTTTGACAGACCTTCATGCCTACAAACCTACAAAGCCACTCAAAACAGATTTGTCTGAATTTAACCAAGTCCTCATCTCTGATTGTGGTGTTAGTGTACCCATGATGCTGCTAAATGCCACAGCTTATCCCTGCTAAAACTGGGGCTACTAAAGAGAAATAAAGCTAAAATACCAGTCTTTACCAGATAAAGCTGAATAAAGCAGGGTATTTGCAGGACCAAAGGACGTTACATTCCCCAGGCTGCACTGTAGAAGTGACCCCAAATGTTCTGTGTTCCAAAACAATATAGAACTGTAAATATGGTTCTTTTAGCCATAGAGATTTGACTGTTTAGAACCAGAATGATGGGCACTTTTTTTCATAGAATTTTACTTTTGGTCTTTAAAATAGGAAATCATAGAAAAGAAGGAGAACTTATAGGCTTTAGGAACATCAAGGATCAGCTGTTTCCTACCAGAAGGCAAGCCAAGAGCCAAAGATGACCCCAGTAAAGGCACTGCCCTCACCAGTTTCAGGGACCTCTTGTGTAACACTTGCATCCTGGAAAGAAGAGAACTGGAGCTGGGAATCAGAATGTTCAGATCAACCCCAGGGAAGCAGCAACCACACCACTTCATACAATATGAAATGAGATCTAACAGGGAAGAGGAGAGGGAAGGTGGAGGGGGATCCATTATTCATGAAGGCAACAGTAGTACAACAGAGCTTCCACAGACCCACGCACCGTCGGATAAGGTTACTGCAGAAACAAGGGGTGGTAATGGTATGCCAAAGCTCTGCTTCTTGGGTGCAGGAAGCAGAGATGCATTCAGTCCTTCCTTTTCCCTTCCCTTCATGACAGATAACACTCTCCTGGGGTATAGGACAGCAGACATAAGCTTCCTTGGATAGCTCTACTTGTGGTCCGAGGAAGGTTTGAGAAGTTAGAAGCCCACAGAGCACAGGAAAAGAGAGAAGCAGACCCCAGAGAGATGGCAGACAAGTAAGATCAAGATTCTCTGCCTCTCACCAAGGTTGATTCTGATTTCCTTGATAAGGAAACCTATTAGGGCTTGGCACTTGTCTCAAATGACAGCACGTGTTTGCTGTGGCTCTGCAGTTTCTCACAAAACAATGATTTCTTTTTTTTTTTTTCTTTTTTCCTCCCTGTTTTCTGCTTGCTTTCTTTCTTCCCCTTGCAACCGTAGCCACTGGCTCCTGTCTGGCAGGGTGGCTACAGGACACCATTTACAGCTGGATGGGTGAGTAGGTACCTGTGCAGTGCTGGTTGTTATAACATGGAGGACATATCCCAGCAGCTGCCCCAGGGAATTAAACATCCCTGGCTGTTTGGACAGGAAACCAGGCTCTGACTTCGCACTACTTGGCTTGGGAGCATTCTGAGAGTATGCCAGAATATTTGTTAGAAAGAGGAAGAGCCACATAGCTGGATAAACTTGCAGAGGAAGGGCTGTAGCCTTTATAGCTTGTTTCCCTTGCAGTGGCATCACCTGCAGTGGTTTCTTTACTAGGACTACTTAAATTGTGCATGATGGGCTGGCTCTAGCTCCTCTTCCAGGCAACAGTGTTACCTGCATCACTGTGGCTTCTAGAACTCAATCAGGCCCGTGGGGCAAGGAGAGGATTGCTTCCTGAGCACTTGGTGGTGTGTATATACAATACAGGTGTTGGGTAGGACAAACAGTGAGGCATTTTGCTTAAACTGCTATGTTCCCACTCACCTTTTGGTGATGTGTAGGGAAGAGGCAATGGAGAGAGGATTATCTATTAAAAACACAATCAGATGTTGAATGTGAGTATGGACTATGGGCTATGATCCAGGGGGGAAAAATACACCATGCACTGCAATGCTTTTGTTTTGCCTTGAATAGAATTAGACCTGAAATGCTGGAGGTGGTAGAAAATTAAGTATTTCCTACCCTGGGCAGCTTGTGCAAGGCAGAAATGTGTGCAGGCCTGTGAGGTAAAGATGATCCCTCTACTCAGCAGGTGAGGAGGCAGCAGCAGCTGTAAGCTCATACCAGCAGTGTGGTGGGCCTGGGACTGTGACACACTCATAGGGGGCACTTTGATGGATTAGAGTGTGGGCTGAATCAGGGCCTTGTGCCAAAAGAGCTCTTCCTCAGCTCAGGAAGGTTTTGCAGGATCAGACCCTGATGATGCTGCAGGAGGTGCTGACACCAAATCAGTGCGTGTCATCATCAGGTTGTGCCTGGAGGGATGTATGGGTTGAGCACGCTGGCTTGGATCATGTCCCATGCACAGTACTAGGGCTGCCAGGCACTGCAGCCAGAACACTCAGTGCTCACCTGGAATACATTGCATGATATATTTAGAAACTGGGTTTTTATTTCTTCATTGTTTTTAATTACAGTCAGCTTTTCTGATATTTCTGCCGGTGGTCGGCCACATGGTTTTGCAAAAAAAAAGAAAAAAAAGCTGCCACCCAGCAGCATGTGGGCCCTGTGTCTGCCTGTGAGCCAGGTCCCATCTGGCTGTAATTACTAGCTTCACATCAGCAGAAGAGTGTAATATTTAAACACAAATGTTTGATGTTTGCATAGCAAACCTCAGGATGGAAAGCTCTTGCTAATCAGCCTGCAGGGAGGAGGTGGGTTTGCTGCAGGTGAGCACTGCGATGTGTGGGTTGTAGCTAGAGTTTGTGGGGCTTACAGGGGTAGGGGGAAGAGCAACACTGAGTCCAGGAACCCTTCATGCCTTGCTCTGAGTAGAAGCTCCACACAGCTCCTCATTTCTCGCTCAGACAAAGGAGCTTCATCCGTGGGCTACGAGCCATGCACAGCGGTGTGCTGTGAGACAGCTGACCCTGGCAGGAATCTCCCATCTCTTCCCTTTCAGTACATGGTCCTGAAAGCTGACAAGATGGTAGAAGAGCTCCTGAAATCAGCACAGCTCCTTGCCCAGCGTAGTTCCCATCAGGGTGGATAACAACACCTGGTAGGTCTCAGCAGCTCAGGGAGCAGCTATGCCTGGAGAGCAGCGCAGGCTCTGCCATGTTCCTTGAGTTCCCAAGGTCACAGAAACATGGACAATCTATTGCACTGGCCCCCAAAAAGTAAGATTGAGACCACAGCAGGCATTAATTACTACAGGTTGGATCTCATCTTTGCCAGAGAAAGTGTTTGATGGTGAGCCCTTCCAAAGGGCCTTCTCCTACTCACAGTCTGATACCTCTTGTGTATGAAACTTTGCCTCTCTGTTCTTCCATCCTGATCCTCTGGGGAAGGAAGCCAACAAACTAGTATGTCACCCTGCTCCAATTGGGATGACAAGTGAGAAAACAGCGTTATCAGCTCCCAGGCACCTCTGGAAGGTGACAGACACGTGTGCTGCCTGCAGCATCCTCCATTTAGCATTAAGGTCCAAGGACAACCAGGCACACCCAGCCAAATGACAGTCTTGGATCTGCTGGTCCCTGTGCCACCTTCTGTAGGGTAAACAGCACCCTTGGTTTGTTCCTGACGGGGAAGAAAAACCTTTCCTGGAGATGGTTTTCAATCATGATGCTGTCATGGGACTAGTGGCTGGCTCCTCCTGAGTTTGTCCAGCCAGGGCTCAACCTGTCACAAGTTGTCATTTTATATGTGCAGGAAGCTAGAGCCCAGGATAACAGGATAATAATAATAGGATAACAAATGCCTCCTCAGTGTCCCTGGGGGTTTGGGGACCTATTCTCTGCAGCTTGCGCACCCAAGGCGAGCCAGCCCCACTGTCGTCATCGCCTCCGTGAAGCATTGCTCATCTCGACAAACTTTAAAGCTGCATCCTGACAGACCAAAATAAATCAATCAATAAATAAATTGTCCGTCTCGTCTAGTGGATTCTGCAGTTTATTTCCTCGGTGCTGATGAAAAATAGTTGGATGCTTAGTGGCTTCATGAGACTAATTATGATAAACGGCCCCATCGCTGCTAATATCCGGACATTAATTCCCAGATGGAGCTGCAGAAAATGTCAGGAATGGAAATGTCAGCTCTCTAAAAGGACCTGGCAGGTATTGAAGTGGGGACTGGAGTGTCAGCAGAGAAGGAGTAGGGGGAGATCTGGGAATTAGCAGGATGTCGGCACACATTTGGAAGCTATAATTCCTCTCACTTGACTGCCCAGTTTCTCCCAGCAATGCCACAACCACGGCTTCCTTTGGATTTTGCCTGCTCTGAGCTCTGCTCCTAGTACAGAGGCAAAAGATTGGCACTGACTGAGTGGGTGACACTTCCTTTGCGCAGAAGAGGCTCAACCTTAAGCTTCAGGAATCTCTTCCCCACTGAGATCCCCAGAAATGTTTCCCTGCTCTGCAGGATGGACACACCAGTGTGGGACAGACAGGCTGACAGGCAGCAACAGGTCACCCAAACCTGCTTCCATTCTCCTCTGGGTTTCATATCTGCAGTCATATTTTACATTGCTACAATTATCAGTTGCAAACAAAAATCTGATGGAAAACAGCAAAAAAAAGCCCAAACCCAAAAGCTTGTTTGTTTTTTTTTTGTGTGTGGTTTTTGCTTGTGTTCTGCTGGGTTATTAATTTGTTTTTGTTTAAGTGGAGGGTTGTTTGTTTGTTTGTTTTTGGTGGGGTTTTTTTGTTATTGCTTTCCATCAACAGTTTTTATTAGTTTCAGAGGGCTATTTATGGAGAATATTCCCAGCCAAGTGAGAAAGTACTTCAAGAGTAGATGGACCAGCCAGACAAATGATGTGAACATCCAACTACTGACAGCACTGTGCCAGTGACTGCAGGAAGTCAGGCTGGCACCTGGTGCAATAAATCAGCTGATGAACAAGTTCAAGAAAGTATGTTTTGAAGCCATTCTAAATCCAAAAATGATGGTTTGTACTCTCATGGTGCAAAGAAGTGCATTGGTTTTGCTTCTCTGTTCAGCCCACTGGCTCAGGCCCTGCTCTGTTCACTTGCTGAAACGGTGGTGGTCCAGTGGGGATCTATCCCAGCTTTTGGCACATGCTTTCCAGTGTAAAAAAAGCTGAACAGACTGGGGATTCCTTGATCAGATGCCAGTTGGTTGAGAGAAAGGCTTTTCACAGGAGTCTGTTACTGTTTGTCAGCACAGGCTGGAATTTTTGCTTAAAGCCAGATGATTTTGATGCTTACCTGCTGAGAGCAGATATAACACTGAGCCTGACGGTTCTGGTCCAGACCACAGGCAAAGAACCAGAACTCTCCACACTTCCTAGCAAGTGCCCTTGTGGTAGGGAGCCAAGATGACTCTGTCTCTTATGAAAAGCTTCATGTTCCTCTGGAAGCTTCAGGGAAAATTCCCAGCCTTTCTAAAAGCAGTGAGGTCATGGGGAAGTGCCTGCACCGTATCTGCTGGGGGAGCAAGTCTCAGTCTCCTGTGTATGTTCTGACAGATGATCTGTCATCTGGGACTGCGGGAAATCTGGCCATTGATCTGGTTGGGGCTTCTGAGGAATTTGAGGGTCAAACCCCAGGGGATTTGGAAGCCAGAGGGTGGGATACTTGGGAGCACCTGTGCCAACAATCTGCTCTGAAATCGAGGTCCCTGTAAAGTATATATAGCCTCTTCTTGGAAAAATCTCCAGCTTACTGCTGGCTGACTGCAGCCCCATGGAGAAGATGGCAGCACTGTGTCTGAGGCAGTTCCGGCCAATTCAGCTGAACCAGTTGCGTAAAAATGGTTCCTGCAAGCTTCTCTGCCCACCACTGCTGAGACCTCACCACTGAGGCTTATTTAGCTTCTCAATCACCACCTCTCCCTGTGCGCTCAGGCTTGGCCCCGGTAATCCTCACTGTTATCTCCCTGCTTCCACACAGCCCCATGCCTTTTGCATGCCTTCCTTGGGGAAGTAGCCTCTGCCTGAAAATTCCCTGGCGAAGCCTTCGGGCTGGGTTAATGGTGTGATCCTCAGTGTGAAAGAACACAGCCTGAGGAGATGATGTGCAGTGGCACAGTGGGGAAGATGAGAGATAAAGTTGACTAACAAGAGTGTCACTATCCAAGTCAAAGGCTCATTTGCTTTTTGAGGCTTCAGTGAAAACTGGCTGGAAAGTAGAGAACTTTCAGCTGGCTCTACAAACTGCTCCCTGGTCCCAGCCTGCCTGAATTTAAGGTTAACAGCCTTGCATTGAGAGAGCTGTTGAAAGCAGTAGGAACATAAAGAGAACCTGGCTTGGTATTACCTCCCCAGAATTAACTTGCCCCTTCAGAAGAAGTGCTCAGGAAACAAGAAGCCAGACCTTGTCCTGATTTTCCCTGTTTTATGACTTTTTCATGGCTTTGTGTTTTTGGCATTCAGTCTGAGGACTTTCTGTCAAATGTACTGTTAGCATTGTCAACATGTGCTGTTTTACTCTAGATGAATGTTGTATCTTGTGTGTGGGAACACATGTAGGTGTGGAGACAGAGAAATCTAGGGCCTTATTCTCCAGTGGCCTTGTGCTTTGAGGATCATTTACACTTTCAGCAAAATGTGTGTGGGGTGGGTATGGAAACACTGCTAAATCTGAAGGGGCCTGCCACCCACGGTAGGGGGTAGGTGCAAGCGATGAAACAAAACAACCAGCACATCATCTCTGAGGTCCACAGAAGTGGAGATTTTTGATATTTTATTATTCATCCTATAGCTAGGGAAGGCTGTTCTCTGTCAAAGTGAGTTTGGTGTGATATCCAGTCCTGGCAATGGTGTGTTCTGAGCTATTGGCTTGGGAAAGATGCATGAGAATCAAAGGAGTGGAGGTCAGGACAAGTGGCTCCAACAGCTCACAGACCATGTAGGAGAGAAGCTGGGATGTTCCACCAGAAAAGAGCCTCAGAGGCAGAATAAGCCATTAGCACATTTCACATATTTCTCCTTCCCAGTGTCAGCTCACATCCTAACAACTGTCGAAACTGGCTTGATTCTTGTGTCTGGTAGCTGGGAGAGATGAGAGCTCTCTCCCTTTCTATGAGTTCAGATTCTGCTAAACCCTGCTCATGCTTTCACACCAGTGGTGTGGCTGTCTGGACAGGGAGAGAAGTGTTTTCCTTCTCCCAAAACAGCCTTGCACTAAGGAAAATACTGGGTAACTCACTGATCAGCCTGTTTCAGCAGGAACTCAGGAACCTCTTTTCGGAGAACTGTTTTCTTGGGAACTCAGCATCACGTGTAATTATGGGTGGATCTGTGGCCTCAAAAGAGCCAGTGGTAGGAAAGGAACAGAAAGAACTGTCAGAAGAAAGACAACACTAAACCTTTTGTGCTGACCCTGCTGGGAACAGCGTCTCAGCTTGGACTGATATGAGAAGGTGAAAGCACAGACACGCTCAGCTGTGCCAACCACCACCACTGCCACTTTAAGCCTGCCCTTTGCAAGTGGGTGGGCATCACGTCCTCCTGCCTGATCTTCGTGGCCTAAAGGAGAACCCACTGAAGCAGGACACAGTGCCAGCACATCCCGCTGCAACACCTGGAGCGAGTCTCTAGGGAACCAGAAGGCCCTTCTGAAGGCAGGTCAGGGAATGAATCTGTCCTGGCAGCACATGGATGGAGAGCAGGTGGCTCACACACCTGTCTGCTTTCTGTTCTGGCCTGGTGGGTTTGTGAAGGCCCAGCCACTCGAATCAGCTCAGCTTTCATCTCCTGACTCACTGAAGCATTTTGTGGCAAACTTTGAAAGCCCGGTCAAAAAAAGAAGTCAAGCTAATCACAGGGACAGCAAGACTTGCTGCGAATCCCAACCTGCTGCAGGGGGAATGAAGCCAGGATGGGACGGACAGGTATTTTTCCCATGCGAAGGAGCTCCACTATTGCTTCCTGCCAGTCAAGGGAGCCATCTGGGATGCGACTCCAGGGAACTCCAGCAAGAGCTGTAATTATATCAAACATAATTGAGGCAAGCCAGCAGCACTCCTTACTTAAATAAAGCGATGAGGCCAGCAATATGACAAAGAACCTACACCTGGGAGTTTCTGCAGCATCTGCTGCTTTCAGTGGGGCCAGGAGCAGTTCAACATGGAGTGCAAATCCACCCAGAGACCTCCTTGCTGCATGAGGCTGATCCAGTGAACACCTTGGTAGCAGCCGAGCATTGCTGGGAGGGACTCTGCTTATCTGGAGAAGCCTGTTTTTCTTCTCTGAGGCTCTGCCTGCCACAGCCTCCACCTTTCTCTGCCTGAAACTCACATCCTCTTACTTGCAAATTTTTGGAATGCACAAATGCCTCTTCCACCCTTGACTCCTGAGCCCTTTGCACCTGGCAGGTGCCCAGGCAAGGAGAGGAGCTGGTGCTCGTGGCCTGGGCTCTGCTGCCTCCCCATGGCATGCCCCCTGGTGCCACTTTACCCTCTGTCCCCATGCAAGCATCCCTTGGGCCTGCTGTGTTATCCTCAGGAGGTCCTGCTGAGCCCTGTTCCTTTGGCCCTGCTTTCTAGGACTTGCACCCCTCCCCAGGTGCAGAGCTGGACAGGAGCAAGACTTACTGTTAGCACTCTGCCAGACTGGATGGGCCTAGGCAGTCTCAAAGGAGCTGTGAAGCAGCCCCTGCCCACAGCTCTCATCCTGCAGAAGCCTCTACTCGCCTCCTGCTTCATCCTTTCCTCCTCCTCCTCTGCCCTTCGTACTCTCTCACACTAGATCTCTTACTTTTATGGCTTGTTTTTTTTCTCTTTAAATCTTTTTCTCTCTGATTTTCCACCTCCTTACTCTCCCCTAAAATAATCCAAACCTGTTCTCCCTCACTCCCCCGCAGGACTGGCACCGCTTGTCCCTTTCCCACCATCTCCTCCCTGGCAGACCAGCTTGTTGGGGCTGTCCCAACACAACTCATTGCCACTTTTCCTTCTGTAGGGCATACCATGTTCTCAAGGGCCAGTAGCCCCCCATCCCCACCCAACCTGACCTCTTAGCTCAAGATTTTCATGGGTGCACAAGGTTGGTCATAGACAACGACATGGTGCAGCTCTGCATCAGCAATCTGCCTGCCTGCAATGGTTTTAGGGATGGGATGGAGGAGGGATCTGCTGGACCTTCCTGGACAGTGGCCGGTGGGTTGGCAGCCACCCGGCATGGAAGGCGACACCGGGGCAGCAGGCACCCAGCCCCTCACCGCCCTTGCACAGGGAATGGGGGCTGTCCCCAGTGGCACCCGGTGGCTCTTTGGTGGGTGCCACCTGCACCCTGGGGCTGGCAGCCCTGGAAGGCACGGCTGGGGGTGACTTGGTGGCTGCGCTCCACTGCGGTGGCTTCTGGTGGCATGTCTGCGGTGACCCCGGGGTGCTGACTCAGCGGTGACTCTGAGGGGGGCTCTGTGGTGTCCCCGTCGGGGCAGCTCGGGAACGCCAGTGGCAGCTCGGGGGTGGCGGCTCTGAGGTGCCACCGGGGGCTTCACGGTGTCGCTGCCGTGGCAGCTGAGGTGGCGGTGGCTCTGAGGTGGCACTGGGGGCCCTGCACGGTCCGGCCTTGGCACCAGCCGGTCGGGTCAGTCGCCGACGCCCCTCAGGGTGATCCCCCCCCGCCCCCGGCGTGGTGCTGCCCGGCCCGCGCTGCCCGGCGCCTCCTGCGGACCAGCCCAACGACCCGCGGAGGGGGGCGGGAAGCCGCCGTCTCCAGTCGGAGCCTTGTGCCCGCCCCTTACTCCCGTGGCAACGCGTCCGGCGTCGGAGCGGACTCGGTCCGGCCGGTGCGTACCGCCCTCAGGCAGGGCTGGGCAGGGTCCTCACCGCCCACCCGGGACTGAGAGCTCCGAGGAGGGCTCGGAGGTCGGAATAGAGCCCTGCGGGTCGGGCCTGGCGGAAGGGAAGGCGTCCCGGGCCGGCGGGCGGGCGGGCGGACACGCAGGTGTGGGTGATGAGGGAGCCCCCGCGTGTTTTCAAAGGCGGTGGAAACGTCGGGCAGGGTCAGGATTCCTCAGAGCGTTGGAAGCGGGGTGACCCCCGCGGCTGGCGCACAGGGCGGGCACTGCCCCATCTCCGCACGTGGTGCGTTAAACAGCCCCTGGGCTGCTCCTCCCCGCACCTTTGGGCGTTTCGTGAATGAAACAAACAGCAGCGCTCGTTTCATTTGTGCTGCGCCTTCGTAAGCGAGCCAGGCGTTGTTGGAGTCGCGGTCGCGGTGGTTGGCGGGGTGTCTCTCGGCACCCAGCCCGCCTGTCACCCCGAAAGGTGCCGTTCGGGCGCTCGGTGTAACGAGCAGCACCGGTTCGCCGTCCGTCCCGCTGCTCCCCCTGCCCGTGCCCTGCCGTTCGGGTGGCTGGCTGCGCGGTGCTTTCCCGTGGAGGAAAGAATGCGTTTAAAAACCCAGAGGAAAATCAATTTCAAACCCCTGCAAATTGTTGGAGGGAATGGGCTGCTATAAAACTCGAAATTACTTTCGACTCTCTTTTTAGAGTAGAAGGGTTTTGAAGTACAGGATGATCTTTAAAGCAGTTTGCTGAGAGCGCATCACCTTGTTGGAGCTTATATTGTATGGCTTAAATTATAGGAAGAAGGAATTTCTACATGTTGGTGTCCAGATGGTGTAGTAGCTGGGGTTCTGGCTATCCACAGATAAATAGATTTCAGATAAATACTAGACTTCAATCTGCGGTTTTGCTTAGGGGTTAGATGGTATTTAAAGTACTATTCTCTTTTTCTGTTGCAATTTTTAGCCATTTTGAACCTTATTTGAAAGAAAAGAGTCTCATTTTGTCAGAGCTTTGGATCAAAGAATTGAAGTAGAGGTAACAGATCAAAAAGCTCGTACCAGACGTTGAGCAAGACACGTGGGAGTTTGACTTCTTGGATGTGTAAAGCCTGGATTTACCGAGAAATTGTAATTATAGTTTTGCCACAATGACACGCAGACGCTGTAGCTAGTGTTGTGTCAGCAGTGCCATAAGAATATGCTCTCATTTTGAACAGTTTAGCATAATACATTGTACCTGGTATATCTAGGAAACTTGCTTTTCAGGTGTGAGAGGGCATAACTGAACTGCTGCAAAGATACGTTTCAGCAGTCGGGAAAAGGTTTTCCCAAGCTTATTATTGCTAAAGCTGGGACAGCTGGGTGCCAGGCAGTTGTTTGCTGTTGAAGAGCAGGGAGGTGCTCCCAGAAGGGCAGGGGCAGTGGGGAGTGAAGGGTTATTGAAATGAGTGGAGGAGCTGCTTTCAGGTGCTCGCTGCAGGATGAAAGGTGCCCCCTTCCTCAAGCCTGGACAATCCACGCCAAGCTCTGGGATGAGGATCTGGGGTCACCCTCAGATGGAGGGAGAGGAGGGCAGCCTTAGGTCTGCACACTACTCATTGTCTTGAGGGGTGTGGGAAAGCAGGCAGTGCTGTCAGCGGAGTTGAAGGCTGGGAAGGAGTGAACTGTTTTGCAGTAAGCCCCTTGGCTCCACAGCTAGGCTGAATAAAAGAGAGGGGGTCTCTCTTCTCTTTTAAACCAGCCTGGAGACTGTTCCTGAGAGCTGGATGGAAGCACCAAACCACCTGCTAGCTGGCATTGGAGCAAGCTCTCCACCGTGCTCTGGGAAACCTCCTTACTGGAAAAGCTAGCCATATTCCAGCAGCTGAGGTGGCAAGAGAGTAGGATTCCCTTTGTACTCAGCAGTTCTCCCATATCTATATCAGCTTTAGGGCACTCAGACAAGCTGTTTTACTAATTTGTTTGGGGAATTGCTGGGAACACTTTGGAGGCCTGGTTTTGTTCTTTATATTTGGTGGTGTGTGTCAGGGTTTTTTTGCAGTTGCAAACACCAGACCTTCCCTCTGTGCAGCTGGGAGCGCATGATGGATGTTCTTGAGCTGGACACTGAGTAGAGAGTTGTTTTATTTTGACGTAAGTGCTCAGGAAGGACTTTACAGAGGTGTGAGTACATAGGGAGCAAAGTGGCAAAGAATTAGGCCTGCTGAGAGCTGGCTTGGTACACACTTTCCCATCATGGGAACTTGGCTGTCAGCAGCAGTAGCCACATTATTTTGGTTTTAGGCAGAGATTGGCAGTCCTGCTAAACTGGGAGTGGGCTCAGTCACTTACCCTTCAAAAGGTTTAGGTGAATCTGGCATCCTGGAGCTGGCTTTTTTGAATTGGATTAGTTTGGGATTCTGGTCCTAAGAGGTAAAAGCACAGCAAGTCATGTTGCCACATTGGCTCTGCTTCCAGGCCGAGAATGCTCAGGTGACATATCAGGGGAGGCACCACAGGGTCGTTCCACTTTGCTGCTGTTCTCTGTGCTGGTGCAGGAGGCACGAAAGAGTCCAGCAGTGATTCATCAGGAATCCTTGGATCTTGGCTGATACCAATCAATCCTGCTGGGCTGCTAAAATAGATATGGCCAGAGCATAAAATAGCTAATAAAAACAAAATCCTCCATGGAAAATTCATTCTTCAGGGTGTGAGGTTCCAGTTGCCATGCCAAAGTGAAGCTGAGAGGAGAGAGATTTGATATTTTCTAGCTTGAAGGAGAGGAGGGGGTATTATTGATCTCATCTCCCAGGTCTTTCCAATCTGTTCGTTTACTCCATTTCACTTAAAATATTCGCATCATGGTAACCTTGATTTATTATCTGATTTCTTTTTTGATTCAACCTCTCAAAATTGTGCGCTGGCTTGAACCTGCAGTAATAAACCAGCACAGTTATTCCCTCTTATCTCCGGCATGCGTGTAATGCTTTCTCTGCTGCCTGTACCCAATTCATTCTCACACACAGGCAGCAAGGTGAAATTCAGAAAAGATTGCCCTCCCTCATCAAGTGTATAGGACAGGCAGAGTTTTGACTCCATTCAAGAGCAGAGCAGAGAGGGCATGGCAAGAAGGGATGCTGTGGTGTTGTCTCCGGGTCAGGTTGAGACTCCAGGCAAGTACTGTGCCAGCTGTGGCCTGCAAGACCAGGCAAGGTGTTTCCAGCACTTAGCTTTGGGAAACTGGAAGACTCCTACTGCAGAGGCTTGGCTGTCAGAAGTAAGCAAGATCCTAGCAAGGGTGCAGGGGACAAACCATTAGTCAGGGAGGGCTGGATGTATAGTCTGGGTCTAGCCCTGACCAGGAATGGATCAATAAACTGTATTGCCCTTGGAGTATCTTTGGGAGACACCGGGGAGAGCTTTGACTCATAATTTATGGGAATCAGCTACATGGGTATGTGTACATCATTATATCAGTGCATGTGTGTGCAGGCTGGAGGGCTTTGTGTCACTGTAGCTGTTCTAATTAGTTACAGTAGTCATCCCTGTGTTTGGACAAGCCTAAAATCAAGGGTTGCATTATCATCATGCCAGAAGTCTGAGGGCTGCTCTTAATTGGTATCTCTGAGTGCACAAAGGTTTTTATAAAATAAGGCTGTACAGCTGGGCTATTTGTCTGGACTTGTGTCTCCCAAGGTGGAAGCGTCAAAGTTATTTGTGAGCTGAGATCACCAGCAAAAACAGCCCCTGCAGGAGGAGAGAGAGGGGAGCTTCTGGCTATATTTTAATATGCGTTAGGCAGTGCTTAAACATCTGTCATGAATTATTTAAATAAAAGAGTCAGAGTTACACCTGGGAGTAGCTGTGTTGCTATCCTAGGCTGTAGCCTACTCCCGCTGGAGCGAAGTGTAACAAGGTTTTTAAGGGATTTAGGTGCAGCAAAAGTGGTATTTCTCTTGTAGTCCCAGTTTATTCGAATTCTCCTGGCAGCCTTTCGAATGCCACCACAGATCCGGGAAGCCCCTGCTGCTTAAGGAAAGCAGCTTTTCGTGCATGTATTGCTGGTTTTCGCTCTCCAAAAATAAAGCAGTCTCTTTCCCCAGGGTTAGTGAGCTACTGAGTCAGCCACGTGAGACCAATGGCTCCCAGCCTACCAAGTCAGTGCTTGATATCGAATCAGGGGATCGAACCTACCTTGTTACCCACTCATCATAGCAAGTCAAGGATATCCAGCATGGGGGAGGGTGTGGAGGGGTGCCAAATACACACTGTGTGACAGGCTCGATGTCTTTCCACTTGTAGCAAGCCCAGAGTTACTTCACAGTATTGTTCTCCTAAGAAGATGGAGAAAGCAAGGAAGGAGTTGATTAATTTTGTGGGTAGGAGCCGTCCCAGTACAAGCAATGAGGCTTCAGGCAGGGACTGCAGTCCGGGAACAAGCCTGTTGCATTCTGAAAGCTCCAGCCAGGGGCCAAGAAAATATTCAGCCTCTAGACAAAGAACATTTTCTACTGATGTCCTCACTCCAGAAGCCTCCAGTAGCTCAGGGGTAAGTGCAAAGAGCTATTCTTTTACCACTACTGACCTAAAATGAAAAGACTCATGGTACACCTTGTATGGACATATATAGGTTCACTCCAGGTCCTGGCCCTTCCTTTTGGTCAGAGGCTTTTGTGCAAGATCTTGACCCTTAAAAAGTGAAGCCATAATGCTCATCCTGGCCATAGCTGTGCTGCCTTCCTCAGTAGCCAGATAGCACTGTCATGGTTCCCTGGGTTTAGGATGTCAGTATGACAGGGCAGGCGCGTTGGTTGTGAGTGCAGGTGATATTTGATAGTAAAACCCAAATGATTGGCTGCCTAATCAGTCCCCAGTCCACGTCTTAAGCTGACATTACACTGCACTCTTGCAACAGATCCCCTGTCTTTGTGCTCTGGGCTGAAGTTACCAGGTATTTGTGTCTCTGAGCCTTTTCTGACCGTTACTGAAGGTCTCAGTTGCCCCTAATGATCTGGTAAGGTCACTCTTACAGTCTCACTTTCTATTTGGATGTTTATGACCTCTGCTTGCACTGTGCTGCAACTGTGCTTTGTTATCCCTGACATTTCCCTCAAATGCTGCATTCCAGAGTGTTTCTGCTGGTCCCCACATGTACCGGTCTTTGCTGAGACAGTCGGACCTGGAGCACCACACCCCTAAAGGTAAATACACTGGGAGGAAACGTGGTGGGGCAGGAAGTGGGGCCATAACTGTTAAGGTTGCCTGTAGTGGAAATGCTGTGAATTAGGCTGCTGACACTGGGTTAGTGCTCTGCTTTCATTCTCCTCTCAGTGCTCAGGAATGTTGCTGAGCTGCTTGAATATGCCATTAAAAGTGAATTTCATTTAGAAGGGAAGCAAAGTGAACTGACTGGGTGGTAAAACCATGCTCTCTTTTCTTCTGGACATATCCAGTCCCCCAAGGGTTCAAGGTGGACTGTACTGCTGCCTATGGGAGTTCTTGTCCTGCTGCCAGAAGAACACTGAGTATGTGTGTGTTTTTATTGCATATGGAGCCAGCAATGTCCCTTTCCTGTGAAAACCATAGAATCAGAGAATATCCTGAGTTAGAAAGGACACCCACAAGGATCAGCAAGTTCAGCTTCAGGCCCTGCACATGACAATTCCAAAAATGGGACCTGCCTAAGATGAGAGAGCTATATGGATTTAGGTACCCGTACCCAAAATCATGGTTCTCTCTCATTTATTCATTCTGCATCCAGCTGCACCCCCGAGCAGTTTCCTCTCCCTGAGTGCAAGAGGTCTCTGTGTGTACAGAGCTGCTGGTTCCACCTGCTTACAAGAAGTTGTGTCATGGATGCTCAAGTATAGGAACAGAGCATGGTGAAATCTTTGCCTGCACTCTCCTGGCCCCTAGAGCACTCCTGGGGCTATGGATCATAGGCTGGCAGCAGGTGGGAAGAAAGTGTGTGTGTGAGAGGATTTTAGTCTTAGAGAAAGATGGGAACTGTACATACCACCTTCCTGTGCTTAGAAGTGACATTTATTTTCATGAGTGAGGACAAATGACTGCTTCCTCAAGTGAATCTTGACAAGCTAGACTCATCCTTAACAAGTGGAGACAGAACTCTATTTATGAATTGCTGCTTCTTCAAGGGGGAAGAAGCTATCAGGCTGGAAATGTAAATGCAAATGAAACACTAAGTATTGACATAAATAGTTGATAGTGCACAAAGTGCCATAGTGGATGATGCTATGGATTTGGCAACAATGAAGTGACAAAATTTGAACAGCTGTGCTCCCTGACAACAAATATAAATCAGGGCCATTCTGTTAAGACCCCAAGCAAGAGATGTGCACAGGGCTAAAGAGCTGCATTTTAGGGATTCCTCAAAATCATAATGAGCCTGCATGTTGGCATGGACCATGCAAGTGTTTAAGATCACATTCATGCCAGGCTAGCTGCCCTTCCTGAGGGAGGGGAATAGAGAGAGAGAAGCCAGTTTGGTGGCCATTTCCTTTAGTCTCTAAGCAGACAACGTGCAGCTACCAGGGTTGAGTCAGGGACCATTTAAGAAGGACTAGGGAATGACCTCTTTGAGGATCCTTCCTGTATCTGGCCATCCTGAGACATGTCTGGCTTCAGCATTATTGGCTGCTCTGCACAATTGCTTTGAAATCAAGGGTCACGTCCATGACTCAAGAAGCACTTGGAGCAGGGTAAATGATTGGGTTCAAAGCTTGATGTTCAAAATACCCAATTACAAGCCAGAACCTTAAGTTTCTCCTTGATAGAATGTGAAAGTTCATCAAAGGAAAAGCTCTCACTCCACTAAAATCTATTTTTAGTTCAATGCTTAGCTCTGTCTAGGGAATAGTGCTTTTTAAAGCTTGCATGCAATTACTTAATTTAGGTTAAGCTTTAAATTCCCAATTTGCTGCTGTTCTATTATTTGCGACTTGTTTAGCAATATAAACAGTTTGGTTTATTTATGGGCTAAATGACACGGTTTAATTTCTGCCAATTCTTGGAAATGTATACTTTTTACTTAGTCCAAATTTCCATTGAAAACATTTGGCCAACTGGTGAGATTGTTAGCTGTTTGACTTAATTTTTTTTCTCACTCCACCACTGATGTGAGTGGGAGGATTGCTTGAGCAAAAGCTGAGGAGAGAGAGATTTGTCCCAAGGTGTGAATAGGAACTTCAGACGACAAAGATGACCTGAGCAGCTTCTTCTCCCCTGCAATGTTCATAAGCCCTTTATCACCACCTTGACCAAGTTCCTCCCAGATACAACTGACTCTTGCTCTCAGGGCCCCTGCAGGGAGTCAGGGGAATCCCACCCCTTCCTCAGGGTGAGGGAAGCTGTGCACTAGAGACAGTAACTTGTCCACTATCATGTAGAGGATCTGTAGCAAAGCTGGGAACAAAACAGAGCTCCTTAGATCCAGGTCATTGCCCTGCCTCCTAAAAAGCTGTGTGACAGTAATTCTCCGTGGAGGCTTCTTCCATGCCATCATTTTGATACTGGAAAACCATAATGACATACTATAGCAGGAAAAAGAGGCCTTCCTTTCTGTTTCTAACTTGATGTCTGCTTGATTTCTCTCACAAATCCTAGTGAAGTGACTTCTGCAGACAACCCAGTAGACAGCAGAGTCCTTTTTTTGGGGTGAATGTAAAGCAGAGTGATGTCTGGTGGTTTCAGACATGTGTTTCCCTTTGTCTCTTAGTCACACAGTTCAGGATGCCTGAGGACTTCAAAAGTGTCCTGGATAAGCAAGTGGTTGGACCATCCACTGAGACCTTCACCGAGTCAGATTTCCCAGTACAGTCATTTAAGCCCAAAGTGCAGATTCCTTTTGAAAGGCTTCCAGGCCAACCTCCCCGGAAGGTTGAAGTAGAGAGGTAAGTAACCAGAAAGTGGGTAGAGGCATCGTTATGGAATAGACACAGCAGATTCGGGTGTTGATTTTTGCTTTCAAGACATAACATGTAAAATATCCTTAAGAAAATACCGTGCTGTAAGGCAGTGGTCTCCAAAGTGAGGTGTGCACGCATTGCAGGGGGTGCAAAAGCCAATTCACTGGGATGCAGGAAGAAAATACTGGTTTTAAACAGTGTTTATTTAATCTTTCATTCTTTTTTAATTTCTGTTTTTGTGTATGCTCTATAACGTGCATAATGTATTAGTACAGTAGTACATGTATATAATTTATAAATTGGAGTAAGTGATCATTCCAGGTCCCTTCCAACTGGACTGTTTTATGCTATAAATGAAGAAATAGACATGTATGCGATATGTGCTCAAAAATCTTTTTACCGGTAGGTGTGCACGATCAGGAGTGGAGTTTTAGGCATGGGAATGCTTACGGGCACATGAAGTAATTATTTCCTCTTCCAATTTAAAACAGGAGGAGGCGTCTGTATCTCACCTTTGATATTGCTGAGCTCCTATCCAGGAAGGGGATAGACTCCAATGAGCTGATGCCAAGGCACTATGACCCTGACAACATGCCACCTATTGAGGAGACAAAAGATTCTGTCTTTCCCATCTACCTCCCATTAAAGGTAAGAGAGCACATTTGGTACTTGTAATTGCTTATACCACAGGAGGTTTCTGAGGATTGCAGGACACTTAGCCAGTATTGACACAACAAGCAATGAAACAAGGAAATGCTTTAGATCCAGTTTGGGACCTGAAGGGTCTCTACAAGATGCTGAGCATCTTCTGCAGGGTGCCCACAACTTCCATCAGAACTAATAGTCCTTGAGAGTGCTCCTCACTGTCGTTTGTGTGTCTAAAGGAAAGGCATCTCATGTTTCCTTCTGAAGGCAGTACTCAGCAGTATTACTGCATGAGACCTTTCCAGGTGGTGGTCTGTGCTCCCTAGGAAAGGGATGGAGGTACAGATAACTGCATTTGGGAGAAAATTGTTGAGCAAAGATCAGCACAGCTTTTGAACCTGGACTGGTTTCTGGTTTTGTAGCGCATTTAGGAGGTGAATGTTAATTTTCCTCTCATGAAATTTCATATTGGGTGTTGTCCTCTTTCTGAAGTAAGTCTTCATTTCACTCACATCCTGGCCTTTTAGGTGTTCGACAATGACGAGTATGACTGTCGAACTCCAGAAGAGTGGATCTCACTAGGACTGGAGCCGGGATCTTCCGATAGAAAGCCAGTGCCTGGAAAAGCACTTTTACCTACAGATGATGTACTTGGACACGGTAAATGAGTTACTGCTCAAGCAAGGCTACACTGACAGTTACTGGCCCATTCAGCAGAAGGGAGCATGTAGATCCTGATGAATGTAGCTCTGAATAGCAGAAAAGCCTTACCTCGTTTTGACCAGGCTCAGGCAGTCAGAGCAAGAGATCAGGGATTCACCAGCTATCAGTCCTGCCCTGACCACTGTTTTAGAAGTAGCCTTTTGCCTTCCTGTTTTTGTGCCTGGAAGTCAGTACAGTCGAAATTTCTCTGTGTTGGTACGTAGCTGTCTTCATGGAGTTAGTTATCTCGCACACAGTATGTTCTGCCTGGATTTCACTGCAAATGAAGGATTCAAAGACAAATTCAGACTACAATGAACGTACAAGTAGTAAATCTGGGCCAAATTAAGTGTGAACATTGTTTTGCTATCACTTGGAGCCTTCTTGATGGGAAGCCGTCACTAGGTACAATTGTATTGATGCCCTGTTGTGCTGCACCTCGTATCAACTCATCTGCAGTAGCTTTAAAGCATAGGAAGTGGCAGGCATACTGCCTGCAGCTCTGGGGCAACCTCCAGGGGCTTGGCTGTCTGCAAAACCAAAGCATAAAACATAAGCTGTGTGTATCCTTGGGTAGCCAGCACATGATGGCTGAGTTCTGCTTGCAGCTGTACCTGATCACTGCCCAGGTTGAATGAACTGTTCTGCACACAGGTAGTCAGACCCTCTGAGCCCTGGGGAAGGTGAGACCACTCACAGCTGTATAGAGTCAGCACTCTTGCAAATTCCTGTGGTTCAGACCCCTTCTCAACTTCAGCAGAATGCTCTCCTGACCTGTATCCAGATTGATATCAGTATAGATACATATCTCTCTACTTAGCACCTCCCAGCATTTGAGAGGATCTGAACATTTAAGAATTAGATGTCCTGAGAATGACCCAGAGAAATAATAGACTGGGGGAGAAGGTACAGGGTTTTATGGCCACTCCCAGTTATAAGAATGAGGATTTGTGTAGAGTCACACATGGGAAAAGAGAATTGGGATCCCCACAGTGCCCATGGGGATAATAAGGTGTCCTGGATCAAGGAATGAAGGAATTGAGAAGAGTTGTGGGTCATCCACAGGGAATCCACAGAGGTGAGAAAAAGAAAAGTTGGCAATTCTAATCTGTAAGACCTAAGTTAATTATTTAATTGATCACAGCAGAAATTATGTGATATTGATTGAGATTCAAACTAGCAAATGGGTTTGTCTGTAGCATCACCGCTCTGATCAGTAAAGTCCATTTGCTGTAGACTCCAGGAGAATGGGCTAACCTTGTTTTAATCCTTGGTTTTTTTCAGAGGACCCCAAAAGCCAGGATTTGATCTATGAATGGATTAATGTCGGTGTTCTGGATTATGACAAGGAGACAGACCTCTACTTGGTCCATAAAACAGATATGAATGGTCTGGTGCGGGATGAAGAAGGGAGACCCATCCTCAATGGAGGAATAACTGCAGAAGGTGTGTTTTGAATAAGGCCTTTTGGGGCCTCACATACAGTTTGAGAGCCAGTTCATTACCCGTGCTTGTCCTCAGTGGGGATGGGAACGACACCAGGACGTCATTTAATTCTCTTCTCTTTATCACTCCTGGCATGTGTCTGTTTAACCTGTCTGAAAAATCTCCAGGGAAGAGAGCTCCACACCTTAATTTGACACCCTATTTGAGGTTTTCCCTTTGGAGATTCCTTTCTTTTTAATCTATCTACCATGTTTCCTCCCTTCAAAAGAAGGAACATGTTGGTCTTTCTGGTCCCAATGCCATTTTTAAGGGGAATGTGGACAGATTAAGATGAAGTACCCCTCTCTTTGAAAGGTTTGGAGATGCTGCTAACTCCATGCTGCTTATCCCTTGCTGTCCTCAGCTCCGGTCCCTCATTTTGATCTCCAGTAAGCCAGCCCAGTTATACCGTCTATCACAAAAAGCTGCTGTCAGCGCTGCACGCCATTCTGAGTTTCATTTTCCCTGCAGACCCTTGCAAGCTTTACTTTCATTTCCCAGGGAGAGCCCCGTTGTTGCCGTGTCAGTACTGGGTGCCACGAGTTTGCCTGATGTTTCTGGCGGAGGATCCCCAGGTGTTTGCAGAGCGCGTGGCCGCTGCCGCGAGGTTGCGCAAGAAGACGCAGGGGCTGCTCATGTATCACCTGTATGTGGACTGCATGCCCACAGAGGGGCTGCACAACATCAGCGAGAGCAGCCTGAAGAGGATGAAGCTGTTGGCTATGCAAACTCCCAAACTGAAGGAGGAGAAGAGGTAAAGCATCGCGTCCATGTCTGGGGTCTCCGCCTTCAGTCCATAAATGCTGTAGGACTTTATAGGGCTACAGAACAAGTGTCAGTGGAGGCAGATCTTGAGCATCCAATTCGCAGAGCGTGGATCTCATCTGCCTTCCAGCCCGTGCACATGCACACCACTCTGTTGCCCAGAGTGTCGTCAGAGCCCCAGGGACACATGTACAGGGTGGGTGGTCTGTCAGTGTCCCCAGATGAAGTAGATTTCACGTGCAGATCCACAAAACCATTCTTAAACCTGCAGTTAAATGGCCTTCAACAGCAGGAAGGCTGGCAAAAATGGCATGGCTGACCTTGATGTTTCCCTGTGCTTTCAAAGAACAGATCAGTCGTTGCTATATTGATCTGCAGACCGCCAGTTGTCTCCAGGGACCTGACTGATGCCTGCTGGTGACTCTTCTACCTATTAACCTATTGCTAAAACAAATCAAAATAAGATATGCATGGGGGGAAGCAAACAGAACAGGAGGTCTCCACCTGGATATAATCAAGTATCTCTTTGAGATGCAGTTCATAATAGGAAGGCATTTTAATGTCCCTGGGCTGATGAACCATGAGCCGTTGGTGGTGGTGCTGGGAGTCAGCTGTGACTGATTGCCCTGCTCAGAGACAGGAAGGTGTGAAGGGCTGAATGGTCTGCCAGCCTGAACTGGAGAGTAGGAGAGTAATTAGTCTCTGTTTGTGAGCAGAAGTATAGGGATAAAGAAGGTGCTCTGCCTGCTTGAGGTGAAGAATGATGATTTCCCAAGGCAAACAGAGCAGGGTTTGAGCACTTGTGCACATGTTCTGGCTGAGGAAACTGATGTCAAGAGGTGTTCAGCAGGAGGCAAATGGGAGGCCAGCTTGGATAGCCCAACTTTTCCAGAACTGTCAGCTAGCTTCCTTGGTTTTTGGTTATTTCTCCTCCCCTCTGTAATGCTTGTCCCCAGTGGAGATTTTGATTTGATGTGAAAAGACACTTGAGAAGGCTGCAGTCCTGGTCCTCGATCCCCACTTGCATCTGTCATTAAAAGTCCAGTTGATAGCTTTACTGGCTGTTTGATTGTCTGCACAGCCCTCCTGATATGTTCAGTAGTAGGGGAGCTTCTGGATTAGCAAATTCAGAAGGGAGGTAATGATGGGTGGAGTTTGCAGTAAAGCTACAGACATACTTCTGCTCAAACACCATGGGTTATCAGTGTTTCTGTGTCTTGTAACAGCATGTCAGACTGCATGTGCAACCTGGAGGAAGAAGTGAGATTAGAGTATAAACACACCATGAACAGGATCAGCTTTGACAAAGTCATCACTTCCAAACCTGAGATGTTTTCTTATGTCACCCTGCCAGACAAAGAGGAGAAGGAGATACCAGAGAAAGGTAGGGGACACAGTGAAGCAGTTTGAATTCAGTGGGGTTATGGGACCTCTTGTCTTTAACAGCATTCATAGTTTGCTGTAGGAACTCTCAGGTTCATGGTAATGATTAGGGCTCATAAGGGGCAGCAGCAGAAGATTGTTAGACTTTTGAGTGTATCTCCTCTTTTTTAAGGTATATTTGCATGTTCATGTTACCTCAGTATAACACATTACCACCCATCAGCTAAGCTGCGGTAACTCTGCAAGTGTACCCTTAGTGGCACCAAATGCTTGGCAGTGTGATTAGATCAGCTGCCTTCTGCTTTGCAATGTGCTGGGGCTGACTGCCTTGCTTCTGCTGTGCTCAGCTGGGGCATACCTCAGCTGTGAAAGGGGGCTCAGGCACTTTTAGAGTCCCAAACGGGAGGAAGACTGCCACAGTAAAAGATGGGGGGCCATACTTTGTGCACTTCAAAGGCTGGAAGGCCTTCAGGTGGTTCACAAGTGGCCGCTCACAGATGAGGTGACTCCGCTGTGCTTTGAAGCCTCAGTCGGAAGATTCCTCAAGTCCAGTGTTCTTTCTCATGGAAACTTCATGAGCCAAAGCCTTGGGAAGGTCAGGCACTAAGACAGCCCCTCAACCCCTGATGGGAGGCTGCAGAAAATCTCTGCTGCAGAGCAGAGACTCTTTTTTATCCAGCTGTCTGCTGAAGCTTCTACATGATAAGGCCGGTGCATCAGTGCAGAGCCCTTTTCACAAGTGCTGTCCCAAAGGGAGCTGTACTTGCTCTAAAAACAGGAGCTGGAACGGCTGTTGCAGGCAGTGACAATTCTTTTCTTCGGTGCTAGGGCTCATCTGGATCCCAGACTACCCTTTTGGCAAACGACAAACGCGTTTCAGCTCTATCTCGCTCCTGAGCAGGCCAGAAGTCATCCATCTCCTGGCACAGGTGCAGGATGAGTGCAACAAGGTAGTTGCCATGTCTCTCTTTAACTCATCCTTAACCAGACTTGTCTCTTTGGAGGAGTTTGAGGAGATCCAGACCCAGACCTTCACTCAGGTGAGCAGAGGGAGCGTGAGGGGTGAACACATGGAACAGCCACCAGCGCTGTCAGTGTGTATTGGACAGATGCAGCAGCTGCAGATCTGTTCCCTGAGATATGATGAACTGTCAAAGGGGACACTGTGGTTGGGACAGGGAGGAACTTGCATGTGTCTGTCAAATTGACTGGGATGTGGGGGGAATGGGCTGAAAGAGCCATAGCCCCCTAGTTAGGATCAGCCAATGCTGACCATGCTCTTAGTCATGTGTTGAGCAAGTGGCCATATAGGGCTGCAGCCCCTCTGTCCTCCACCTGGTTGCCATGCAGATAACAGTCCTGGTTAGCACTCAGAAGTTTCCTTTCTTTTTATTTCATTTTCTTTATTTCCTCATCCATCCAGCTGCAAGGCACAAGATCTTTGATTCCTCCTGAAACCCTCATGGGGGTAGTGCTTTTCTACACTCTGTGTTCTTTATGTACTTAATTAAATTACTCTGCCTGCAACGCCAGCAGACAGAGTAGGACAAAAATTTGCAACTCTATGGTAACTCTCAGCAGAAGATCTTTGTGTCCTCTAATTGAGGGCAGCACATTGCACCCTGGATGTGGCAACACAAGTAGGTTGCACAGGGTTGCACACTAAATCAGTGGCAGGGAACATGTGCTGGTCCTTCCTAGTCCCATGCTGTTTCAGCCAGGCACTGTTGTCATCCACTCAGTGACTAAGGTTCTTTTATTACACACAAACAGCAGCTGCCTGTGGAGCAGAAGTGACACTTGGTGGTATTTTAATAAATTAAAACACTGCAGACTGCTGCTACTGCCCTTGGCTTCTTCCGCTCTTTCTCCTCACTTGTCAAGAGAAGACAACATTCTGTCCTTTATTTGCTCATCATACTGTCTACACAACTTTTTATAAGGGACCCTGACACAGGCAGCTCCAGGGATACTGTTCTATAGAAAAGAGAACAAAAAGGGAACAATGTATAAAAAGAAAGCAAAGAGCACTCCCACTTTTTAATACCAGGCTTTCTTTTTGGGAGTCTTTTGTCCATGAAGGAGATGTATGACCAGGTTCAGATGCCACGTGTGTGTGCATGGGTTTGAGAGATACTGTTTAGCTGCCACAGCTCTGAGAGAACAGTTTCCTTTCATGCCAGAGACAGGCCCAGCAGCCCTCACCTTGCCATACTGCTTTCCTGTCAGCCCTTGGAGGGTTACTCAGCTTGGGTTTTTTTTCTTTGCCTTAGGTTGAGATATTTCTCAAGGATACTTGGATTGATAACATAACGACTGCAATAAAGAGCAACCTTAGAGATGCAGGCAAAGACTGGTTCAACCTGGAGCAGAGTGACTGGGATGCCTACCAGACATCCAAGCTGTGTAAGCTGATGGAGCGCATCAAATTCATGCTTCAGGACTCTCTGCGGTATCTGATCCAGAACTCACTGAACAGCTTCACCCAGCTTTTGCTGGATGCTTGCCAGGGTGTCCTGCATTGCTCAAAGGACATGGAATGGGAAGATGACCTCGCCAACATGTAAGAAAGAAAGAACAAAAAAGGGATGGAAAGAGCAAAAAATCCTAGTGCTATTGTCTTTCTATCTACTGTTCCACAACTGCACTTTGCTCTGTATGAGGGCTTTAGGCTGGGCTGTTTCTCCCAGTCCTCCACCTGACACACTTGCTTGAGTACGGAAGAATGACACAGAGCTGCTGTGTTGGTACAACTTTCAAGCTGCTGTTAGTGATATGGGACAGCCCATCAGAACCAAGGTCTGCTGCTTTGATGTACTGCTCCAAAGATCAGCCACCTCCAGCGTTCTTGGGGAGCAAATTATTACTGCTAGGTTTTTGCTGGATGCCAGGAAGAAGAATACCAGGAGGTATTCCATTCTTGGATAAAAGCTCAAAAGTAGGATCTGGCTTGGGCTCTCTAAAGAATACCAAATTTAGGTTATCACAGTGCATAGAATTTTATTCCTTTGGGTATTGATTTAAGGATTTTTGTCCTTCACGGTGTTAAAAATGGAACATTTAGAAATGGAAAACCAGAAAAAAAAAAAAGGCACAAAACCCCACAAAAAACCAACAAAACCCTGCCACTCATATGAGGCCTTTTACCTTTAAATCAGTGGAAGTCTTGATGCTGACTTCAGTTGATCCTGAGTCATGCTGGTCACATACAAGACTGGGAGATGCTAATAAAACTTCCAGAAGGTACGCTTTAGGAATGTACTGGAAGTGCTGAATATCTGGTTTGAAGAGCATCAGTAATTTTTCTGTAAAGCAGCTCCAATTCTCAGGAGAAGTTTTTGACTTTTGGGGAATCTGATATGTCATGATTGATGCTTCCTTCACTTTTGATAGAAAAGTGTTCTTAATGTCTTAAATTTAGAATGCAGTGTTTCACACTTCATATACCTGACAATCCTCCTCTCCACTGTTTTCCCTTCCTGTCCAGTAGGCATTTTAATATCAGCACCAGAGCAATACAGTTGTGTGCCATTGTCTCAAAAATCATCCCTGTTCTTTCTAATCTCTTCCCACCGTAGGCCTCAAAGGAATCCACTCTTTACAACTGACCTTGTGCTAGACAGCAGTGGCATTGTCTTCAGCCCCTCCGTGGAGACCTTTGAGATGTCCCTCATTTCTCTGTTCGACAAGGGAATCCTGGCGACTCACAGTGTCCCACAGCTGGAGCAGGTGAACTCTTCTGCATCAGCAGTGGTACAGCTGTGCACGTCTCAGTGCATTGCAGCTCAGCATAGACACCCTTGAGCTTGTGCTGAGGGGGAGAGGTGCACAAGTAGGTAGTTGGGAACGCAGTTAAATCAATTTGGGCACAGCACTGTGCTAGTGCAGTTCAATTCTGACAGGATTTCTTCAATCTCCCCAGCCTTGTAGCTGTTCTGTCTGGTTGCTATCTCTGCTATGGTGTTGCGGGTTCTGTGGGCACATGTCCTGAGCAGGCTGGTTCCCCTGAATGTATAGCAGCTGAGAAAAGCAGACTCATAAAGGAAATACTACTGTTTTCAGTGCTGTCAGTTTGATGCAGGTCTCTTCTGCATATTTATCCTTCTGCCTGTTTACTGCCTCCCTAGATCCTCCTTCTTTGGGAAGTGGAGGCAACATAAAACTGATAAACCAATTCCTGACACAATGTAGAAGGGTGGACTGCATGAGTTCCCAAGGGGCCACCAGTGTTTGTCTTGCCCCTCTCCTGAGGAGGCACAGTTAGCTCTGCTAGTCCTGAAAGACCTCTATCCTTCCTCTTGCAGTATGTGTTGGAGAACATGGATATCACAGGCACACCCATGCTGGAATCAATGGGTTTGCAGGAACCAGAAGTGGAAGAGCTACGTGAGGCTCTGCGGGCTGCCATCCAAAAGACACAGATCCCTCTCCAAGCCTACGGCAAGAGATACGAGAAGTTCTTAGAGATAAATAACAATGATATCCAGTACTTCCTGAAGTAAGTGGCTTCTGACAAAGCACCTCTGACCCAAATGGCAAGCCTTTGCAGAAGCTGTTGTGTGGGTGGGGGATTGTGTGCTGTGTGAGAATACGGGACCTGTTCTGAGACCACGTGCCTCAGATGTGAGATCAGACACCCATCAGAGGCAGCCTTCAGCCACGGGTGATGGTCCGTGCTTTTAGAAGACAGTGGTGGTGGCAGTGAGAATTTTCTTCCTGCCTCTGACAGCAGTCACATTCCTGTCATGTTTGTCAGTGTAATTGGAGATATTAATGGCCCTAAAAATGAATCATCCTGTTTGAGGATCCAGTTAGCATACTTGACCCTGACCTCCTTCATATAGTGTCTATCCAGGCTGATAGCATTCTGTAGACAGTAATGTTTTCTTTTGTTTCAACCCATTGTTTTCACTGCCAAAACTCTTTGCACCTATGCTGTCCTTTAGCCTCTGTTACTTTAAAGGACTTCAATTTGGGTGTCACATTTTCTCCGAACAGTGGGAATGAAGCTCTTTTTCTCTTTTGTTATTCCAGCTTAATCAATTTACAGATCCCATCTGACAAATTCCTGTCTCTTCCCAGAACACACTGAAGTGCCTACTCTCCCCTGGGGTACATCCTGATCTTGCCCTGTTTACACCAGTGCTTTTATTTTGTCTCTCCCTGTCTTCTTGCCCTACTTTCTCTTTCATCTCTTTCTTTTACTCCCTTTCTGCAGCTAACGTATTTTGTGCTCTTGTTCCACTCCACAGCTATTGTGCTCTAAAACTCATTGTAGATTTGAGTCTGTCCCTTCCTTTGCTCCCCAATAATGTTCCTCAGAAGACATTGGCACCCCCTCAGTCTTTGCTTGCAGAAAATTGTGAAAATTCAAGTAGATGCATGTTTTAATAACAATAAATGTATGCATTATGAATTTAACACCTTGATCCCTTTGTGTGTACACATCTGGACATCGTACAAACAGCCTGGGTGCTCAAATATTTTTAATGTCTACATTACCATTTTTTGGTTGGTGTTTTTATTTACAGAGACTATCAAGAGCAATTTCCACCTGCTCAGGAGGTGATGAAAATCGTAAACAAATACTTGTCTGAAAAGGGGAACCTGGACAATGTTCTCCCTAGTTCTGTTATCATTGGTCCCTTCCATGTCAGGATAGAATTTATTAGGCAAAATCTGTCTGGAAAATACAAAGTGCTTGCAACTTCCATCTTGGACATGCTGGCTAAAAACCTCCATGTGCAGGTGCAGAATGTAAGTTACCTGGCTCAGTAGATTATCTGTCTGTGTCTTGTCTTATCCTTCTGCCTTTGAAGTCGCTGTGTTTTTGTGAAATGGATAAAAGACAGCGTGTAAGGCCGTGTTAATGAGGATATTTTAATGACCGCATTGGAGTGAATATTTACAATTAAAACTAGAGGGGAGATATGCATACTCAGCCAAATGAAGTATTAAATATACTTAATAGATTACGTGCCTGAAACCTGTAGTTCTTGAGATTAAATTCTTCAAGACCTTTTCATCTTACGGAATGTGTTGGTGGATTGAAAAGGTCTGTCTAGTAGACAACTGGAAGGTCCTTCTGCTTGCTCCGAGGATAACTGCAATATAGGCAGTTGCATCTGCCAGCCAGTTGTCTAAATCTGTTATTGTCATCATTTCCACTCATACCTGCAGTTCCTCTTTTTTTGGCCGTTTCATTCCATTTGAGCTCAAATGAGATGGACGGAGAAAGACTGTGAAAATGGCAGAACAGGGCTATGTACTCATCACTTAGACCACCTGCAGTATGGGAAGTGGGTGGGTCACGGCAGGTTTCCCAGTTTGTTCGTTAGCAATTTTATTAGCAAAAAATACTTTTTGGTGGTCCTTTCTCTGCTGTGTCATCTTGCAGATCTGTAACGCATATGAAACTGTCAGCAGCAAAATTCATGTGAAACCAAAGACTATCGAGGAGCTGACGGAGCTGCGTGACTGGATGAAGGGAGTCCCCGAGCAGCTGGCTGTGCAGGAGGTAGGACATGCTCTCGTTTGGACATGGATACCAAGAGAAGCGAGGAGGAAGTTTGTCATTGCAATGTGTGGTGTCTCAGAAGCAGAACTCCAGATTTTTTTATTTGAATGTCTTTGCGTGTAATGCCACGAGATTCCTGGCTTTGTATTTCTATAATTCCTAAGATTTGTATTTTTAAATGCACACATGAATTTAAATATCTTTGCAAAACAAAACAGCGGTTAAAAATCTTGCCTAAAATACTTATGTATGCATTTTGCTGCCTTCATGATCCATTCTGCATTCGTGTACTGAATATCTGTCATCTAAAAATGCATGCTGTTTTCAAGAAAATCTTTCTGTTACCCAGTGTTTGTATTGCTGTTAATGTATTTCTTCTGATAGGACATTCTAGTACTGAGTTATTTTAAAGTTATTTGAAGTGTAGGTCTTTTCCCAGCTGAACAAATGGGGAACAAAGGCATCAAGCTGTAAGCTGACTTGTCTGTGCCAAGGAGAAAACCTGGAGGATAACCCAAAACGCTCAATTTCTGTCCAGCACTTTATCCACTAAGTCACACTCCTTTTCATTCACATAGAACAGAGGGTGATGATGGTGTGATCATTCGCAGAACAAGGGGTTTAAATCCATTCCCACTGTTCACATAGCACAGAAGCAGCCCACATCACATTAAGCTTGTGTGACTAATGCTCTTCAAAGGCACCTCATGAAAATGAGGTGCACACCAGAGAGTTAAAATCAGCATGGTCTAAAGGTGTATACTTTTTGTCTCTTTCTCTCACCCTGTGCAGCAACTGATTCATGAAGTCATGGAAGATTACAAGGTCATGGAGGAATTCCTTTACAATCTCACTGAAGAAGATTTCAGTGACAAGTGAGCACAAGGCATTTCTCCCACTGTCGAAGTGGGACTCTTTGCAGCAATTACCATTCTCAGTGCTTCAGGGGCCATGTGTCTATCAAGGGCTCCTGCAGAACTTTTAAGTATCTCTCAGGCTATATGAGCACTGAATTCTTGAAAAGAAGTTCGTAGACAAGAAGTGTGAGTTCATGCAGCCTTATGGCCTAGGGCAAGGCAAACCGGTAGCTATTAACCTGTTTAGCATAGCAAAGCCCCTTTCTCTTGGTGGTTTTTTTTTTTGAGACATTTGCAAGGTCTCAAAGTGCGCAGTTTAGTCTGTGTCTGAAACTAAAAGAACACTTCCAAGATAGGAACACTCCCATAGATTTCTTAGGAGTGGAAAGGAACCTGTACCCTTATTATTATTGCACTTCTTCTCTGTGCAGTCTCCTTTTTGTTTTATTACTCAGATTGGGTCTTGACTGTTCCTCAGTAGCACAGTCAGCTCTCAAACACAGCCACAAGGCTTCTAAAGTCTGCTCAGACCTGGAAGTACTTCTCTTTTGACATGTACTTGGTCCAGTGTGTCTGCAACCTGAATGAGTCTCTGCAGAGTGCTCCTGAAACTAGAAACATGGGGTGCCCGGGGCAAAAACCCCACAGAAGCTGCAGGAAAGCAGCTCAGATCTAGGACAGCTTGGCAGAGGTGTGGCTGTGTGCCCTCTGGCCAGAACTGGCACAGGCAGGACTAGTAGGAGACGGCTGATCCCCAGGTTCTGGGAAGGGTGTGACCCCGAGTGTAGTGCTGCAAAACTCACACCTGGCGTTGCACACAGGCTGAGGAATCCAAATGTAGTCAGTAACGGGTGTGCTGAGGCTGAGCAAAACCTGCCGTGGCTCAGCAGCCACTTTGTGTAGCCTTTCCTGGATCTGCAACGCTCTCCCCGGGGCCCTCTGCAAAAGCCTTGCTATCCAGGGCTTCCCTGTATCTGGGTTACCCTGGCCCCTCACTGCCCTGCTTAACAGGAGACTGCTTTTTCAGTAGCCCTGAAAAGCCATAAGCCAAGACTCTGACCCCATTTTCTTCAGTTCCTTGTGAAAACATTCAAAGACAGACATTCCCTCTGGATGCCAACTGTTATTTTGCTGTCTCCTAGCTTTTCAGCAATGTAGTGGATTTGTTCCTTTTAAAAAGGCCCTCCACTTCTCCCCAGCCCTCTCCAGCTGAATAGCCTAGTCACAAGGACTGCATATCAACAAGACAAGCTGGAAAAAAAATGTTTTGTTGAAAACACATGTGTTTCTGTTGTTGTTAAGCTTCCTTGTTTGGTGGGATTTGGCTTTCTCATTCTGTTATTTTCAGCATTTCAAACATATGCTCAAAAAGCTTTTCTTTCTCTCTTTCTCCTCTTTTTTTCTCTTTTTTTTTTTCCTCTTCTGTTTCTTATATCATGTGAGTTCAGGTGGGCTGCAAGTTACTGGCCACTGAAAATAGCTATGGAAACAGAGGCCATTCGGCTCCAGCATGCAGAGGACGAAGAGAAATTTCGCAAAGCCCAGATCCAGGATCAGAATTCATTTCAAGGCAAACTGGATGAAATGCAGGTATTAAGCCCCTGACATGAACTGTCTGTAAAAGAGGGCCTTGAAGCTCTTGTGGTCAGGCAGGTGAGCAACTTTCAGATGAGATTTTTGTCGGGTGGGTTTTTAGGTCAACAGTACATTTACTGCTGGACCAAAAATTATCACACCCTCCCTTGTGGGTTTTTTTGTTGGCTTTTGATTAAGAGTTTCATTTTTGTGTGAAAGGCAATGATCTGCAGAAATGCTCATTTTTCAGTGGGAAGGTGCTCATCAAGATACAGTGTTCCAATTCTTGGTGCTCGGGCAACACATGCACCTCCTTTTTCCTACCTGTATACTCAGTCTCCTGCAGAGCATCTCCTACAATGCGCTGCCATCAAGGGGGGAAATCCAGCATTCAGCCATGGACCTCATCTTATGGGAAAAAAGCCTGAAATAATTGCAGAGTTTTGGAGCTGAGATACCTCTGGTGTCTCTTAAACAGTCTGAATTTTATTTTTACACCATAAAGCCTTAAATACAAGGGGGGAAAAAAAAAAGAAAAAAAGCTATCTTAGACTGTAATCACTGGGATAGAATAGCTTGGAAATAGATTTCCAAAATTATAATACCCCAACAATGGATAAAAAATAACCCCAAACCAACAAACGAACAAAATTCAAATAAGTAAAAAACCAAACCCACACAAAATACTGAAGCAAAATCTAAACCAACCAAGCAAACCCAACCCACCAAAACAAAACAGAAAAATTTTTAGGGAAGTTCTAGACATGTGTTGTTAAACAATTCTTGGATAAAAACTGAGTGACCAGTAGAGCTATCATTTGCACTTTACCGATTCTGATGACAGATAGCTAATAACAGTATAAATTCAATATCAAGAAATTTGGCCACAGACTTATTGCTCCTGTGCCTTGGGGATCATCTGTTGTTACAAAGACGAAAAGCAGCTGGTCATCACATTTGCACTTTCATCCACCTGACCAGTGGTTATTGCTTCTCCTCACCACTTTCATCATGGTCTAAACAGGATTGGAATTGATTTGGTGGAGTTGAAATTTTGAGCATAAAAATCTTGCCTTTGAATGTAACAAAGAGACACCAGGAAGCTGAGATCTCTAGAAGCAGTACCCAGCTTCAGAGCCCCATCTTATGCCTGCCTTTTCTCTTCCAGCTGACCATAGGTGGATTTTCCATCCAGTCAGATGTTAACCAAGCTCATGAGTTCGCTGAATACGCAAGGGATGTCCGGAAGCAGCTGAAGGAGCTTCATGAATTGGCGGTTCTGTACAACAACAGGGAAAGACTCTTTGGCACCAAAGTTACCGATGTAAGTGTCAGGTCCTGTACCTGCAGGACTCTAGTCTTTGTTGGCATTTCTATGTGGTAGGCAAAGCAAATAATGAGATGCACTTCTTCAGGACAGAATCCTTCATGCTGTTTTGGTTTATCTGGTGAACTGTTCCTCAGTCCTATAGAATGACCCCTCTGTGCTGCAGAAGTGCTGATCACAGGAGAACGTGGAAGGCTGCTCAGGGCCTGATATTGCCACTTCTTCGGTGCCTACACTGAGATCTGAGGAATGGTGATGAGGAGGAATTGGTTGGGGAAGGTCTTGAAGCAGCGGTTAAGATGCATCCATTTCTGTAAGGCTGTTGCTGCAGGTCTATGGGTGTGAATGTCAGTGGCTGCACGGTGGGTGCTGGCAGCTGGCTGGGCTTGGAGCGTGGTGTTCTCCTAAGGCAACAGTTTATATAGTGGCAAACACTCATTTTGCTTGTAGCTGCTCAGCTGCCAATGAGTCATTGTCATCCACATCCAGCCTAGTCTGGCTGCAGACCAGGAGTTCACGTGATCTGTTCCTACCCCTCAGTCTGTGGTTGCTTTCCTTCACTGTATGGATACAAGTTTTGATATGGTTGTGCAGTGTGTGCTTTCATTGACTGTGTGTGGCCTGCCCATCAAAATCTCTTCACTCTGCAGGACAGTATTTGTAGAGGCAAGTGGAGGGAGAGCTTTCCATGCCACATACATGGTGCAGGCACAGCTCCACTGGATGCATTTTGTCCTGAATGTGACAAGCCCAGCTCTGCTGATTGCTCTCCCTTGGAATATATGTCACTGTCCCAGGAGAACTTAATCTGATATATCCTCTTGAAGTACATGTTTTCTCATTGCTGGCTTCAGATTCAAAAAAGAGTTGGGCTTTTTTTGGCATATAATCTGTTGTCTAGAGATGAATATACCTGTTGTTTACGCCTGTTCTTTCTCTCTTTCAAAAGTACGGTGTGGTGTCCAAGATGACTAAGGAATTCCAGCCATACTATGATCTCTGGACTACAGTGTCAGACTGGATGAATTGGAACGAGAGCTGGATGAATGATTCTCTTGATAAAATTGAGGCTGAGGAGCTAGAAAAGAATGTCAATGACTCTCTTAAGACAATGCAGAGATGCGTGAAGCAGTTCAAGGATTCACCAGGTAGATACACAGTCTGGGGAAAGCAAGTTGGTGCCTATCAGCATTTTGAGGTGAGGCACGTCATGGAGTGCTCTGAACAGGGATTGTCAGAATGTCACATGTGTGTGTTAGAGACAGCTGAGAAAATGATGTTATTTTCCACTTTTTTTTTCCTGAAATAGTGATGATTCACATCTAGATACTAGTTAGCTGCTTGAAGTACCAGTTTGGCATGGAAATTACCAGGCTGCAAATCCCTTTTATACCTAATTCCCTAGACGATACTGAAATAAAAGCCACCCTCTGATGTTGCAGTTAGTATTTACTCACGTATATAAAGTGAAGTAATCCTGGCTAGTCACAGAGAATTACTATATAGCCCACTGGCTAGACATGTGGGTTTAAGCCCTTACACAAGTCAGGCAGCAAGGGAACTTGAATCTGGGTCTTCCAGGTGCTGTTTTCTTGGCCAATCCTAATTTCTCTATTAGCCAATGAATTTAATGGAAAGCCAGAAGAGGTCTTGATTTTGTTATGAATAAAATGAAATTGCAAAATCTGGAAATGATCTGTGCACTATAATAACAATTTTCCTTCTTGCCTGAATGTGTATGAGGTTTAGATGATTGCACACAGCCCTTGCAATTCACATGACGGTCTTTTAACCGTTTCTCCTAATAAAGCTGGAATTGAGACTTCAGTTGTAGCTTAACATCCCATTCCCTGATTCTCAGAGATGTGTTGGTCATTCTTTAGAGCTGATTCTAAAAATCTCCTGCCAGATGGCTTAGATTGAAATATATTTTGCTGTGGGTGATTTTTGATTCATCCTTTTTAACTTGAACTTGCTCTTAAACAATGCCATGAATCAGTCCCAATGGAGGAGGTGATGAGTGGATGCGTGAGTAACTATGAATCATTATGATAAACAGAAATACTAAGAATACCTGCTCGAATTCATTGCAATATTCCCCGGCACCTGGAAATGTGTATGTTTTGTCCTTGAATCTGCCTTGTCTTTGCATACACCCATCGGGGAGTATGAGGCGGTCACGTCCTTGCTGTGAGTGTACAGTGCAGCCACTCAGGGTTCAATCAAAGGAGGCACACAGGCTGTAGCCACATTTTGAAAAGGAAGCAAGTCTCATGTTCTTTGCCTACCCATTGCTTTACAGTAGCACAAGCAGAATATGAACACTGAAGAGACAGGGGTTTCCAGGATGCCTCCAAAGAGAAAAGCCCATTCCTTCACTTTGTCCTTCCTGTGAGGCAGAAGTACACTTGTCCCTAGCATGGCTATAGGCTGGCAGGTCCTCTCCTGCGTGCTTCCCATTTCCAGAGCTGGCTGGCATCCCAGCCTACCTCTAGCTCCTAGGTGTGGTGTCCATCTTCTATTGAGGATGGTCTGAGCTGGGGTGTGAGATAGCTTACAGTGTAGCCTTGTTAAGAAGTGAATATCTTGTACTGATGATCAGAGCTTCTAAAATATCTACTGGCAGATGAGGCTTCATCATGCTTGAGCCCATATCAAGGAGTTAAATTTGTTTACTTCTTATCCTCTGGTGAGCTCAAGCCTAAGGCACACTTCTGCTTAGCATGGGCTTGCCTGTAACAGGCTTTTGGCTGATAGGCAGATCTGCTTCTGAGAGTGGGCTTGAATCCTGCCTTAGTGTCCATATAGAGAGATCCTTCACATCCTCATTACTGCAACCTGCATTTTCCAGTGCTCTCTCCTGCAGCTTACCTACTCCATACCATGTGATTACATGCACATCAGGCTTTAGACAACTTCTAGAAATTCCTTAAGGCAAATTCCTCATCCAGTTGCTGATGTTGTTCTGTTTTTCCCCCTGAAAGACTGCCAGGGTGTCGCAATGACCTTTCGAGACAAGATTGAAGAATTCAAACAGTACGTCCCCTTAGTTCAAGGGCTGCGCAATCCTGGTATGAGAGACCGGCACTGGGAGATGCTGTCGAGCAAAATTAGCCCCGATGTCAAGCTAGACCCCACTCTGACTCTTGGTCGCTGCTTGGAGCTGAACCTGCCGGACCACATTGAGAGCATTCTCAAAGTGGCTGAGACAGCCAGCAAGGAGTATGCCATCGAAAATGTGAGCACAGAGGACTGGCTGTATCTTTGGTTGCTTCTCAAATATGCTTCTGCTGATCAGGCAGTCATTGGGTGGTGTTCCTGTTGTCCCAGAGGCACGTTCTGCAGCACAAGTCAAAAGGCTGCTGCCCTTACAGAGGGAAGCAATGGCCGCACAACTGAATTCACACACTAGACGAACATATTCCACCTTGTGTAGAATTTCGATTGTAGCATGACAGCACTGCCTGATGGTTATGCTGATCCGCTGCTTGGGCCTCACTCCTCACTTTGGGATTAGTGACTGGTTATGTTAAAATAAATTGACTGTCTGCAGTCTGCCATTCAAATGTTATGCAAGGGGATTAGCTAGGAGTGGAAACAGAGATGGCCAATCCTTTAAACCAGTAAACTGGTGCAGGGAAAACCTGCTGGCTCTGGAGATTCATAAGTTAGATAGCCCGGAAGACTGTCAGTTCACCAGTTCATATACAATCTAAGATGGTCTTGATTAAAAGTCATGACCTTGTGGCAGCTCTTGTTCCCTGAAATCTCAGGTGAGTTCCTAATGGATATTTCCCCCTTTGACAAAGCCATCATTAACCGTAGTCATTAACAGGCCATTTGCTGGCAGCTTCTGTGCATCTTGTAGCATAAATGGGCCTGAAGGTGAAATTGCCATTTTTTTCCCCTCAGGGTGTTCCTTTCAGCACAGGTGTTGAGGTGTTGACTCTGTGGGCAAAGCAGAGAAAATGTGCTGTTGCTGAGTGTGTCCTGCATTAAACATACAGCTACAGTTTCCAGTGGAACCCAGGAGTGAAAATTTGTCATTTCCTAGAGAAGGGCATTAAGAGAGTTGTGGAAGATGGGATTACCATTGCAGGTTGTGTCTGAAAATTAAATTCATTGTCCCTCTGTTTCAGTCACTCAACAAGATAGAGAGTGAATGGAAATCAGTTGTATTTGCTGTGATGCTTTACAAAGAAACAAAAACCTATATTCTGAAAAGCACCGATGACATTTCTCAGCTCCTGGATGATCATATTGTCCTGGTTCAGAGCATGTCCTTCTCACCCTTCAAGAAACCTTTTGAGGAAAGGATGAATGAATGGGAAAATAAGCTGAAGATGACACAGGTATTGGTTTCTTACCCACACATGTGTGGTGACGGCAGGCAGCTGGGCTGTGCTGCCATGCTGGGATGTGGACACTGTGCAGTTGCTGCTAGGGAGCTGGAAGGACAGCTATTGAGAGACTATCAGTCTTTAGTGAGGAATAGGGCCTTTCAAAGCCCTCTGACTCCAGTAAAATAATGCAGCTCTTTTGCTTCCTGTTGCAATATGTTTTGGTGGGGCCAGAACTCTCCCATTGCTGCAAACAGTCTTACTGGTTTCTCTAATCATGCTATACTAATGGACCTCACAGATTCTTACAAACCCTGTGAAATCCATGCTATCATTCACATCTCTTTGTAGGAAAGCACATGAAAGACTACCTTTAAGCAGGATCTGGCAGACTGTGGCAGCACTTGTTCCTCAAACCAGCAGCACCCAGCAAGACACTGACAACAAAATAGCACTGATGCAGGAGAAAAGTTCCAATACAAGTGTCTGGCTGGAGAGCTCTGTGTAAATGCTGGTGTTTGATGCACAGCTGTATTGCTGTCTCTTAGTCATATCTGCCTTATTCTGTCAGTTGGTGCTTACCATCCGGGTGTGCCTGGGCCACTGCTGGAGTGCTAGCCTTGTCTCAGGGGGGTACACGCCACTCCAAGCCCCATGGCAGTGGGTGACATGGGGAAATTCACTTACTTACTGTGTGGTTTTGGCAGTGATGGCGTACAGGTTTTCATGCCGCCTTTCCTACCCCTGCTTTTGATTGTGTCACTCCTGTCACCAAAGGCCCATGAATCTGCTTCTGGGAAGGGGTTTATCAGGGTTAGCTGATGGAATATGGCAAACATTGTTGTCTGTAGGCCTGGAAAACTCCAGCTCCTGCTAGGTCAGGTGGACTGTAGATAGCACCAAGTGTCTAAGGCAGTCTGAAAAGGAGTCAAACACTTCAGTTGCTTTACAATGTTGGGCAAGTTACCCAGGCCATTCAATTTCCTGCAAATGGAGGAGGAGGGTGTTCTTTAAACCTAAGTCTCTTGCTCCTTTGAATGCTTGAAAAATAGGGTTTCCTGCCTGGTGTTTAACTTAAATGTTTAGCTTTTCATTCATTCTCTTAATTCAGAGGGTTGTTTGAAGATCTTGTCATGTATTATTCTGTAGGCAAGGCTGGGGCTGAGGTACATCAGGCAAGACAGAAGATATGACAGAATTGCAGTCTGGCATCTTTTATTTGTCATTCTTCTCCCCTCCCAAAAAAAACTCTTCACAAAATAGAATTCCCATCTTACTCTGTGCTCACACTGTACCAGCCTCTGTAAAAAACAGAATTACCAGCCACAGAAATTTGACCTGGCACTGCAGAGTCCCTTTGAACTTTAGTATTGGCTTACACATATTTCTAAACTCTGCCCAGTGAACTAGTGAGTATTGATTCTAATGCCTTCTGACAACTGTTAGCAATGGCGATTGCTAGGAAGTTGCTAATTATTTGACAAGGAAATTCCAGCTCCTGACCCTACAGGTAGATTTTAGAATTGTGGAAGGTCTAAGTGCAGCATCACCTCTTTTTTCTTTTTTTTCTTCCTTGTTTTTTTAAACCCATTCTTGTACACAGTTTGAGTGATTTTGTTGAACAGGTTCATAGCAGGGGGTCCTGATGTGCTCTTCTTGCTTCCTACTAGGATGTCCTAGAGGAATGGCTGAACTGTCAGCGCTCTTGGCTCTACTTGGAGCCAATCTTTAGCTCAGAGGACATCAAAAGACAGCTCCCAGTGGAAAGCAAGCGCTACCAGACCGTGGATAAGGATTGGAGGAAGATCATGAAGAACGCTAATGAAAACCCTGAGGTATGTGCATTGATGAAAGCCAGTGCAGGTATCCCACCCTCCTTGGAGCTGTGCTCTCAGAAGGACTGTGTCTTTGAGTCATTGTTTTTGTAACGGTGTGGACATGAGCAGTGCTGTATTAACTGCAGCCTTTCCAGGGGCATTGTGCTGGGTTTCTTCTCTTGGAACTCGACCTTTTGTTCTGGTGTAAGAACAGAGTCCTTCTCTGTAACGCCTTACACCAAACTCTGCACCCCACCAGATTCCTCCCTCTCAACACACAACCCCCCTGCCTCCTGTGACTCCTGTAGCTGGCCCTGCTGTGGTTGTAAGTCATAAGGTAACTCCTTTAATTCCTCCCCAAGGTTGACTCTTTGAGTTTTTTAGAGCCATTGTTTTTGTGTCCTGGTAGCAGTGCTCTGCTCTCTTCTGTTCTCCAGTCTCCACTTCCCAGGACTCCATCACCACTTTTATTCCATATTACAAGTGTTGGTATTTAGGGGAACCCAGAAATGTGCTTGTCACATCCACAAGAGCTGTTTCCCCTCCATGCCCACAAAGCTTACACCTCTCCAGACCCCTGTGAAAGTGTTCCTGTGCATGAGTCATTTAAATCCTATCAGTAACATCAGTGGGCAACCCAATTATCTCCACTGCCTTATTTCCCACATGCTCAGAATACTGATGCTTCCTCTGTTCTCTCTTCTGTTATAGGTGATTTCTTTGTGCCCTGATCCAGTGCTACTAGAGAAGCTGCAAAATGCTAACAAACTACTCGAACTCGTGCAGAAAGGGCTGAGTGAATATCTGGAGACAAAGAGAGGCGCTTTTCCCAGGTAACCCCAAATTTCAGTGGGCTGGATTGCACTCCCTGGTTCAGAAAATATGAAAGGAGAGGCTTATTCCACTCTGCCAAGAAAGAGCAAAACCATCTAAGCTTAGGATATATTCATGAGGCTGCAAAACATAAGCAGGGCTGTGCCTTTCAATGCTGCCACCTGATGGGGAGAAAAGAGGCACACACAAATGTGGTGAGTTTAAGGGCAGTCTGGTAGCACCATTGCCTATCTGTGCCTCATGATTTGTGTAGAAAAGGTGGGTTAAAATTAAAACCTCTGAATAACTTTATCTCTTATTCCTGAAGGAATGCTTCTATTCTTTGATACTCGTTTAAACCCTCTTTGCTTGGGAATAACTGCCTTGTGCAGAGGGCGAAGTCTGTCTCTACAGAAAGGGAGATGGCTGGACTGTGGCTGCTCATCTCTAACACAAAGAGACCAGCGAGCAGTCAGAAACAGTGTCTTTAGTAAAGGGCTTGTTCCCCAGCTTGCCAGGACTTAGCCCCTGATGCTGCAGTAAAGAGAGCCTCCCCTCATGCCTCTCTCTGTGCTTGTAGGTTCTACTTCCTTTCGGATGATGAGCTGCTGGAAATACTGTCTCAGACAAAAGACCCCACTGCTGTACAACCTCACCTCCACAAATGCTTCGAGAACATTGCACAGGTAGGCAAAGCAGGCATGCCAAGTGGCTTGGCCCACCTTTGGAATGTTGGTATCATGGGAACTTGGAGGCGTTCTGAGGTCTGGAGCAGTGTTCACATTCTACTGTTTGGAAGTTTGTCTCCTGGAAACCTGTAACTGTGCGTAGGCATTGCAAGGTGCTGCCTGTCCTGGAGTGGGATTCAATCAATCTCGCTTTAGACATTTCAAAGCCAGACTTCTGCCCGTGAACTGGGCACCCTTAGTTGTCCTTCAGAAAATGGGGGTAAAATAGGCGTCTGCAAAGGGCAACTTAGAGAAATCCACTCAGATATCCATCTCAGGAAGAGAGGATGCTCCCTTTGGAGATGTCTGTCCATCCCACCATGGAAGCCAAGAGAAACAGTTCTGACTTAGTTGATTACTTGCAGGCACCTTGTTAGGATGGAATCCCACTCTTGCTGACAGCCTCAGAAGGGACAAGGAGTGAGCAAGCCTGAACTGCATTTACTTTCTGCCTTCACCCCTACTTAGAAGCTGGAGTTAACCTGGCTATTTTTCCTCTTTGTTATTCCTAATAGACTTCAGACTCCATAGCTAGTCACAGCTCGCACCACCACAATACTCAGACAGTAAAACCAATCTCCTAGTCATTAGTTTGGAAAAATAGAAAGGAAATTGAACTGGAAACCTGGTGCAAAGCCATTGGAATAAATAAGGGGACTTTCAGTGATATGCTGGGGCACTGGAGAAGCTGTTAAAGTTTTACTCTTAGAACCAGGCACTGTGACCTCAAGGGAAATGATTTGAATCTACAGAATTGAACAGGAGTCAAGGGTTTGAATCCTAGACAGGCAATGAGAAATGTTCATCCTACCTATAATTTGATTTGCTTTGCTCAAGTTAAACCAGCAGTGTGAATCTCTTGTTTTCATACAATCATCTTCCATTATTTGGAAAGGTCGTTTTGTGTGCCTGTCGCACACTTTTTTATCGCCGCTGACAACCAAGTTTGGCACCAGGTTTATAATGAGCAAACGCTGGTACAGGCTGGCTGTTCCCCGGGGGCAGGAAGGCAGGGATAGAAAGAAAATCCTCCGCTCACATCTCATGTTGTGGTTCTTCCATTAGCTGAAGTTCCAGGAGGACCTGCAGATCACACACATGTACTCTGCTGATGGAGAAGAGGTGAAGCTGTTCACTGCCATTCTTCCCTCTGAAAATGTGGAAGACTGGCTGCTGGAAGTGGAAAAATCTATGAAGGCCAGTGTACGGGACAACATAGAAAAATCGATTGGTGTCTATCCAGAGGTAAGAGTTTTATCACAGACCAGCAGGTCTCTGATGTCTTGTTTCCAGGCTTGCCACGAGGGTCACCAGGGATGGGGCTGATGAACTTGGAATGTTCTACAAGAACATTCTGTTCTATTCTACAAGAATATTCTGTTCTATTCTACTTTCAAAATACAGCCTTTAATCCAGTTGTGTGTTGGTCAAGTGCAGGATGTGCAGCTGAAGAAGGAGCTCATGGTCCAGAACGACACAAACCCTGCACACTCCCTCACAGCCACAGAATGCTTCCCAATAGCATAAAACCAACACTCTATGAATCCATATCTGTTTGTCTTTCCAGCTGAATTCCTCTTTATAAGGGTCTCCTCCTTCAGCTCTTGTGTCTCACACAGTGTGTTAGGGGCAGGTAAAAGTAACCAAGGCAGTTGTTGGTTTCAATCAGTGCCTCTTGGCTCCGGTTTCTGTGTAAAAGCTATGCTGGTATTAAGTCTAAACTTCTAATTGTTTAGGTCTAAGGGGTGGGGGGGGGGGTGTGAAAGGTTGAAAAACAAAAAGGGCTCAGATATTTCTGTTATTCAGACTGAAAATTTGAAAGTAGGAAAGTTGGAACAGGTTGAAGGAGGGGAAACATTCTTTTGGGTCTTACAAGTTCCTGCTCTTCCCCTGCTGTTGGCTACTTGTAACAGGTTACTGCAGATGGCGTAGTAGAGAGAAGGTGCCTGCTGTACCCAGTGTCTGAAGAAAATTTCTTCACTGCAACAGGAGGGGTAAAAAGGGAAGCCTCTTACACAAGAACTCGGCTCTTATTTGTTAATCATGCATCTCGAAGCAAGGGGACACAGAAATTGCTCAATCAATCAATCAGTCATTGTCTTACCACCGTTTCCCCCCCTTTTCCCCCCTATTTTTTTCTATTTTAAGACTCCACGTACTACATGGGTCTTGCAATGGCCTGGCCAAGTGGTCATTGCTGGCTGCCAGATTTTCTGGACAAAGGAAGTGTCTGAAGCTCTGGAAGCTGGAGATTTGTCTGACAGACTTTACCCACAGCTGAGTACTCAGGTATGAAAATGAATGAAAGGGTGAGATTTCGCCAGATGGAGACTTTTGAATCATCAGATCTTTGATAAATTATAAATACCGCCAGGTCCATACTGTGGGGGAAACAGAGACACAGTTATCATAGCACAGATCAAAACCGGTGAAAAAACAGGTTCTTGTCTTCTTAATCATTAGGATATTTGTAATCAAATATCAAATAATAATAACCTCAAATAATGTACAGGACTGATAATAATGATCATTATCTGAAGACAATAACAAGGTGAAAGGTAACTTTTCCAGGGTCACCCAAGAAGTTGAAGGTGAAGGAGAAGGGAAGTGATGGACAGTAAATGATGCACAGCTAATATATGGGGGAGAAAGCAGAAGCTGCCCTGACACAGCCTATGATCTGAGTTTTAGCATGCCATAAGTTTGACTGCACTGTGTTAGTACAGCCTGGCTTTTTGAACGGATTGCTTCAGAGAACTTTCCTTTCCCAGCTGGGTGATTTGGTTGCCCTGGTGCGTGGAAAACTGTCCAGAATGCAGCGAGCAGTGTTGTCAGCTCTTATTGTGATTGAGGTCCACGCCAAGGATGTTGCAGCAAAACTGATTGAGGAGAACGTAACGAGCATGAATGATTTTGAGTGGATCTCCCAGCTCAGGTTAGAGAGCGTTGCTGTTGAACCTCACCTGGCCTCCCTGGCCAGCTGTGTCCATGACAAATGGGAACAGAGGTTTGCACCATGTGTGAGCAGTAGTCCTGAGTTGCCTCTAACATGAGGGGTGGGGTTAAAGTCTGCCAAGGGTGCTAGTTCTGAGGCATCTGAGATCGACCTAGTTTTGATGGCATCCACTTTGGCAGTAGGAACTAACCCATACCATGATGTTTCACTGTGAAGAGACATCCTCCTGCCCAAGGAGCACAATGCTTGATCTCAGGTCCTGTGACAAGTCCTGTCCACCCTGCTAGGTTACCTTATCCCTTCTTCTCTCAAGAGGGAAATCCCTTGAAATGCAGGCCTCCATACCTGCAGGCTGTTTTGTCTGCCAGCCAGTGTTTATCTTTCTGCTGTCATGTTCACTCATCATTAGGTACTATTGGACAAGGGAGGACCTGTACATCAGAGCAGTCAATGCTGAATTTATCTATGGCTATGAGTATCTGGGGAACACTGGACGTCTGGTTATCACACCCCTCACTGACAGGTAAGGAAGTTGTTTTCTGGGTAATGTGTATCTTTTTTCTCTTTTCTCCTTTTTTTTTTTTCTTCTGGATGAATAGAATTAAACCAAGGATCTGATGAAGCAGGTCCTACTGCTTAATGTATGTAAAAAGCAACCATTTGTACAATAAAGTACTACCTGAGATGAGGGCATAGGAACACCCTGGTAATTACTGTATTCCTAATGATCAGTGTTCAGGCTGATTGCTTTCGCTCTCGTAATTCTTAATGTAGTGCTCTGACTCATAAAATGCCCACCTGATAGCTAAGGAGCTCTTCTAGAAGCCAGCAGATAGCATCTAGTACTCTAGGATATGCAGCAGGAATAATAGTTTTACCTTTTTGTAACTGTCTTTTTTCTGCAGAGTGAGTTTGTAGCCAGTGGCAGAAGGATTTATCCATGCAGGCCCCCATGAATACTAATCAAGGCCACATAGCTAACTCCTTTGCAGAATGCTGCATATCAAAGCAGTTTTGCAGAATAATGAATGACGGATTCCTCCTTGTCTCCAGCTGGAGTCTCCCATACTGGAATCAGTGGTACAAATGCTTGTTTTCATCATGTGGTCTCTTCTTTGTCATAGGTGTTACTTGACACTTACAGGAGCTCTGCATCTGAAATTTGGAGGAGCACCTGCAGGACCAGCAGGAACAGGCAAAACAGAAACAACGAAAGACCTGGGCAAAGCACTAGCAATCCAAACTGTAGTGTTCAACTGCTCTGACCAACTCGACTTTATGGCAATGGGAAAGTTTTTTAAGGGACTAGCCAGGTATAGTGAAATGCTGCATCTCATTATTGAGGAGTGGGTAGGATCCAGGGAATTGGTGGATATTTTTCACAGCAGCCCAAAAGAACAAGCAAAGCCCTAGTAAGGGGGTTAATGAATTCCAGAATAACCAAGGTTACAAAATTCCAGCCAGAAAGAAGGGACAGATGATCCAATAAAAAAAAAAAAAAAAAAAAAAAAAAAGATAAAAGGAGATCCTGTTCATTTAAGGCAAAATTACAATGCTTTCCACTAATCCATAATGCACTAATCCACCTGTGCAAATGTTTGCAGCTTTGGCCTTTATTTTAATATCATACTTGTTGAACTGAGATTCAGCCCACAAGCTGCTTAATCTTAAGAAGAGAATCTGCTGAGAATATTCGAAATTGAGCAGCCAAGAGAGACTGCTCTAAGCCCTGAGGGATCCTCTCAGAGAGGCTTCTCTCTTCTCTGTGTTTCAAACAGAGCTGGTCCAATTAGTCTGTTGCACACTGGTGAATCTGAATTAGTTACTCCAACAAAAGCGATATTCTTTTCTCAGATGTTTTCTTTGTAAGTAATTTAACTTCTTCCTTAAGCCATGCCTTGTGGGAAGATCACCTTCCTCACATGCATGCTTCCAGCTGTATACATAGTCTTCCAAATTCTAAAAGATGGACTTAGGAGTTGTCTAAATTGTATCTGCTACGTTTACAACTCAGGTACAAATCAGGAATTCAGCATGACACCTCTTCAAAGCTCAAATCTGTAACATACAGAATTTGTCGCAGGCTGTAGGATCGGATATTGCCATGGTCACTCATCACATGGCCTGTGATGCAAAGTCAGGGTGAGGGGCTGCAGCCCCTTCCCTGTCCCAGGACATGTGGTTGTGTCATTACCTGCCACGGGACATTAGGGGCCTTTTGGGTTCACTTTTAGTCTCTGTTTTGCCTACCCAGCATGTGGATTTGTAATTTCTAGATCTGGCTGAACTTTTGACTGCAAGTTTGCTCCTGTGGGGTGTTCCTGACTCCCTTTCTCTTTCGTTCCCTGCCCAGCTCTGGCGCATGGGCTTGCTTCGATGAGTTCAACCGCATCGATATCGAGGTGCTCTCTGTGGTGGCCCAGCAGATCACAACCATCCAGAAAGCACAGCAGCAGAGGGTATGTAAGGAACATACATAAGGCAGGCAAAAAAAATCTCCACTTGAGCTAGTTCAGGCAAGTCCTCATCACTTGCACACACCTTCATGGAGGACTGCTTCACTTCACTGCTTAGGAGTGACTTGGACAGACATCCTTATATCAAAAGACATCCATGCATCAAAAGCTTGGAGAGCTTTGAACAATGTCCTGGCTGTGGTGCATCATATCAGACCATTACATAGTCAGGATGCTGCAGGGTGGGGTTTGTAACCCAAGTGTGTGCTGCCACAGTTGCCCACACTCTCGCGGGCTGAAGTAAATCTCAGCTTGAGCTGCAGTGCCAGCAGACTTTGGTGTGGGAGACACGCTGATGCAGATCCACTGAACTGATAAAAATCAGAGCTGTGATAAAGGCAGCCAGTGTTCTGCCATGAGTTGCTCAGCACCCAGTTTGTCTAAATGTGTTATCCCAGCTTTGGTGGATTCACAAAACCCAGTCTGTGCAGAAAAATGCATATTTGTGCGCACACAGACTTGCACTGGAAAGTGAATTGTTGGCTTTAATGGAGACTCAGCTGTCAGCCAGTCTAGCAGCCAGTCTCTGCTTTGTTCTCTGGAGGCTCAGAAGGGTTAGGACCTGAATCTCCTTGACTTTGGCTTGGAATTAGAAACTTGCTCTCCGTAAATTCTTCTGCATTACTTTATCCTCCATCTGAAATTACTACCTACACAGCTTTAAAAAGGATTTAGGTTTCTCTTTGCCCTTTTTGCCATGAATTAATTCAGGTCTGATCTCTACTGCAAAATAAATGGAAAGATGTTTGTTTACAGCTGGAGGGGTAGGAGTCTGTTCAAGAGTAAAAAAAAAAAATTTATCCTATCAGTAAATCTTCCATGAGCCCAGTTTCTTATACAGGGAAAAATATTGCTGGTAATACTGGATTCGTGCAGTGGGACCAGATTGAGTCACTGTAGTTGTGGGCAGCTGTGTGTGTATGCACTTGATAATTTAACTACTAAAAGCCATTGTCCTCTTTGTGGAAGGTTCTGCTACATTATTTAATTTGTAGGTCAGGCTTTGAGGATGATCATATTTGTAATTTTCCAGGTGGAGTCCTTCATATTTGAGGGCACCGAGATCCCACTGGTGCCATCCTGTGCCGTCTTCATCACAATGAACCCGGGGTATGCTGGGCGCACCGAACTGCCCGATAACCTGAAGGTGAGGAGGGGAGGCTGCATAGACAGAAAGCAGGGGGGCAGCACAGGTGCTGCAGGCTACCTGCACCCACCAGTGCGTCTGTGGCAAGGGTTAGGAGGGAACACTTCTGGAAAGTTTCTAGGCTTTGAGATTTGAAACACAGTGTGTAAGCAAATGGCACTCCTCAGGTTGCAGTCTGCTGACGGGTGTCAGGCACACTCATGCTGTGACCTCTAAACAGCCTGGGATAGATACTCATCCCTTCCAGTTTGCTGGGAAAAAAGCAAGAAGCAACAGATTTTTGGTCTTGTGTTGGATCTGTATGTTTCAGGCTCTCTTTCGTCCTGTGGCTATGATGGTCCCAGATTACTCCATGATTGCTGAGATCTCACTTTACTCCTTTGGGTTTAATGAAGCCAAAGTCCTTGCAAAGAAGATCACCACAACATTCAAACTATTGTCAGAGCAGCTCAGCTCCCAGGTAGATGCCCTAATGTCCATGAATGTTCTTTTTTTTTTAAATGTGAAGCTTTCTCAGCCTAAGCACAAAGTGCCTTGATGGTTCTCTTGGTGCCTTGTGATAGCATATCTCAAAAAGCTCACCATACCCATTCTTCATCTGCCTCCCTCCTTTCTAACTCTCATTTCTGCACCTGTGGCTGGACTTGCATTCACCTTAAGTCTTAGATAGACTTACAGTGTCAGGACAGTTGAGCCAAGCAGCCCTGCCTCCTTTTCCTTCCATTTAGGATTTTTCATCATGCAATTATTCATGTCTTCTTCACTTGTAGTCTGTACAGCTGAGGACTAGTTAGTTGTTTAAAGGATCCTGAGAGCAGACTTGGATGAAGGAGTTGTTCTGAAGGCATAACTCTCTCGTTTTGTTTTCTTACCTGCTAACTGAGTGAATGCATAGGTTTCCTCTTTTTTAGGTGGTGCTTCTGTCTCTGATGACATTGTTTCCTCTGTGCCTTTTCCAGGACCACTATGACTTTGGGATGAGAGCTGTGAAGACTGTCATCTCAACAGCTGGCAACCTCAAAAGAGAGAATCCCGATATGGATGAGGTAAATGTGCTTGCACTTCATACTGCCATAGACTAATGTGGCCTCATAAGAGAGGAATGATCTCTGAAGCCCTGAGTTCTTTAATCCTTGCAGGAGCTTATCTGCCTGCGGGCTATTAGGGATGCCAACGTACCCAAATTCCTGCAGGATGACCTCAAGCTCTTCAATGGTATTGTCTCAGATTTATTTCCAAACATCAAAGAAACACCTGTTGATTATGGCATCCTGGAAGAAGCCATCCGCAAATCCTGCATCCAAGCGAATCTGAAGGATGTCGATGGTGAGAGAAAAGACTCCACAAGCTCCCTCTGGGCCTGGACTTCCAGTCCAGTGTGCTGTCCTAGGAAAGAGATGTGCTCCCAGACCCACTGTGCATCATCTTCCTCTACAGGTTTTGTGACTAAGGTCATCCAGCTCTATGAGACCACTGTGGTCCGTCATGGCCTTATGCTGGTGGGACCAACGGGTTCTGGGAAGACAAAGGTATGGGTGAGACACTGCGCTGGCCCCAGCAAACCATCACCCACCTAGTGATGCAGAGGTTTAAATTTCGTGGAAGGTTCACACTCTAGCATTTCCAGCTTCTCTCAGACAGAAGTCGGGGCACAAAGATGCTGCCCATCAGTACTGATTTATAGCCGTGGGAAAGTATATTACTGGTTCACTTTTTGAGTTGTGAGATTAGAACAAGGCTTATTAGCTCTGCTGCAGATTTTTAAGGCTGAGACATGCTTTGACATCTCGAGGTGCTTCAGGCCTCTTGCACGGGAGATCTGACGTCCTCCTTCCCTGCATGTGGAATGCTTTACTTCTGTGCTTTTATTTCAGCCAGGCATCTTCTTACTATGATATTACCCTCCACTCTGTCTGCTTTCTCACTGCCTTTTGAATGCAGTTGCTGTGAGAGCAAGAGGCTTTGTCATCCTGGAGCCATGGCAGTTAACTCTCTGGCTGTCCTGCTTTTGCAGAGTTACGAAGTCCTGGCAGCTGCAATGACATCACTGAAAGGTCAGCCTGCAGCCAGTGGTGGGAATTACGAAGCAGTCAACTACTTTATACTGAATCCCAAATCCATCACAATGGGCCAGCTTTATGGAGAGTTCAACTTGCTAACGCATGAGTGGTAAAGTACAAAACCTTCTTTCCTCCCTTCCAGACGGAAAACACTTTCCTGGTCTTGAGCGTCTTCTCTTCAAGGCTGAGAACCATTTAGGGTGGTGGCGCAAAACCAGAAGCGATCAAGTCCTTATCCTCACCAAGCTACAATAGCCAGTCACGGAGATTTAAGCTGACATCTTTTATTGTGTGCTTGGCCCGTCTGCCAGCACATGCCCAGACAGTTCCTGCAGCTCAGCTCGCAGCATTAACTGCATAACAATAATTCAATAGCTTTGGAGCACATGCCCCTGCTCTAAGATACAGCAGCTTAAAAACACTTGCTTTGCTTCTGAAGAAAAGTGACCTCTGTACTGTGCACTTGAATTGTTCTGTGTAAATGCACTGGTAGCCTTGAATGCTGAGGAATGACTTTCAGGCATAAAGAGGCATTTCATTCCCGTTACCAGGGCTCCTGCTTGCTTGCATGGTTTGGAAACAAGAACCAATGGCCCGTTTGCCCTCTTTGCAGCCAGGTCCTACTGCTTACGTTTTCATATGTGACCTGAGGTTGACTTTGCAGCTCACTTTATCCGGAATCTAAGGTGTGAGGAGCAGTGTGAATCTCCCTTTGGCCCTGTCAGCCAGCACTTGCTTAGGGGCAAAGCTAAAGATTGGGTTCTGTAAAATGAGGGAAACTAAATGAAGCTAACTGCCTCTAGGAAAGGTGCAAACAAGTAAACATGACTGATGCTGAGACCAGAGCTTCCTGACTTAGAATCTAGTGTATATTTACTGAAGGACATTTTATAGGATGTTCCAATTAAGCTCAACAGTTTCATTTATTATGTGACTCTACCCAAGGGCAGCACACAAGCACATCAACATGACAAAAAGAAAAATACAGCAGCCATGTAAAATGTATTTACAGACAAATCCATCTGTTTTAATCAGCTGAGCTTTGGAACAGACTGTTTTCCCTTGATCTCAGTAACAATACCCTGGAATTCACTAGCATTATAAAAATAACAAATAAATTATTTAATAGCAGGAGTGGAGTCTATCCAGGGTCTGAATGGAAATTGCACTCCAGGTTTCTATGTATAGATTAAGTTCTTGCTGTCAACAGCCAGCACTCCTTGTGTCTGCTCTCCTGTTCGCCAGCTCCAGCACCACCCGGGTTCACAGGCAGTTGAGAATGGGGAACTTCAGTTATAAAGAGGGTAGGGACATGCCCTTCTGTGGGGATTTATCCTTGTAGCCCAAGTCTGCCTTTATACTTGGTGGAGAAAAAGAGGCACCTCCAGAGAGCAGATAACCTGCCTATGACCTGAACTGGAGGCTGGCAAGGCCTCTTTACACTTTATTGAGGACAGAGATGTTAAAGGGAAGCTTGACATTTTATAGTTAAATGACATGAATTCCAGATTCTAATGCCCAGAGAAATTGTTTCATGGTGTCACTCAGGCTGAGATATTTGTCTCAGTAAAAAAAAAAACGAATGGAGTGGACCTTTATGTAACTCATCAAAAAGGGAGGCACAGGTATCCTTGGGCAGATGAACCAGGGTAAGATTCTGGCTCTGCTGCCTTATATGGTGGGAACTTTGCCATTGATTTCAGCAAAACCAGAATGGGCCAAGCCCTGCCTTCCTCCCATCTTTCAGGACAGATGGGATCTTCTCCACACTCATCCGTCGGGGAACCGTGGCCACTGACACCACCAAGAAGTGGTATATGTTTGATGGGCCAGTTGATGCTTTGTGGATTGAGAACATGAACACAGTGCTAGATGACAATAAGAAGCTGTGCCTCAGCTCAGGGGAAATTATCAAGATGACAGAGGTAACTCGTCCCTCTGGCTTTTGCTGCCTGTTGTCTGTACTCCTCCCTTCCGGCGCTGAAAGACATATCAAAAGTGAACAAGTCCTTATCCTTCCTTTTGTTTTATAATTTCCAGAGCATGACCATGATGTTTGAAGTCCAGGATCTGGCTGTTGCTTCCCCTGCCACAGTCTCCCGCTGTGGAATGGTTTACCTGGAACCCAGCATCCTGGGGCTGGAGCCCTTCGTTGAATGCTGGCTGAAAAACATGCCAGAAATCATGCAGCGCTTCTCACAGAAACTAGCATCTCTCTTCAAGAGATTCCTTAAGGTGAGCTACCGTGCCATTCCAGCCTTTCCAGGGCTTCAAGCTTGTCAGCTTGCGTATCAGCCAGCACAGACTTGCCAAGGCCTGGATTTAAATGCCACTGTGGGAACAGTTCAGACTACCAGCATACAAACTGCTCTGTGAATTTTCTGGGTTTAATAGAGGTTACTCACTGATCCCTGTAGATGTATCTTAGTCTTATTGGTCATTATAGTTTATTTTATTTCATTTTAAAATTGTCTTCTGGACAAAATCATCCCCATATGCAGCTCCAGGGAGAAAGTTGTACAAACCTGTCTTGTTATTTCTGCTCTGCTGCTAAGCCATTATTGTAATGAGTAACCTGGAGCTGCAAAGGAAAGCTCCGAAAGGAGCAAACCTTTTAACAGCAGTGATGCCACAAGATGGACATCACTTGTTGTGCAGAGCCAGAAGGCAGACCCAGTGGTTTCTTGGGGTGAAGACTGAACCTAGGGGTTTGACTGGCTTTTCTCCAGTCAAAACAGTGATACTTGGGATACAGTTGGAAATGGCAGCATTTTCAGTCAGTATCCCTGCTAAACATAGCATGAAGGGGACAAGGAGAAACCAGAACGAGAAGGTAAAACCAAGGACAGCTGGGCTAGATGGTGACACTGAGCTGTTCCTGCCTTTCCTTACAGGATGCCATTGACTTTGTCCGGAGCTCTGTGAAGGAGATAATTGCGTCAACAGACAGTAACCTCACAAGGAGCCTCCTCACGCTCTTGGAATGTTTGTTTCAGCCTTTCATTCCCATAAAGGTAGGATTTTGCTACCTCTTTCACTATCCTTTGTGCCTGTAACTCTTAAGGACACCAAGTCATGCAGAGGGTTAGTCACCAGAGAACAAGATGCTGGTGCTGAAAGGTCATGCTGTAGCTCATCTATGGGGCAGAAGTAATACAACATTCTGCAAAGCACAGGTAAACCTGGAAGGATTATGCTCTGCCCATTGAAGAAACAAAAGATAAGCTCCATGCCTACCAGGCTGGAGGGCAGAGGTTCACTTTTATTTATAGCAGAGGGAATTAGAGAGTAAGTGGAAAGCAGAGATCAGAGCTGAGCAGTGATGCACTTCAGATTGCAGATCCTTTGAGAATTATCACTGAAGAAGGCTGGACAATTTTCAAATTAAAAACCTAAGACAATTCTTCTCCCAGCTCCTGTTGAGTGACGTTAGTTCAGCAAGGGGAGTCTCTCAAGTACACCAATAAAACAACAAATTTTAATCCACAGAATATATTAACAAGGCCTGTTAAAAGCTGGCTACAAAAAGCTACAGAGAAACTGAATAGAATTATGAACAAATTAAGAAGAGTCTGGGTTTTGTGTGCCTTAACCATGGCTGAGAACTTTTGTTCTGCTTGTCTCTGGTTCTAAGGGAATTAAGACGATTCCCCGGGAGAAGGCTGCACGTATGGGAGAGCTGGTTGAACCCTGGTTTATATTTGCCTTGGTCTGGAGTGTGGGTGCTACTGGAGATGCCCAAGGTCGCACGGCCTTCAGCTCGTGGCTCAGAGATAAGATGGCAAAGGAAAAGGTGAGCAAAGGAAAAGCAGATCCTCTCTCATTATAGAGGAATTAGTAATGGTAGATGGCAGTCAGAGCTTCTTGAATGCCCGGAGGCTTTGGATGGACTTCGTCTTGGCTACTCTCTTTAAGTCTGCCTCAAACTTAAAGGGACCACTGGAGCTGGAAGTTGTGAGAGAGACCTGAGCCCCCCTGGCCTGAGCAGCATCCCATTAGCAAAGTTTTCCCTGAAGTGGTACAGATCCTCCTGTGAATTCAGCTGAGTGGCAACCAGCTTCACCACAGCGTTTTTTTCACAGATCCAGTTACTTTTCCCAAAAGAAGGACTGGTTTATGACTATAAACTGGATGATGCTGGACTTAGCAGTACTGAAGAGGATGTGGATGAAGAGGTCATTAGAGAGGTAAAATATTTCACCTCCAAGATGGGTAATCTGGGGGAAGGGACCAGCAAGCAGCAAAGTCCTGGAGGATTAGGTAGGATTCTCTCATCAAGGGCAAAATAAGAGCCTATGGGAGCCAAATAAGAATGTTTAATCAAAATTAAGCTTTTTGCTGAATCAAAAAGGCCTCAGGGCCACTTGCCCTCGGGATTGTGAGGGATAGATGTGACTGCCCCCTCTAAGCAGACTCATATCTTTCAGGTGCACTGGGAGGTGTGGCTGGACCCTACATCAAAGTTCACCATGGTTCCTGATACCAACTTCTGTGATGTTATTGTGCCCACGATGAACACAGCCTGCATGGCGCATCTGCTGGAGCTGTTGCTCACCAACTATAAGCCAGTATGTGCCCAGCCCTATCTTTGAATTTTTGATTCAACCTTTTTCCTCTCCCAGTGCAGTCAGAACTTAACAGCTATCTGACACTTTGAGATTATTTCCCACTCCCATGGATTCGTATTTCTCTGCTCAAAATCTGTGCGTAAGCCCTAAGAATTCTCCATTCAGTCCCCAGGCACCGTGCCAGTGCCCCAAAGGCATGTCAAGATTCATTTGTTTAATCAAAATACAGCAATTGCGAGATAGCCCATCACCATCCCTCGTTACCTGTTTTCTACAGTTCTATTTCATACTTCTCTGGTTGGATTCTGTCCGCACCAAGAGATCTGTTGGGCAGCTGACCTTACAGAAGAAACAAGCTCAACCTTTTAATCCCTAAGTGAGCAGTAACCTGCATTTCCTCCAGCAAATACGAGAGTGCTGGAAAACGCAGACTGCCTGCCTGGTGTTATGCTGCATTGCTAATTGTGCTTCCAGGTTCTCTGCATTGGTCCCACTGGCACAGGGAAGACCCTCACAATTACGGACAAGCTTTTGAAGAACTTGCCTAACAAATACATCACCCACTTCCTGATGTTTTCAGCACGCACCTCCGCTAACCAAACCCAGGATCTCATTGACAGCAAACTGGATAAGAGGCAAGATCCCTTTCTCTGTGTGTAAAAGCAGCATCTCTAAGCTCAGTGTTTCTGTCAACTTGGCCATTTAATTTCATCCCAAGACCTGAAGGGGCCGCAAGCAGGTACAGCTGCGGATAACAAATGGGACACACAGCACAGCTGAGCTGGGATTGTGAGAGCCAGTAAAAGCTTACTGTAATGGCAAGAAAGTGAGAGGGATTAGTGAGGGTCTGTAAGAGTTGCTCCAATTCTAGTTATTCCAGAAATACTACATTTCACAGCACAGGTGTTTGCAAACCCTGGTGTGGGATCCTTACAGAAAGTGATGAAGGGAGAAAATGTGGCTGCCCACCCGCAGTCCCACTCCCCACAGTTAACAGCTTCCATTTCGCCTCCCTGGTCAGCCACTGCTTTGAAGTTTCCAATATATTCATGGGCTCAAGTTTTGCTTTTATTTGCACCCATTTATTCACTGACATTGTGCATAACTAGACAAAATTTCACTTGTGTTTGGAAAGAAGCCAGCGCCTCAAACATTGCTCCAGATCTTTTCCATATAAAGGCCCTTATAAAGGAGTTTATTAAGTGTAAAAATAGCTGAAACTGTTGACTTAAGAAACATCTGGAGGAAAGAAAGAGTGCTTTTGGATCAAGATAGGAGTACCTTTGCAATAGGAGTTGTCCCGTGTCCTTACATGGGTTCTCTCCTTGCAGGCGGAAGGGTGTGTACGGGCCTCCAGTTGGTCGGTACTTCATCTTCTTTATTGATGACTTGAACATGCCTATGCTGGAGCAATATGGTGCTCAGCCACCCATCGAGCTGCTGCGGCAGTGGATGGACCACCAGGGCTGGTACGACCGGAAACAGATCGGTATGACCCAGATCCTGAGCTCTTGGCAAAAGTTGGCCTGGTAGATACGTGTACCTGCTGTGGAGATTTGTGGCCAGGGTTTTCAGCTACGACTTAGCATTTATTCCTGATTTTGCACTCTTCAAGGTACTTTTAAGCATCTGGTAGATATTAATTTTGTCTGTGCCATGGGACCTCCTGGAGGGGGAAGGAATCCTGTCACTCCACGCTTCACTCGCCATTTCAACTACCTCTCTTTCACTGAGATGGATGACAGCAGCAAGAAGACCATCTTCTCCAACATCCTTGGCAGCTGGATGGGTAAGTCCTGCAGACAGCTGCCACCTTCTCCTCATGTTGGAAGTCATCCTGCTGATAATGGAGATTGGAAGGGGAGGGATTAATACTGATGATCTGATCAAAGTGTTGGAAGCTGCAACTTGCAGTCACTTGAAGATGCTTTTGGGAAAGTGTTGTATGAATCTTAGCAAACAGAGAGCTCATACACTTTAATCTCAGGGCCAAACTCTGCTGCTGCAAATCAGCAAACTTCAGGTTTAGCTTTCACTGTTTCATAAGGTATCAATCATATAGCTTGGGCCTTTCAAAGAGGATTTCATTTGTGATGGATGATGCAGGTATCCTTCACCTCAGCAGGTAAAGCTGGAACTCAGGTTTTTTGTCTTTTTCCAGATGGACTCCTAGGAGAAAGAAGTTACAGAACTCCAGTGCGTAAGTAAGAGCAGAAAGATGAGAGAGACAGTGAACAGAACAAGCCAATGGGCACAGCATGGCATAGCTTACCTGTGCATTCAGCAGACAGACACTTGTCCAGACAACAGCCTTCTGTGGAAACAGAGCCTTCTGTTACTCTCCATCTGCTGCAGCATGTGGACAGCTGAGCAGGGTGGATCTGAGCCTGGTGCTACAGCCACCCAGAAAAAAGGGTTCATTTGGAGAGAAATGAGTCCTCTTATATTTGACAGGGTGGGAATTTAGGATCATCTTTGTAAATGTGCCCTCATCTGCAAATCTGACAGTAGAAGGGAGTGAGAATAGTCAGCTACGAGAGAAGCAAAGCAGAGCTTTCGGGGTGCTTGCAGTATTCACAAGCACCAGTACCTGGCTGTGAGCTCAGGGGCACACTGAAACATCTAGCTGTGATTTAAAGAGAAATTAAAGAACTTTGGAAATAATGCAAAAAAGAGCAAAATGCTGAGGTGTCACAGGGCTCTACTTCTTAAGGAATGTTTGTAACAAACTTCATTGAGAGAAAAAAAATATGCTCTGAAACTGGCAGCTGTGTTTAAATCTTGACAGACTATTGCATAAGAAATTATTCCTCGGTGGCTTTGCATCTTCTGAGCATAATGATTTGCAGGGGGTTTAGCTAAGAGGGCATTCACACCTTCTAGCTTAAAAGTAGCTGAGACTCCACTGTGGGAGTATAAGGAAAGAGAAGGAAAACCTGTCTGGAGTATTTCAGGTGGGCATCAATTCCCTTTCTGGCAGTGTCTCCTCTATCTCTGCGGGGTGTGAGGTTTTTACATTGCAGAATCACTGTGATGTGTTCTTCCATCCCCAGATCTGGTTCGCATTAGTTGAGAAACTCATTGGAAACTGTCCACTGCAGTGAGCAGGTGCTTGGTCAGGTCCCTCACAGTCTCTGCAGAAGAAAGCAGACAAAAGTGTGTTCCTGCCCAAGCAGCTCTGCCACTCAGTGCCACCTTCCTGCACTGGTGAGACCTTCTTATCCCAGAGTCACCACACTGGCATCATCTCCAACTTCCTCTGTCTCTGCAGCTGGAGCAGTTGCAGTCAAAGACTTGAACGAGCCCTTGGTGGATGCCACTATCCATGTGTATTTGACCATCACATCCCAGCTGCTGCCCACACCAGCAAAGTCTCATTACACCTTCAACCTGAGAGACCTCTCCAAGGTGTTCCAGGGCATGCTCATGGCTGAGCCCAGCAAGGTCGAGGTGAGTCCTCCCATCAGCACAGCTGTGCCACCCAGGGGAAGACCAGAAATGTTCCAGTTGAGGCCTGGTTGATAGGCCTGCAAGCAGGCTTTGTTTTCCCATTGAGGCTACGTTTTGGTATGGCTCAATGAATGTGGTGGCCCCCACTTTGTCTGTTGTCTGGTACCAGTGGGAAACAGATCCCCCCTTTCACCTCAGCCCTTCCTTGGTGTGGAAGCAAGTGAGTCAGTACAGCACAGCCCACCCATTCAGGGCTGGATGGAGCCATAGAGGACCAGACAGGGGGAGAGGTGGTGCTCTTTTACCTGCTTGTGTCACTGGAGGCTTCTGCCCCTTCAGCTCTCCTGAGGACCTTCTCTGGCTCCAGCCTGGCCAGTAGGGATTGACTTATCATAGGAAGTACTTAGGATCCTAGTTCTGTGCTACCAGCCAAATAAAAGGATCTTCCCAAAAAAACCCCACAAGAAAACTGTAAAAATTAAATCAAACTGGGGAAAGATAAGAGCAAAGAACATAAAATTTAAATCTCTCTCAAAAAAAGCCTGACATATGGACAAAATAGAGGGGGGAATTAGCTGAAGCTGTAATGAGCTCTCTGCAAAGCAGCTGTTTTGACAGGAGTTGATTTCGAGAGGAGAAGGGAAAGCATCTTCCTCCGCCCAGTTCTTTCTCCACTCCAGCTGCCTTCTAGCAGGAGTGGAGCTGGCCACATGCTGGGCAGGAACCAGCTTTCCTGACAGTGATGCTCATACCACTTCTCTGCTTCTCTCACGGGCGCTGTTTTGCTGGGATTTCCTACCAGGACAAAGTGGACCTGCTGAGACTGTGGTACCATGAGAGCTGCCGGGTCTTCTGTGATCGCTTGGTCAACGAGGAGGACCGGACCTGGTTTGACAACCTAATGAGAAAGAAGATGGAGGAGTTTGGCACCACTTTTGAGCAGGTCATCCCGTCCCAGCCAGTTCTGTTTGGGGACTTCATGGAGCTGGGTGCCAATGTCAAACTATACAAAGCAATCGACAGCCAGGAAAAGGTAAGGATCCTGGGAATCATGATGTGAACTGTGTTCACATCTTCCAAGGCTTTTGTAAACAAAGGAAAACAGTTAATAGTGATGATGGAGCTGCTGTAATTGAAGGTGTCGGGAACCACAAACTCTCCCAGGGGTCTCCTGTGAACTCCTACCCCATATATGGATAGTAGCTGTATTTGGCACAATGGGAAACTGAGGTGGAACAAGCTGTCTCTGCTTTTCAATCCTGGAGGCAGCCTGCTATGCCAAGTCTCCAAAATGAGCTGCACTTGGGACTGAAAAGTGAAATTTGCTGGAAAGAAATGGCACATTACCCCCAAACAATACTACTTTTGCCATTAAAGACTTCACAATTGACCTTTACAAGTAATTAATGTTACTGCCAGATTCCCTGTTGGAGAAGATACTGCGAGTACTTCGGTAGTGGTAATTAAACAAAGGCACTGAGCAGTGCGTTTTGCACTCATTATCAGAAACATATGATTATCCTGTCGTCTCTCCTCTTGTGATAGCTGTGTGACAAGGACTGGTAATTAACTGAGCTTTCCAATCCCTTTTGCAAAGTAGGTAGGCCTGTCCCCTGCTGAGGTGAGCACAGCTGAGATAGGCAGACTTACAGGCTGCCACACAGTCCTCTGATGCACACAGGACTTCGGCATCTAGGCAGGGATTCCAGCACTGTATGAATTCCAGCTGGTGTTGCTTGCCCGAGTTCACAGTCAGATTGCTGAGGCAGTGGGATCAAATCCCAGATAACTTCATGCTTCATCTTCTCTGGCCTGAGGGTGCTGTTGAAGGGAGCCCTGGAAAGGGCAGGAGAAACTGCGCCTGCAACTGTTCGTGTGATGACCGAACTGGGAGAGGAGTGTGCTCCTCTACCCATCTAGAGCCAGTGTTGTTTTCTTCCAGCACCTGCCCTTTCCAGCCAGGATCCTAACCACAGGGTGCAGCAGCAGGCAATGGTCAGCTACAGAGCAAGGAAACTATCCTAGAGGGAGGCCCTGGAGCAGTATGGATCAGGCAACCATAAGCTATTTTATTTTGAACTACACCCTGCTGTTTCTCCAGGCAAACAGCACTGTTGGGAACAGCAGACCTTAGTCACTTGCCTGAGTTAGTTTAAGGTCACTATTCAGCAGCTGCTGCCACCACCACTATCTAAATTCAGCCCAGTCCAATGGCACTTCCTATAAAAGCATGGAGGAGAGTTGCTCCCAGACCCTGCTGAGCACCAGGCTCTGCCCTCTCACAGTGCAGGCTTGGCCTGCAATCACCTCCCGCCCCACAAACTATTGCTTTTATCTGGTAGCCACAACTGAGTGTTTCTGCCCACAGCTTAAGGTTGTTATTGAAGATTACCTGGAAGAGTACAATCAAAACAACACCCCAGAGCTGAAGCTTGTGCTTTTCATGGATGCAATACAGCACATCTGCCGAATCAGCCGGATTCTGCGGCAGGCTCCAGGGAATGCTCTTCTCCTGGGTGTTGGAGGAAGTGGTAGACAGTCCCTCACCAGACTGGCATCTCACATGTAAGTAATGCACTCCCACCTATGCATGTATCATGGAACAGCTCCATTGGTGCTGCATTCAGAGCATCTCTTTTCTGCCCTTCCCACTACCAGTTGCGTATTTTTCTGGCAGCTGACTCTTCAAATGACTCAAGAGCTAGTGCTCAGTAACATGCACCTCTTCACTGGGTTTGTAGCTAGCTCGGATATCTCTGCTTTGAGTAAAACATGCTCCTGGGTTGGTGGTTGAACATGCACAAGGACAAGCATGTGCTCAGGACTCATTGTAGGAAAACAACTTGCTTGAGTGCTTTTCTCCTGAGTCCACAACACATACTTGGGATTGACTGAAGAGGATATTTTAATTGTATGTAACTCCACAGGCTTCTCTTTCCTTTAGGTCAGAATATGAGTGTTTCCAGATTGAACTGTCCAAAAATTATGGCATGACCGAATGGCGAGATGACGTGAGGAAGATCATGATGAAGGCAGGCCTTCAAAGTCTACCCAAGACGTTCCTGTTTGTAGACACACAGGTACAGGAGTATTAGCGTGGTGGGTTCCATCTCAAAAGAAGTCAGGAACACATCTCTAAGCTCAGTAAATCCCTCTAAAGGGGATTGAGGAGTTTGAGATAAAATCACACAGAACTTGTATTTCTTCAGAGCCTACATTCATCATCTTACAAAAGAAGCCCCAGGGAAACTGGAGGTGGTGCATTTATTGCTGGAGGGACTGTAGAGAGGTGTGTGAGTGGGCTGATTGTTCTCTTGCTCAAGGAAGCTTCTTTCAGCTCTATACAAGGGTTTGGTGGGTTCAAAGATTTTGGACCCAGCTGCCTGCAGCTGAGCACTGTGTTCGCCACTGATATTAGAAGTCCTAAGTAACATGATTCTTTTTCTTTTCAAAAATACCAGTAGATTTAGGACCTGCTGGTTCCTGGTTGGCTTGTAACTGTAAACTGTAACTTGCTAATGACTAGGCCAACTTCTGGAATTCACAGTTATGTTCCCCATGGGCTTTTTTACTGCCTTCATTATCACAGGAACCATTCCCGTGTGGCACAGTCCTAAGCAGGGAGATGAGCATCAGTCAAATGCTGCTTGTTCTTGCAGCCTTTTCCCTGCAGTGAGAAGCATATGTGGGAGCAGAGGGGCACAGGAGGGTTCATTTAGTCAAGGAGATGGATGCTGTGTATTTCTGATTTAGCAAAGGTGGAGAGGTGAGTGTAGCACTGGAGGGAGATCGTCCCACGGACTGTGACACATCCCTACAATTACTTTGTCTCCCACATTGATAAGCTTTATTTTAATAATGAAGTGTTCTGTGCTGGAGGAACAAAGACCCGGAGCAACCAGGTATCTGGGGTCTGACTGCAGAGTCGACTGTGATGCAGGGAACGAAGGCCTGAGCTCAATTTATCTACAAGGAGGCAGTGAAGGGGCATGAGGAGGTTTGTTCTCAGACGCACACCCCCATCCCTGAAATGGATGAACATGGCTGTTCAAATGGAACTGCTGGGCAAGAGTAAGAGTGTGCTTTACTGGAGCCAAGTGATCACATAAATGGTTTCTTATAGCAGAGACTGAGGGCTATATTTATGCAGAAATGATCTCCATGGCATGTGAGACACGACTGCCTTCTGACTTAGGAAAATGCTTTTTTTTTTTTTTTTTTACCTGTCATCTACTTAGATTAAAAATGAATCCTTCCTTGAAGATATCAACAACTTGCTCAACTCCGGTGATGTTCCCAACATTTACAATCCTGATGACCAGGAACAGATCATGACAGCCATGAAGCCTGTTGTTCGAGATCTGGGGCAGCAGCCCACCAAGGCCAATTTGATGGCTGCATACACAGGACGGGTCCGCAGCAATATCCACATGGTCCTGTGCATGAGGTACAGTTCAGGCCTAGGACTCCATGCTTTTACTGTTAATTATTCCTTCCTCCTCCTCCTCCTCCGCCTTGCATCATTTTGTAGTGGGATCTTTATTTCCAAGCCCCAGACTTTGGAGGGGGAGGAGAAATATGGTCATGATTTACCTTCCCATAGGACTGGATACCTTTTTTTTTTTTTTTTTTTTACACATTGCTGGTTTCAACATAAAATTTGAAAATTTCGAGAATATGATATGTGCTCCAGATTAAATACAAGCTTCCTTCTCCTTCATGCACCACTGAGCCATTTGTTACAAAAACATCTTGCTTAAATTTGGGGCTCAGTTGCACCGTGTTTACTCATGAATCTAGTGCATAGTCCATAAGCAGCTTGCTTGCTTGCAGGAGGGATACCAGAAGGTACAGGGCACTCTCAGTGCAAGTACAAATAGAAGAATCAGGGCCACGATTTTAGTCTGGTGATGTGATCTCTGCACCCACCTGCCTGAAATAAACTTCAGAGCACATTTATTTCTTACCCCTGAAGAGTCCTTCTTCCTAGGGAGGGACCCATAAAATATCACCTTACTACCATCTTACTACTTCCAGAATATACCAAGGAGTGAGCTGAGATGTGTACCTTAGGTCATCCAGCTGGAGCTTTCATTCCTCTTTTCCCTCCTTCCTTGGGCATATTCCTGTCCCTCTTACTCTGCACTTCTCTTCCCACTTCAGGATGGTTCTGGGGAAGAAGGAAAGCTATTTTGTCCTTGTATTTTGAGCTGGTTGTAACACATCTTTTCTGCATGCCTTACGCTCAGCCCGCTTGGAGAAGTCTTCCGTGCACGCCTGAGGCAATTCCCCTCTCTTGTGAACTGCTGTACCATTGACTGGTTCAATCAGTGGCCTGCTGAAGCCCTGCAGAGCGTTGCCTCCTCCTTCTTGAGTGAAATCCCACTTCTTGGTACTGGTAATGAAGATATCAACGGGATGGTAGGTGCCACACTCAACAGAATACACTGTTCCTGTATGTTCAGAGTGCCACATCTCTAGATACACCAAGACAATGGATGCAGAAATGGACCTGCAGCAGAAATGTTTCAGGGCAGGGCAATTCAAATGCAGAACTGGATAGCTTTTGTATGCCTCAAAACAGGATGGCCACTTGTCACCCCTCTATGGCACTGAAGCCCACACACATGCATAAGCTCTGCTGTGACTGTACTTTGGCTCTTTGGAAGCCCTTTGTGCTCTCTCTGGGCATCACATACACTTGCCTACCCCATGTTCAGTATTGAATAAGATTGTTTCTTTCCTTTCTCCCTGTAGATTCAAGTATGTGTAGCAATCCATCAGAGTGTGGCAAAGAAGTGTCAGTTGTTCCTAGCAGAGCTGGGCAGACACAACTATATCACTCCCAAGAGCTACCTCGAGTTCCTCAGCATCTTCAGTTCCCTCATTGGAAGGAAGCAACAGGAACTGAAGACAGCCAAAAACAGGATGAAAGGTGGCCTGGACAAGGTTCGTCCTTCACACCCAGGAGAGCTGTGGGGCCACCCCTTACCCACTCTGAGCAGTGTATTTATAGCTGCAGAGATGCAGTGAGATGCTCTACACATCTCCTGTGTAAAAGCTAAAGCAAGTGAGAACTATGCCTTCTGCCAAGGCCAGTCTTTCTGAAGGTCTGAGTCTGTAACAGCTCTAAAAGAATAATGGTCCCCAGTCTTTGGGGACCACAGACCTCTGTGTAGCTCATCTCTCAGGATGTTCCTTAACCTTCTAATTGGAAGTCCTATAGCAGAAACATTGTCCTGCTGCCTGAGCGCCATGAACTTACGAGGTAACACCCAATATGTGCAGGCACTGTTAGGCACTACTGCTCATAAGCACACTACAGTGTCAGTGTTGTTTAAGAAGGGACCAGGGCAGGACCTGCTTTGTACAGCCTGACACTGGTTAGGGAGCACCCACCAGGGCAGCACAGCGCTTTCCTGGAGTTTTTCACGGCTGCTGCCCAACTCTGACTCTGCTTTGCTTCCGCAGCTCCTGCGAACAGCAGAGGATGTAGCAAAGATGCAGGAGGAGCTGGAGTCGGCCCGCCCTCTCCTGGCACAGGCAGCCAAGGACACGGAGGCAACCATCGAACAGCTGAAGGTACCGCTGCTGGGCAGCCCTGCACTTTCCAGCTCTGACTGCTCAGACTGGACTGGACACAAGGCTTGGGGGCCCTGGCAGGGATTGTGGTCCTGCTTGATCTGTTATAAAAATGCCTCACAGGAGGTTGGCACAGCAGGTATTTGTGCAGAACAGCATTACCAGCAAGAACTGCCTTCTGTTGGGGTCCTGCTCTGCTGCTGGTGGGGCTAGTTGCTGGCAGAAGTGGTGGCTCACATGCCCCTTCTGAAACCACCACCCAGGGGTCAGTCAGCTACCAGCTCCCTTTCCTCACTGGTCCTTGCAAGCACAGACTAGCAGTGCTCCTAACACAATTCTCAGACTGGTGTTGCTGAATAGGATCATTCCCCCATATCCTGTCCCCAGGGAGTTGATCCAGCTGCACCCTGCCCCTGCTAGCCCAAACCTCGGAGATCATCACACAGGCATTCATGCCACTGCAGAACAGGGAACTGTCCTGTCTTGGCTGTCACTGCCTTCTCTCCTTGTGTTCCTCCCAGCCCAGCTCCTGCTGTGGGATGGCCACATGGGACAGAGTGAACAGAGACATTAACATCATGGGGATGCAGAGAGGAAAGAGTCTGCAGTCTCCCAAGTTCCCACACAGCAGATAAGGATTTAGCTAAATTCCACATTTCCTTTATGCCTCCTGGTAGTGTTTTAGCCCTGGGGGTAGGCAGAAGTGACAGTCTTAGAAACAAACACCTAAGCATATCTTGTTATTCCTCCATCTCCCTACAAATTTACACTTCTATGCATCATCACCTTGTGCCAGTAGGTAGAGTAGCTAATTCCTAGAAGACTAATACCATTCCAAGCACAGACAGAGCTGGAGCTTGTGGATGGTTTATACAGGCTGACAAAAACCTTCTCCTGGTATGATACAGGAAGGGGATTCCCTCCAGCAGTTAGGTCGCTGCAGTCTCTGCTGGAAGAAGTTACACAAGCTGCCAGGAGAGCCATGATCCTTACCTAGCCAAAGGTTAGGTGTGTGCCTCCAACATGCTTCTGAGGCTCTCTCTGGTGTTGCAGGTGGACACAGCTGTGGCTGAAGAGACAAGAAGTGCTGTGCAGGCTGAGGAGGCAAAGGCTAATGAGAAAGCTCAGACAGCCCAAGCCATTGCAGATGATGCTCAGAAAGACTTGGCTGAAGCCCTCCCAGCCCTGGATGCTGCTCTTGCCAGCCTGAAGAACCTCAACAGAAATGATGTTACAGAGGTAACTGTGTCAAGGGAGAGGGTGGTAGAGCTGGATTTGGTCAAGGACATCCTCTCACTTTGCAGCAATTCCCCTTCTATAGGTTTGCAACATCCTCAGCCTTTTCCAGCACCTCCATCCATTCCCCTGGGCTCGGTCTTGGCAGCTGCCCATGCAGCTTTTCACCTTCACTCCTTCAGTGAAAATTAAAGGGCAGAGACAGTAAGTGTCTCTTGGGTGTTTCAAACTTGTCCTGGAGAGGGCATGGAGGATTCCTCACCCCATGGTGCCTCTCCATGGGGGTAGGCAGCAGGTACCACCATGCAACCCCAAGTACTGACTGCCCAGCACAGGGACAGAGCTAGCAGGACACTGAATCCACAGACTCTTTGAAAGGGGATCAAACACAGGCAGAGAAGAGGCAGTGGGCTGAGTTCAAGGAATGCTGGCTTGAAATAGGATAGCAAGGGAAAAGAGGGGTGATTCTGAGCCTGGCAAGCATCACAGCCCACAGCCCATTGTACAAGAGTACAGTACACTCAGTAAGTACAAGATTTCACCACACTGGGACAGCTTATTGCTCTGCAGTTATGAATTACACACATTTTTATTCCCCACAAAAGATACAAAAGTCCTTTCCCCAGGAGGTGGGACATAGACAGTATCAGTCCACGTGCCTGCAAGCACCCATCCTCTTGTAGAGGTGGCATGAGAAGTGTCTTGTCTATCCAAGGCTTCCAATGCCACAAGATGCATCAATTTCTTACACATCACCTAACCCAGTTTTGGGAAACTCTGTATCTAAGGAATAAGCTCCCTGCTTCTTTTAGACCCTGCTGGGCCATGACCAAGTAACCTGTCAATGGAGCGGAGACCACCAGAATCCTCTCCTGGTCTAGGATTAATGACCTAGCCCAACCAAAAGAACATACCATTACTATGGCAGGGTGCAAACATCCCTTTGACCTACTACTCCTTTGCATGGGGCAGCTTCATCAGGCATCCCTTGGAGGAAGCTGGTGCCTCCTTCTCGAGCTTCTCCACCTCCTCTCTCAGCCGATCCTCATCGCAGTAAAAATACACGTAAAGGTTGCGCTCTGTCTGCAGGATGGGGTCCTCCAGACACCTGCGTTTGACCTGCAAGTCACTCCAGAGGTCTACCAGCATTGTGTGGAGTTTGTCCTGCGTGATCGTCAATTGTTCCATCAGCTCGATGATCTCCTGAGGGGCAGAACCCAAAGTTATGTGAACGTGCAGAAAGGGGGGGGATTTCCTCACGCCTCTGGAACATCTCAGCCCACCAGAAACACACTACCCACCCAGCTCTGGTCTCCAAACACTCCTAGTCCAAGGAATAGCAGTAGCTTACTTGGAACACCTTGACTAAGGCACCCAGACCTCGACACTTTACAGCATATGAGACACAGTGAGAATCACCTTTGTCCTCAGCCACCCACTGCCTCATGGGATAGTTTCTGGGATAAGGCAAGGATCAGGCCAACCTCCTTTCCCTCTGTGGGCTGAGGCATTGAGTTCTCCCTCCTGCACCCAGAGAGGATCAGCAGAGGGCTCTTACTCCCAGCCCTGTCTCACCCAGCAAGGCCTGGAGAGCAGGGGTGCTTCCTTACCGGCGAGGAGAGCTGCAGCTGGTTGGAGCTGTTGTACAGCTGCCGGTAGAGCACCTCTGTGGAGGCCTCCAGGGCAGCTATCTGGGGCATAGGAGCTACCAGCCGGGCTTCCAGTGCCCTCTTGTCCTCAACCAACTGGGAACACTTGGCTGCTATGGCCTCATAGCTGCGCAAAGGCTGCTTCTCCTGATCTTCATGCATCAGCATATCCCAGAGCCTGCAGGGGGGCACAGCCAGCCACAGATGTGAGTACTTTGCCAGCGCTGAGGAATAACAGGGCTCACAGGTCACTGTGCGCTTGAGAGTGGGATGCAAGCAGATGTGGGTCAACAATGAGAGGACAGCCACTCCCAGTGAGCAGCCCGTGTCATGGAGGTCTGAGAAGAGCACTATAAAGGACCAGGCTGACTCAAGAGCCAGTCTGTGACTCCTTCCTGGCAGATACCAACACCAGCTGCTACAGAACTGTGTCGGGAAGACTGAGAAGACCCAATCAATGTAGCCAGAGAAAGGCCTTACTCCAAGCAGCTTGTGCTTCCTTGGGGCCCAGCTCTGTTTCTCCATGGCTGAAGACTTGCCTCTAGATTCTGGACTTTAACATGCTAGAAAAACTGTTCTCCCTACTCATTCCCTTCTCCAAGCCCATACTTTGCTACATCAGCCCTAGACAGCCAGAAAGAAGCAGATGGCATCTTCTGGGGAATTTCACACCACCGTGGAGTCAAGGTGGCTCTGCATTGGCAGAAGAGCACTGCTAGACTGCCTGGTAGCCTGGTCTGCCATTCCCATGCCACTTCGTCCACATGTAGTTTGTTCCTCATGCACACAGTCCCCCCACAGGCCCTTACCGTGCAGCCGTGAGGTCTTTGGGGTCTATCCATTTACGTGGACGACATTGCTGAGAGGAGCTGGCATCTTTGAAGTAGTTCTGCTGCTCCTGCAGACTGCTCATGGCGGTTTCAGCCTCCCACAGCCAAGAAGCCTTGTGTTCCAGCTCCTGTTTCTCCCGTTTCAGCTGGAGCTCCAGCAGATCCAGGCGGCTCTGCTGGCCCAACAGCCACGCAGCTGCCTCCTCCTGCCTCCTGGCAATGTTCTGCAGCCAGGCAACTTGCAGGCTGAGGTGCCTGTGCAGGACGGGCAGGTGAGCATGGCGGGCCTCTGCCTTCAGCAGGGGTGGCAGCTGGTGGGTCAGGGTGTGTCTGATGTCGCAGCACAGGGTGTGAATCTGGTTCTGAAGCCCCTCAGCCTGGCCCTGGAGCTCCGCCTTGACTGCCTGCTGTGCAGGGGGGAGGCAAGACAGGCTGGTGTCAGGGTGCACCACTGTGCTGCCTGGCTCTGCCACCCCCTCCTGACACATCAGCTGTGCTCCAGCGTTCAGCAGGAGGGACTGCCTGCAGCACAGGCAGACCCTGCCACAAGGGATGGTGTGGGAATGGGGGCACTGGCCCTACCTGGTTATCCTCAAGACCTTCCAGAGTCCTCTGGGCCCACTCCAATGCAGCACGATTGCCTTCCACTTTTGCTGACATGACTATCACCTCCCTCTGAGCGCAGATATGTGCTGTTTCTATTCGGCCCAGCTCCTTCCAGAAGGTATCTTGGTCCTCCAGTAGCTCATCTTCATCACTACCAAGGCTTTCTGGCATCGATGTTTTCTTGGTGTTCGTTTGGTCTGTGACTTCTTGGCTGTTATTTCTTTCCTCCTCACCCTCCATGCTCAACATCTCCCTCTCATTCCTCCCCTCCACTAGCAGCTTTGCCCTTGATTCTTGGACCAGTATTCCCTGACTTGCTGATGCCACTCCCCATGGTGTCTTTGCGCATTCTTGATAAGGAGCTCCTCTTCTTCGCTCTGATACCTCCCAGTATGAGTCCATCTGTGTCCCAGCCTCCAACCCTTCCTTCAGGCTGCTCTCTCCTTGTGCCCTTGCTTCCCAAGAATCTGAAGCCTGGATACTCCCTGGTAGGATCTGCTGAATGAAGTTTTCAAGCGCATCAGTGGCCTGTTGTTCTAGCGCCATGTAACGGCCAAGATCCATCTGGCACAGCAGTGCCGGCTGCTGGCCTTCCTCCATGTTCCCATGACACCCTGTCAGCTGCTTTGCAGCCTTGCTGACCTGGCTCAAGACAGCTCTGGTTTGAAAAATCTTCATTTCCAAGTCCCTCTGAGCCATCCTCGAGTCCTGCTGTACCAGTTTCTCCTCCTCCTCCAAGTACATCTGTTCCTGCTGCAGCTTTTCAGTCCAAGCCAGCAGCTTGCTGTTCCGCCAGAGCTGCAGGTCACGATAGTCCTTCAGCTCCTGAAGCTCCTGCTGCAGGGCCTCTGGAGAGGGACCCTCGTCATCTGGTATCATGCTTGGGAGCTGTGGGACCTGGCAGCACATCTGCAGTGCCTCCTCGAGGGCATCACCCTCCAAGATGGGCTTTCCTGCAGCCAGCAGGGCATCATAGGCCTCCACCTCAGCTGGGCTCAGCACGTTCTCCTCACTCACTGTTCTGCAGAACCACTCGAGGAACTGCTTTGTCTTAGGGCAGTCAAAGAGCCACTCAAAGTCGTTCTCACAGAAGGTGTCTGCATGGGGGTAGATCAGCCTCAGTTTTGCCATAAAGTCTGCTGCTCTGTTGGCAGTGTCCAGTGGGAAAGCCTGGAAGTATCTCCAACTGGACATGGCAAGAATGGTCAGCACTAGAAAAGAAAAAGCAGGAGTCAATCTCAGGGGTCCCGACACTCACAGCCACCTCAAGGGTGCTGTAGCAGCACTCCTTGATGTCTGCTTGAGGGGGAAAAAAAACAGCTTTGCCTTCAAATACCTCTGTCCTTCCTGCCTCTGTATTGCATCCTCTAAATGTCCTGCCTCTGGTCCCAGTATCCCCTAGTCCAGCTGAGAGAGGGATGAGCACCCCATTTCCCAGAGAACCAGGTCAGCTCACTGTTTCCATTTGGGTTTTGAAGGTACGAGCACTGCAGCGGCCTCCTCCTGGTGTGAAGATAGTGATTGAAGCTGTCTGCATAATGCAAGGAAAAAAGCCCAAAAAGGTAGCAGGAGAAAAAATAGGCACCAAGGTGGATGATTACTGGGAGCCTGGCAGGGCCCTTCTCCAGGACCCAGTGCAGTTCCTGAACAGCCTGACTGAGTATGATAAGGTAAGCAGAGGCAGAAGGAAGCTGTGATTGGGATCAGATACTGCCTCACAGACATCCTTCTCATGCAGTAAAGCCTAGAGCTCCTTGTGGGCAACCCCTTCAGCTGCACCGAAGAGGGGGACGTATTTGGCCTGGAAGTGCTCATGTCAGCTGGCTGCACTGCATTGCCTTGGGCAATGGGACCCAGACACACAGATCTTCTTCTGTCCCTGTGCTCTTTCATGTGGAGAAGCTGGATGAAAGTGGTATGGGAAGGGTTTGCCCAATCCCACAGCTGTGCCTCCCAGGCCTGAACATGCAGCAATTTGATTCCTCTTTTTCCAGTGTGATTCATAAACCACACTGTCAGGTCCTGGGGCAAACTGCTGCCACTGAGAAAGTTCTGTGAGACTTTCCTCAGTCAGACCTCTAGCATGCTCATCACTGATCTCCTTTCTCTCACACCCTTCTTTGCAGGACAACATTTCAGACAGTGTGATCAAGGCCATCCAGCCCTACATTGACAATGAAGAGTTTCAGCCAGCTGCTATCGCCAAGGTCTCCAAAGCCTGTACCTCCATCTGCCAGTGGGTGCGTGCCATGCACAAGTACCACTTTGTGGCCAAGGTCGTGGAGCCCAAGCGGGTAAGAGACCGGGTGACCCAGTTGCTTTAGGTGTTTGGGAACACAGTACTAACAGCTCCATTCTGCAGGAGATGCTGGGAATCAACATGTTCTGCAAGTCAGGACGTAACATTCAGACCAAGCCTTAGCAGAGCCAAAGCCTCAAAACCAATTAACAGGATAAAGTAGAAGAAATTAACCTAGAATACACTGGGACAGAAGCAATACCTTGGTTTTAGTGCTGAGTTCCTGACTCAACATGAACTGTACTTACAGAAACTTTCCCACATCTCACTAGTGTTTCAGTTTGGAACAAGCAGAGGAACTTCTCCTCCCCTTCACCAGTGGGCCAGATCCTGAGCTTGTGTAAGCTGACACAGGCTCTTGGATGTTTGGAGCTATGCAGAAATGCCCTCCTTGCCCCTGCTTTTAGTCCTGGAGTTAGGCAGGTCAGCCTCTGTCATCCAGGGGTTGGATTGACCGAGATACCAGTAGCTAGCACTTATCAGCAAGCACTTTCATGGAAAACCTACTCTTGCTCCAAGGTCTCTGGCCTTTGAGGGAAGAGCCTGACCACATGCCCTTCATTCCCACTGTTTCCTTGTGCATCTCCCCAGCAAGCCTTGCGGGAGGCAGAAGAGGACCTGCGTGCCACTCAGCTGGTCCTTGACGAAGCCAAGAAACGGCTGAAGGAGGTTGAAGATGGCATTGCCTTGCTGCAGGCCAAGTACGACAGCTGCAAAGCCAACAAGGAGGAGCTGGAGATGAAGTGTGAGCAGTGTCAGCAGAGACTGGCCCGTGCCGATGTGGTAAGGGACAGAGCTGGGTTCTGCCTGCTTGCATGAGGCAACCTGGTATCAGATCAGGCAGCACAGTGATGAAAACATCCATGTGGCTGCAGCTCACGACAACCCTAGGTTTAATGTGCCTGGCCAGATCTCAGCAGCACAACAAGACTGGGAAGCTAAGCTTTTCACTGATGTGAAAAGCTGCTGTCCTCCTGCGCACAGCTTATTCAGCTAGCAGTGGGTCTCCAGGACAGCGAAGAGCAGCCCAGCAGTCCCAGGATTAAGTGCTCAAAACTGGGAACAGAATTCAAAAATATATCAGGGGCCACCCCAACCTGTGGTCACTGAACTCACCTGCAGGACTACCCAGAGAGTGGCAGGTCTGGGGTACAAGGTTAGACCACACAGTAGCTTTTCAGATGTGCAACTTATCCCACAGCTCATAAACAGCCTGGCTGATGAGAAGGTGCGCTGGCAGGACACCGTGGAGAGCCTGGATGACAAGATCAACAACAGCAGCGGGGACGTGCTTGTTGCAGCTGGCTTCGTGGCCTATCTGGGCCCATTCACGGTAAGTGTGCGGTGCTCCTTGCAAGGGGCATGGGTAGCTCTGCTGTCCTGGCCAGGGAGAAAGGAACAGGACACAAGGGTGCAAGAACCCTCCTGGGTCGCTTTCCATTTGTGCCAGAGGCTGCACAAGGCCTCGTTTGAATGGTAACAGGAGGGTTTAGATGCTTGCAGCAGACTAGCTGCAACTAAAAGAAAGGCTGTGATGGTGTTTCTCGTGGCAGGGAGACTACCGAATGGCGCTGTCCGAGGAGTGGATGAGGGAGCTGACAGAAAACAGCATCCCTCACAGCTCAGAGGCCAGCCTCATCAGCACCCTCGGAGACCCCGTGGAAATCCGCTCCTGGCAGGCAAGTTGCAGAAAAACCCAATATTTGAGGCTGAAGGGGCCTCAGGCAGAGAACACTCAGCTCTCCACTCAGTAGGATCACCTACACCAGAAGACAGGCCCCAGATTGAACAGCTGGATAATGACCAAGCACCTCCACATTGCGGATCTAGAGCTGCTCCTTGCATACAGAGCAGGACCTGGGCAGCAGGAAACAGCAGCAATGAAGGCATCAGCCTTGACCTTTACAAAGCACAGGCCCAGAGCCAAGCCCTGGCCATAGCCTGCCCCAGCAGCACAGCTCCATCCCAGGGCTCAGCCACTGTGGGCAGAGCTGCAGCTCCGTGCCCGGCTGCTGGCAGAGGTGCCCTCACCCCCATCCCCTGCACACCCCCTGGGAGCACTCGGGCCAGAGCAACAAGGGCTTCTCTCTGGTCACCTGTGTTGTGCTACAGGGTGTCCAACAGCTTTTTCTACTCCATTAGATTGCTGGTTTACCCAACGATGCCCTGTCTGTGGAGAATGGGGTAATAACCCGGTTCTCCCTGCGCTGGACTCACTTCATAGATCCCCAAGGACAAGCAAACAAGTGGATCAAGAATCTGGTAAGAGCTGTGGGGAAGAAAGCCAGGTCTGCCAGGATAGGGGAAGATGCTTTCCATCAGGAGGCGTGCAGAGCAACCTCTGGCTTTGGGCTCTAGATCTGCAAGGCCCTCTGCACTGTCCCAGCCCAGCCTCCCAAGCACCAGACAGGTTCCACATCCACATTAATCCCAGAGGGATTTCCCTTCTTGGGGAAAGCAGCACAGGGCAGGAGGAGCCATGCTGTAAGCAAGCAAGGCATCAGATTCCTGCTCTGGGAATCTCAGAACAATACCAGCATCTCCCATAATGGCCTTTCAGGTCCCTAGAACAGAAGGAAGGCATTACCTGACTAGCAAATACGGTCCTTGCTGCCAGAGTGCTAGGAACAGAGAGGCACTCACTGCCCTTTTGAAGGATCAGGAAGGAGGTTCAGGCAGCTGCTCCTGTTTTGCTCCCTGAGGACTTTCCCCACCCAGCTGCTCTCACTTTGCAGAAAAATGAGCTCTGAGTTATCAGTGTGGGGCTCCAGAGGGATATGACTTTCTGAAGGAGGGTCTCTCTGTTCTCACTCTTTTCTGCTGCCCCATTGAACTGTCTCTATTGCCTGTAGACATGGGCTAAACTTGCCAAAATAGCCAAAGGCTAGCCAAGCAAAAAAAGAGATGATTTCCACTGCTCTAGGGAGCTTAATCAGCCCAGTGAGAGTTGTACCAATGACCAGAGCTGGATGTGAAGGTGGGCAGGACATCACACAGACCCTGCTCTCCCCTGCTGCCTTTCAGGAGAAGGCAAACAGCCTGGAGGTGGCCAAGCTGAGTGACCGGGACTTCCTCACCACTCTGGAAAATGCCATTACCTTTGGGAAGCCCTTCCTGCTGGAGAATGTTGGCGAGGAGCTGGATCCAGTCCTTGAGCCTGTCCTGCTGAAAGAGGTCCTATGTCCCACCTTGTCAAGGAGGGGCAGTGGGTACCTGGCTGAGCTGTAAGGGGGCATCTGGCCAGGGTGCCATGGGATGTGGTGGGTTTGTAGGTCTCCCTGGGCAGGCAGAACTTACATGGATGCTGCTTGTCCTGTGCTCCCATGTCTTGGCCAGGGCTCCAATACAATGACAGCCTTCTGCACACTCTGGTCTTCTTCCCAGCAGGCATCTTTGCCTGGGAGGTAGGACCGTGGGATACAGCTGCTGTTTTCAGGTTCAGGCCTTCAGGTCTGCCGGGTGGCTTTGAGCTCCTCTGTCCTGAGTGCCTTCAGACTCTCTCCTCACTGCAGAGCCCAGGGCACAGCAGGATGTCTTCCCTCGCAAGAGGTAGCCATCCCTTCCTCTATTGGTCCCTCTCTTGTACAGACCTTCAAACAGCAAGGCAACACCGTGCTGAAGCTGGGGGATTCAGTGATCCCCTACCATGATGATTTCAAGATGTACATCACAACCAAACTGCCCAACCCTCACTACAGCCCTGAGGTCTCCACAAAGCTCACCCTCATAAACTTCACCCTCTCACCAAGGTACCTGCTTATCCTATTATCTGCCTGTGCTGCCCAGCCTTTTTTCCTTACAGTCCTCAGACCCTTGGGCCTGTTGTCCCCACATCACCTCCATGGCTTTTGTTGTAGTGGCCTGGAAGACCAACTGCTGGGAGAAGTGGTGGCTGCAGAGCGGCCTGACTTGGAAGAAGACAGAAACCAGCTGATTGTTAGCAATGCCCAGATGCGTCAGGAACTGAAGGAGATAGAAGACCAGATCCTGTATCGGCTCAGCACTTCTGAAGGAAACCCCGTAGATGACTTGGAGCTCATTAAAGTGTTGGAGGCATCCAAGCTGAAGGCAGGAGAGATCCAGGTCAGAAGTGGGGATGCTCTCTTCCTGCAGCTGTGCATCCCCTGCCGGCACTGCACTAACCATGACATCTCTTCTGTTCTGCAGGCCAAGGTCGCGGTGGCAGAGCAGACAGAAAAGGACATCAACATCACCCGCCTGGAGTATGTGCCCGTAGCCGTCCGCTCACAGATCCTCTACTTCTGTGTCTCAGACCTGTCCAACGTGGACCCCATGTACCAGTACTCACTGGAGTGGTTCCTCAACATCTTCCTGATGGGGATCCGTAACTCCGAGAAAGCAGGTGCCTGCCCAGAACAGCCCCTTCCTCTCTTCTCCTGTTCCTCAGCCCACACTCCTGATCCTGAGCAGTAGAAGCTCAGGCACCTGCAGAGTGAAGACAAATGTGGCTGCTTGCACTGGCTCTCAGCATGGTCCAGAGTTTGTGCACACAGCAAGGGAAGATGTGGTCACATGTCCATTCTCTTCCCACTACTTTGCTGCTGCCCCGTCCGGCCGGGTGGGAGGGGTGTTGGTGCAGGGCACAGGCAAGGTACATGCCATCCTGGTCCTGGTGTGGCTCTGATTGTCACCGAGCTGCCTCCAGCACAGTCCCTGGGGCAGCTTTCCCTGCCCAGCAGTGTGTGTCAGCCAGGGGATGGTGGCTGTGCAGCTGCCATGGTGTGGTGTGGGCTCCTTCCCAGCACCAGGGCACTGAGTCACAGCCTTGTGTTTTCACTGGGGTTTCTGCACCAAGTCTGTGTTTGAGAGCAGTGCCTGTTCTTCCTGGGCAGGGTGTGGGTGCATGCCCCTGTGGCCTGGAACCCATAGCTGATGTGGAGAGCACCCTCCACGTCAGATGTGGCACCCACCACCCTTATCTGGTTGTTGCCTTTGTTTCAGACACACTGAAGGAGCGGGTGGTGAACATCAACAACTACATCACCTTCAGTCTCTACTGCAATGTGTGCCGTAGTCTCTTTGAGAAGCACAAGCTCATGTTTGCCTTCCTGGTCAGCGCCCGGATTCTGATGAATGATGGGAAAATCGACATGGTGAGCAAGTCACCTTAGTGCTTGATGGGATCACATCAGGGCAGCTCCAGCCCAGCATGTTCAACCCCTAGAACAGTGTGTCAGGTGGAAAAGGAACCTTGTTCTCTGGGGCTGGGGACAGGCTTGGCAGCCTGGTGGACAAACACAGGCCCTCTGTCTTCACTCAGCTCTCAAACTGTTCCCTGTGTCTACATGCAGAGCTGCCTAGCCTGAATCACCTGCAGCTTTTGCCAGTTTACTGCCAGACTGCTACAAAGGTTAGTGAGTTCAGAGGGAGCAGGCAGGATTTAGCAGAGTGGCAGCTGAACAGTCACTATGTTGATCTCACCAGATCCTCCAGATCACTTACTCCTTGATACACATGCCAGGCAGGAGAGCAGCCAGAAAGATACTACAGGATTTTAATCGGATATGGCACAAACCCATGTGCCTCAGGCTCGAGCAGGTGGGTTATAATCCATGATCACATCCTATCATGTTCCCAGGATGAGTGGCGGTACCTGCTGTCAGGAGGCACCATAAAGGAAATGAAGGACAACCCAGCTCCATCCTGGGTGAACGACAGAGCGTGGGGAGACATCCTGGCCTTGAGCAGCCTGAAGAATTTCTCGGACTTTGACAATGATTTTGCAGCCAACCTTGAAGCATTCAGGACCATTTTTGACAGCCACAAGCCTCACAGGCAAGTGTGCCCTGTTTTGTCAGCTTAGCTCTACTGCACCTGGCTGTAATGGTGTCCTGGGAAAGCAAGAGGAGCTGATACAGCCACAGTGCCAGCTCTACTCCCAGTGCAGTGCCGTGCAAGAGGGGACGAGGGCACTGCCTTGTCTCCTCAGGGGTGGCCCTTGCTTGACCAAGGGCCACACGATGCCTTACCCAGGAGTATCTGGTCCTTCCCCAGTGGAAGCAGCTCTGGCTTGTCTGCTGATGGCTTCAGAGCTACAGACAACAACCTCAATCAAGGGACTGAAAGATCCTTGTCTCTTCTGAAGCCGCAGTGGCTGCCTACACGCAACTTGTGTGCTTCTTGGGGAGCTGAGGGATCTGGCACATCCCCCCAAAATGCACCTAATTGGTTTGCAGAGAGCCCCTGCCTGGGAAGTGGGAAGCTGGGCTTGACGCCTTCCAGAAGCTGCTGGTTCTGCGGTGTCTGCGGGGAGATAAGATCACCAATGCCATGCAGGACTTCGTGGTGCTGAACCTGGACCAGCGCTTCATTGAGCCACAGGTAACCAGCCAAGAGGAAGCACTGCTGGGGACTGGGGTGGAGCAAGAGGACTCAAGCTTGTGGTAAATGGGCCATCAGCATTTTGCACTTGCAGTGAGGGTGCTCCTGCCTCTCTGCAGCCACAGTGTTCTTCACACAGCTGGGAAAACTCCTGTGTCTTAGACGACGGATATCCTTCCTAACATCCTCTAGTTAAACCACACTGGGACGGGGCAGATAGTGCAGTTGTACAAGGGAAGAGTTTGAATGGCAAATGGGAAAGTGGTTCCTGCCCTGACCCTACTGTGGCTGGAGGAGAGATGTACTTGGTCCTTACTGAACGTGTTTCTGGCCTTGGCAGCTGGGAACACTCTGGTGCCTTGGAGGGGAGCTGGAGGCCAGGTAGGGTGAGGAGGTGCTGTGTGGCACCACTGTGGCTCCTCTGCTCTGACCAACTCTCTGTGTTGCAGACCACTGACCTCGCAGTCGTCTTCAAGGACTCCACTGCCACCACCCCCCTGGTGTTCGTGCTGTCCCCAGGCACTGATCCCGCTGCCGACCTCTACAAGTTTGCTGAAGAAATGAAGTTCACACAAAAGCTCTCTGCCATTTCTCTGGGCCAAGGACAGGTGAGCTGCCAGTGCACACCTGGAGCAACAGTGTGCTGCTGGCACTCCCATGCATCTCACCAAGCTCCAAGTAGGCTAAACACCCTTGGCAGCACAAGTGAAACATCCGCCTGCCCCTGGGCCCTTACTCACCAGCCTTCTGCTAGCAGGAGAAGCCAGTTTGGGGTGGGGGCTGCAGCAGTTCCCACTATAGTGCCCTCTAAGTTCCTGAATCCATCCACAGTTCTTCCATTCCTTCCACCCTCCCTCACAGGCTTGTAAAAACTGTAAAAAGTCTTTGCTGTGCCATCAGACATCAAAGATCCAGCTGAGCCATGGGGGCAAAGCCAGGCCCTAGCTCTGGACAGTGGGACTTCTACCCAGCTGCTGCCTCGCTGTCCAGCTCAGCAGGGCACAGCCCACCGTGGGCCTAAGGGTCTCTGAGCTCTTTCTCTCTGCCTCCCCAGGGGCCCCGTGCTGAAGCCATGTTGCATGGTGCCATGGAGCAGGGCAACTGGGTCTTCTTCCAGAACTGCCACCTGGCCCCCAGCTGGATGCCCTCACTGGAGAGACTCATCGAGGCCATTGACCCCACCAAGGTGAGCTGTTTACTGAGCAGGTGCCCACTCTGAGGATAACAGGCAGAGGCAGGAGCCCTGGGAGGAGCCCAGATCTAGTTCAGTCCCATCCCCAGGTTCTCCAAAGAACCAGGGGGTCAGTGCAGGAGCAGCTCCAGGGACTGTTGCCTGCACCCTCTGAGCACTTGCTGCCTTCTGGACTTTCAGGTGCATCCGGACTTTCGCCTGTGGCTCACCAGTCTACCAAGTAACCACTTCCCTGTGTCCATCCTCCAGAATGGCTCCAAGATGACCATTGAGCCCCCCCGTGGGGTCAAGGCCAACCTGCTCAAGTCCTACATTAGTTTCAGTGATGACTTCTTGAATTCTTGCTCCAAGGTGAGACCCAGGTCATGCTTTGGTTTGCTGTTCCCCCTCTGTGCCTGCTCCAGTGTATGGTCTCCACCTGGATATAGATCTTCCTCCTCATTAGAGCACCCGTGTGATAAAGAAGGGCTGGAGGTATTTCTCATAAACTCACATCTACTCTGTGATGAGTAAACTTAGAAGTTTTACTTTGAGAAACAGAAGCAACAGGCTTAGGGGGCCTGGCATAAGGCACTTGCAGCTCTCTTTAAGCAAGGAATGGGCCATGGCCTTCACCAGCACAGCAGCCTGACTGTTTCCCCCTCTCTAAGCCTAGTTGGCGCTGCTGAATTGGCACGTCTCCTCTGCCAGGTCCCACCAGATCCTGACTCCAACCAAGGATGCCTCCTCCCAAGCTAAGCAATCCTCTCCCTGCTTTTCTGCCCACAGGTCACTGAGTTTAAATCCTTGCTGCTGTCACTTTGTTTCTTCCATGGGAACATGCTGGAGAGGAGAAAGTTTGGGCCTCTGGGGTTCAACATCCCCTATGAGTTCACGGACGGAGACCTCCGCATCTGCATCAGTCAGCTGCAGATGTTCTTGAACGAGTACGCAGACATCCCCTACAAGGTAAGAGCTGCCCCTCCTGTGAGGGAACAGGCTCATGATGCATGACGGGATTGGAAAGCCATGGTGGGATCCCTCACAGGTTCTCAAGTACACAGCTGGGGAGATCAACTATGGTGGCCGCGTGACCGACGACTGGGACCGGCGCTGCATCATGAGCATTTTGGAAGATTTCTACAAGCCTGAGGTTTTAAATCCTGACTTTGCCTATTCCGAATCAGGCATCTACAAGCAGATCAGTACCTCTTCTGACCTCAATGTAAGTACTCAAGTCACAAATTGCAGCTCATAGACCTAGGGGGATCGTCATAGTGCAAAAGGGGTCTCTCCTCTCTGAAACCCACTGCATTTCCAGTTCCCTGGGGGAATATAAGTTTATGAGAACCTGGGGATCTTCATCTGCTCTTGGCCTCACAGCCTGTGTGGGTTCCTCTCCAGGGCTACCTCCAATACGTCAAGGGCCTGCCACTCAATGACAGCCCAGAGCTGTTTGGTTTACACGACAATGCTGACATCACCTTCGCTCAGAACGAGACCTTTGCCCTGCTGGGGGCCATTGCGCAGCTGCAACCCAAGACCATCTCGCTGGGAGGCCGCAGCAGGGAAGAGGTGGGTGCCCTGATCCCATCAGTGCTCTGGCAGCCAGTGCCCAGTGTGGGCAGTGACCACAAACACCAGCTCTCAGCAGGTGCTGGGCGCCAGCAATGGCACTGCCATCCTGGTGTTAGCTCTTCCCCTTCTCAGCAGCCATGGAGCTGGGTAGAAAGCTGCTCACCCACTTGCTGCCTTCCTTCCAGATCGTGGAGGAGACCTCCAAGGACATCTTGGCAAAGCTGCCTGCCCCCATGAACCTGCAGGAGGTGATCCGCAAATACCCGCTGCTCTACGAGGAGTCCATGAACACAGTGCTGGTGCAGGAGGTGATCAGGTAAAAGCCCTCTGAGATCACATCCCGGGGAACAGCAGAGATGTGCAGGCCCTTGCTCCCACCCACCTTTGGGGAACCTCAGTGCTAAGCACGGCAGTGGGATTGGCAGCCATGCTAACAACTGTGTTGTCCAAGCCGGGACCTTTGGCTGATCCCTGTCCTGTGGGGATTGATCCATGTCTCCATCTGCTGCTGTCAGCAGTTCAGTGCTGGGGGTGCTGTTGAAGAGGACTGGGGCTGGGGGGGTTACATGGAGGAGCTTCACTCGTGTACAGAGATGTCCATACCCTTTCTGGGTAGATATGGGTGATAAATCACTGCACAGAGTTGCTCTGCTTCCTCTGCTCTTTCCCTGTAGGTACAACAAGCTCCTGGAGGAGGTTGCTCAGACTCTGAATGATTTGCTGAAAGCTCTCAAGGGCTTGGTTGTGATGTCCTCTCGACTGGAGCTGATGGCCAGCAGCTTGTACAACAACAGTGTTCCTGAGATGTGGAATGCCAAGGTACATGCCCCAGCCAGCCCAGCTGCCCACCAGAGCTCACCAAACCAGGGGAATGGGTCACCAGCCACCACCACCACCAGACTGGGCTGTCTCACATGCTCTTGCTCCCCTGGCACGGAGGTATCTCCTGCCTAGTACAGCTCACGGTTCTTCCCAGCCCCTGGGCTCTGGGCAGCTGTCAGCAACTGGGGCACGAGATCTGGGCTGTCCTTGACTGCATTCAGCACCTCCCTCTGTGGGTGCCCCACAGGCCTATCCATCGCTGAAGCCCTTGGCATCCTGGGTGAACGACTTGGTGCAGCGCATTGAGTTCCTGCAGAACTGGATCAGCCACGGGATCCCTTCCGTTTTCTGGATCAGCGGGTTCTTCTTCCCCCAGGCCTTCCTCACAGGGACACTGCAGAACTTCGCCAGGAAGTCTGTCATCTCCATCGACACCATCTCGTTTAGCTTCAAGGTCAGTAAATTCGGTGGAGGCTTTGGAGTTTTTTGGAATCTGCTCCTAGAAGGCCACAAAGTTTTAATCCTGATCTGCCCAAGAGGTGAAGCCACCAGCTGCACAGCTGCCTGTGGACCCATCACTCCCTTTGTGCTTGGATACACCCACCCACACTGCCAGACACCTCCCCAAGGCTGGCAGAGGCTTCTCTGCCTCTCCAGACCTGCTCACATCCCCTTCCACCAACCCTGTCACAGGCTGCCCCACATGATGTGACTAGCCAAAAAACACAGCCCAGCCCCTGTGAGAGCTGGGGCAGGCTCACCTTTGGCAGTGCTGGCTTAACTAAGAGCAGCTTGTGAGGCTCCTTAGGTCTGAGCCCCCAGGGACATGCCTTGCCCAAGGGCCCCATGCCTGCTCCCCTGGCAGGTCATGAAGGAGTCGGTGAAGGAGCTGAAGCGCCAGCCCGACATGGGCTGCTACATCCACGGCTTGTTCCTGGAAGGCGCCCGCTGGGACCCCGCGGCGGGTCAGCTGGCAGAGTCCCGGCCCAAGGAGCTCTACACGGAGATGGCCGTCATCTGGCTGCTGCCCGTCCCCAACCGCAAACCTCCGGAGTCTGGCTCCTACCTGTGCCCCATCTACAAGACTCTCACCCGTGCAGGTAGGTGCTGTGAGGGCACATCTCCAGAAGCACGGAGCTGCAGGAACAGCTAGGAGGGGCAGCCCAGGAGAGGCAGCAGGAGTTCCTCCTTCCATGCACTGGCATGGAGCGAGGCACTGCTGGCTGAAGCCATCCAGGGAGACAAAGATTTCTCCTGCTGTGGTTGTGGAGATGGAGCAGCCAGGCACTGTGGCTATGCAGCAGTGCCTCTGGCCAGGCTCCCCTCAAGCCCACAAGCTTGTTTACCCCAGCCCTGCTCAGCCTGTCACCTGGCTCAGGGTGGGGACAGGGGCTCCTGGATGGGGGTCACTTGTCCAGGACTCCCCTGTCAGTGTGCAGCAACACCACCCCCTTGCTTCCCCCATTACAGGCACACTGTCAACAACAGGCCACTCCACCAACTACGTGATTGCTGTGGAGATTCCTACGGACAAGCCACAGAAGCACTGGATCAAACGGGGCACAGCCTTGATCTGTGCCCTGGACTTCTAGCCAGGAATCCCACCCAGCCAGCCAGCCAGCCAGCCCAGGAGCTGCGGGTCTCAGCCGGGCTTCTGCCCCCTCTCTTCCTGCCCTCTTGCTGTTGAGGTGAGTCCTGCCTTCCTCCTATTGACGTGTGTCAATAAATTGAGCCTGACTCCACCAGCAGCACAGTCACCTGGTGGTGTTGCACCTCAAGTCTTTACACCACAGAAGAGCTGCTAGCAGGGGAAATGTGGCCTGGAGCTGGCACTCTGTGCTCCCAGCCACACACACCCCTCCCTTCCCTCACACACCTCTCCTTTGACTGGCTGTTACAGGATAGCTTTATTCCTTCAGACAGATCCATTATTTACAGCACTTGATATTAGACACAGCAAGAGACAGAAGGATTTTCCTTCTTTCAACAAATACCAAAAGAACTGTTTCATTTCATAGTCAAGATCCGTACACGTTTTAAAAAATTCAGTCCTCCCCTGTGGCAGCTCCACCACAGGACATCTCTGGAGGGTGGTGCTCACCTCTGACACCTCAGATTTCTGCCAGACTGCTGGGGGGTCAGGCAGGAGAGCATGTGCAGAGCACTGGCAGGAGGCAGTGGGAAAGAGGCAGCCAGGCTGCACCAGCAAGCTCTGGTTAGCAGCCACCCAGGGGCTTGAGCAGGAGGAGCTGGGGGCTCCCTCCACTGCTGTCCCCATCCCAACTCCACCACTGCAGCTGTCAGCCACCTCTCCCCATGCTGAGGCTTCACTGAGCCACATCCAGCATCCACCCTGGTGCTGTACCCAGCAGCACCAGGCCACCCTAAGAACCTGGTCTGTTCATACATGATTGATGAAGTTTCTCTAGGGACTGGAACAATACCCCATGACCCACAGGCATTGCCAGGGCCATGGGGCTGGTCCCAAGTGGAGCAGCCATGGCAGCAGAGCCATGGGCCACCCCCAGCACCACCACGGAGGGCTGGGCACAAGGCCCAGCTCCAGGGACAAGCCCACCCACCCTCACCCAGCAGGAGACCTGCCATGGCCCACCAGGGAGAAGCTACACCGGGGGGATTGTTACCATCCCCAGGAGCCAGGGCAGCACTGAGCACTGGGACACAGTGCAGTGCAGGGTGGGGGCAGAAGGGGCTCTGTCCCAGAGCCACCTTGCTCAGAATGGCCAAAGCCTAGGTTAGGACCAAAAACAAGTTTGGGGAAGGGAAGGAGAAGGATAGAAAACACAGACGTGAACGGCCCAGGGAAGCACAGAGCTGAAGGCCTGGATGCAGGACGACGCAAGCCACAGCCAGCTGTGGCCAGCACAGCCCCACCTGGGCATTACCAGCATTCCCACACCTCCAGACCCACCACCAGCTGGGTGGGCTCTTTCCTTCCCATCACAGTCCTCAGCCACGGCACTGAGACACAGCCCCGCAGTGTCTGGGCACTGCCATGGCATAGGCAGGCAGCTGGGGCACTCTGGATTGCCTTCTGCTGCAGGGACTCCTTGAGACATATTCCTGCCCTTCATGGCTCAGGTGCAGAGGGAAACCCAATTTCCATTTGTCCCCAGGCTCCACGTCTGCCGAGGGCTTGTCACTGTGGTCCCTCTCCCTTGGGCAAAGGGTAACATAGATCCAAATGTCATTGCCCAAAGGCACAAAGCCCCAGCTGCTGTTTCTCACAGTCCTGGCTCCCCGGCTACTGGCGCTTGGCTTTGTACGGGCGGGAGCGTTTCCGGCGGTCCGGCTTCCTCTGCTTGTGCAGGCGGCCGATGCTGACTCCCTGCCGCCTGCGGACCGAGATGTTCTGCTCCACGAGGCTGGCCAGCATGCCTGCAGGGACAGCACACAGGCATGGGCCTGGAGGGCTGGAATTACCTCCCTCACTCACTCAAAACCCATCAGTGGGCACCTCCTGAGACTATGAATGGAGACACACAGCGGAGACCTGGCTCCCTGGAGAGAGCGCTACCCTGTGTTCCCCAGGCATGGCAGAAACGGGGAGCCAGGCAGGGTGAGCCTCCCAGGCTCCCGGCTGCTGCTCCCCCCAGCTGCACCCAAACCCCATTCCCCATCCCCTCAGCTGCACAGCACAGCTCACCTTCCTGGGCCAGCATGGAGATGAAGGTACAGATGAACTCATCATAGTTGTGGGTTCTCCTCTGGTCATCGATCTACAAAAAGACAAATCCACAAATGAGTAGCAGGGAGAAAGGAGAGTTCAAGCCTAACAGGACAAAGAATGGGCTTGCCTGGCCCAGCCCACAGGCCAAGGAAACCAAAGCAGGAAGGGACCCACTTCCCAGCCTAGCTTGGACTAGTACACAACTAGGACTGTCTCCATCCCAGTTCAGATGCCAGCATTTTCCAAAAAGGGCAGCTGGGAAGAGACAAGAGTGGGCAGGGCAGGAATCCTGCCAGGCCTTGGGGCAGACTGCCCCCTTCCTTCTGTGAGTGCTGGTGTTCAGCTGTGGCCCAGCCCAGTGCTTCACAGCCCTCCTCAGTGCTGCACCAGGGCTGTGGTCTGCCCTGGCTGGAGCCCTACCCTGCTGGGCTGCTTGGCAGCGAGGAAGGGACCCTGAATGCTCCCCATGGCCATTCTCAGCTGCACCACTCTCCCTCCAATTTTACATAAAAACAACCCAGACAGAAACCTTTGGGGAGCAAAATGAGCAACACAAAGCCATCAACACACCTTGAACTTCTTCCTTTTCTCCACCTCCTCCTTCAGGCAGGCCTCGTAGTTTGCAATCTCTGCCTCCACACACTTCAGCAGCGCCAGCAGCTCCTACCAGTACAAGCAGACAAAATGTGAGCACAGACGCAACCATAGCCCAGGAGCCAGCAGGGTGAGCTGGCAGGTGTTCTCTCTGCACTGGGAAAGGGAGGATTCATCAAAGGAAAAACACTCGCCAGGGGAAAACAAAGAAAGAGATCAGTTCATTGTAGGGAATTCACTACAGCAGGCCCTACAGGAGATGGGTTCTGTCTAAGCCCCATTGTACCTGGTTCTGGTACAGGGGGAAGGGCTAAGAAACACCCTAGGGCCTGCTTCCCCTCAAAAACAAAATCCAAAGACTTCCCTTTTGAGTAGCAGTTTCTAGCCAGCTCTCCTCCCCTCGTAAACTTGTGCCTGAGCCTGGTCCTGTGCTGGGCTGGAGGGCACAGACAGGCTGGGATTTGGGGATGCACAGGCACGGTCTCACCAGCCCCTCGCCTGGAGGAGAGCACAGCAGGCTGAACATCTCAGCTGCAAAGACAGGAGCTGTGCCCACTGCCGAGGCAAAGGTCCCCGAGATGATGAGGAAAAACCTGCACTGCCCTGTGCCCCGAGGCACGGCTGCGACGACACGCGAGCGGGACAGCGTGCACATGCGGTTCGGTCACTGCCAGCGCCGCTGCGCCTCCGGCTGAGCTCCACGCTCCCAGGGCTGTCGCAGCACAAAACTCACCTTGGGAGAATACTTTTCCCCCCCAGGGTGATCACTGGTCCTGCCAAGTCCCACCTTCTCTTTGCTGTCACTGGCCTCACTGCCCTCCTTCTCCTCCAGTTTGATCGCGACCGGGGCCTCTTCACCGGGTTTGATGGAAGAGGGGGAGCCTTTCCCCCCATCTGCACGGAGGGAAAGGAAGAATTAGGAGCCATCACAAAGGACTGGCACTCACTCCCAAAATCCATGGACACCTTCCTGTCACTGCAGGGGAGATGCCACCCCCCAAAGGCTGGCAGGCACCTACCTGCAGCAGCCAGTGGGCAGAACACGCCGTCCTCAGTGAGGTGCAGCAGCCCAGAGCTGACAATGGGCCCCAGGTCCCTGACGGCCCGGTTGTAGCGCAGGCAGTCGACGCGCAGCAGCCCGTCCTCCTCCCCAAAGAGCACCTTGGAGATGTGGGAGGTGACGGGGCTGGAGGGGCGCGTGGGGTTGGCCGAGCGGATCGGGGACCGCAGTGGGGAGTTGAAGGCGCTGCCAATCTCGGAGGCGGTGTCCGTGCTCTCGTTGCTGGGGGTGGGAGAGGGCTGGGAGTGGGTGACCACGGCCACAGCAGCACCCCCACCGCTCGTCTTGATGGACAGGGGAATGGAAAGATCCTTTTGAGACTCCTTCAGCTTCTCAGCAAGGACGTTGATGGTGTTGGGCTGGAGGACAGAGAGCTGGCCATCTGCGGCCCCCGCCACATGCTCTTGCTTCACCTGCCCTTTCCTCTTGTACCTGCCCAGGAACACAGCAGGGAAGATGAGTCGCTGGTAGGAGGAGGTGGGGGCCCAGCACAGCCACTGCCAGCTCTGCACTCGGCAATCTAGGCTGCCTGCTGGGATGAAACAAGGCCTGAAACATTTCTAGGTCACCCCCAGTGCCACCAGTTTCTCGGACAGCACACCACCACCACTGACTCCTCAGTCCCAGGGACCCCTACATAGCCAGGGGTTACAGGGTGCTGTGTACCCCTGCTCTTCTTTCAAAGCCCTAAAAGCACCCTTGCTATGACCCCACTTCCTGGCCTGAGAAGAGTCTGAGCACACCAACACTGTCACCAGGAGATGAACTGGCAACTGTTCCTCAAAGCCCCAAAGCCTGATGCCCAAATATAGTTACACCCAGGGCAGCTGAAATTCAGGGTTGGTTGTGAAGAGCTACAGAAGGGCTACACAAAATCCAGTGAGTCAGCAGTGAAATAGCAGGTGAAGAGGAGAACACAACTATCAGTGCTCAGGAAAGAGATCTGGAAGTCCCTGCTGGCAGTTCTACAAATGTCATCTCTCTGGCCCCTGCCCTCAGCTCGAGCCGTCACCTGATGGCTGAGTTGGTGTTACGAACTTCCTCCTCATCATCATCGTCATAGTCATCCTCATCATCCGAGTACTGCTGGTGCTGTCGGACTGGGACCCGGTTGCGACCCACTCCTGCTGCCAGGTCTTCCTCCTCCTGCAAAACACCATTGCTGAAGGCCTGCTGGCAGTGGGGCCAGAAGGAAGAGCCCAGTGGACACGTCCTTGGTCCAGACCAACACTGGGACTCCTCCCTTTTGAGAGGAGACAGGGACCCTTCCCCCTGCTTGGTCAGTTGACCCACATTAACACTACCATCCTTTGCCAGGTCAGTCTTTATTGACTCTCTCCCCTTCCAGCCTGGGTTAGTGCCAGGGCAGGCAGGCTTGGGCCAGGCTTAGGCTTGACAGCCAGTCCCACAGAGCTCCAGCCTACCTGCATGGGGGATTTGGCGTAGTTGTGGTTATCCAGGAAGGCTGGCAGCCTCTGCACGATGGGGTTGGGGTTCCCTGGAGGTGCCCCGTTGATGCCGCACACTGATGTCTTTGGCCCCGGTTTGGCTTTGTTGGGTGGGCTCTGCGTGGCCATGGGGTGGCCCTGGCTGGGGGGCTCATCAGTGCCATCTGCCACACAAACACAGCACAGCCTTTCATCACCAGCACTGTCTCCTTCTACTCCCTGTCTTCTTGCCACCCCTTGCCCACTCCACATAAGAGCTCTTATGCTCCATCACACCATCACCCCCATCTCCAGCTATCACCAGTGTCCCCAGGCTTAAGCCTCCCACTCTGAAGCTCCACTGGCATGGGGGCCTACCTTGGTGGGTGCTCTCTGGAATCACAGTCTTGCTGCTGGCTGGCTTTGCCTCTTCAGGAGGTTGAGACTCTTGAGACTTCTGGGTCTGTATCAGCTCAGGCTGAGTTACTCGGATAAGCTTGAAGGCAAATGACAGAAAGTGAGTACTGGATCGGATTAACCCAAACCACATTCCTCCCACTCCAGCACTCCACAGCCTGTGAGGGGGAGCCAACTACTGAGTATCCAGGTGCAAAACCAACAGTGCCATGGGTGAGCCACCTCCCACATGAGCAGCAAAAGGCCAAGCAGCAAGGCCAAGCAATGTCTCCTCTTCCCACAAGACATTTCCCAAGGCCAAACAAAACCCCAAAATTCAGGGCCTCTGCAACACAGGGGGATGCCCTAAAAACAGCCTATTCCCACCCCAGGCTCACCCTCCCTCAGGGCCTGGGCTGTCCTACCTGCTGCAAGGCCTCCAGCACAGTCTGGCGGTTCATCTTCAGGATGTGCAGTTTGGACTCGTACTTCATCCTGCGGTCGGGCACCACAGCCATCAGGTTGAAGCGGATGTCGTGGTAGGGCTCCCTGCGGGAAGGGCCAGCAGACTCAGCCGTGAGCCAGCGGTGACAGCCTGTCCCCCAGCACAGGGGAGCAGGCTGCCAGACCCACCTCCATCTCCTGCCCGGACATCTAACACCAACACACCCAAGGCTTCTCCCCAAAACCAAGTCAAACCACGCACTGGCTGATGAAGCAGAGCAAGGTTGCTTCAGCCACCACACAAAACACCCCTCACACTCATTGGTTGGGTAAGGTGGAAAGGGACCGGAGCAAGTCATCTGCTCCAGCAGGATCACCCAGTGCTTGTAACCAGCACCACAACCGGACAGCTTTTGTGTATCTCCAAGGATGGAGACTCCACATCATCTCTGGGCAACCTGTGCCAGCGCTCAGTCACTCTCATGCCCAAGCATCCCAGAGGCGCATCTCAGTGCCAGAAGCACCATTCCTTCTCCTATGGAATCCAGCTAACAGGGGCCTCGTTAGGCCACTCATACACTGTGCAGCCATTTGCAGAACGCAGCTTCTCTCTGTGCTCTGCGGGCAATAGAAGGCAACGAGGCAGAGCACCTGCACCTCTACACAGGCAACATTCTCCACCCCTACTTGCACAACTTGCTGCTCAGAGACCACAGCAGAAATAACCCAGGGGAAAATGGCAGGGGGCTGGTGCCTGCCCCATGGCTTGGGAGATTACCCTGCAGTGGCCAGGCCGATGCGCTCCATGATCACTCTCCTGGCTTTGTCTGTCCATTCCTCGTCCTCAGCCCACGGCCCTGTGATAACAAGACATAGCTGGACTTAGCAGAGAAGGCCAAGGCTCCTGCTTCAGACTCACAGAGCAGATCCTGCCTTCCCCACCATAGGCAATCCCATGGCTCCCTTACATACAAGTGGACAAGTCAACAAGGGGCCCAGGAGGCAGAAAGACCATGTGTCAGCCTGTACATGAAGTGGTACCTTACCAAACGGCCTGACAGACAGAATCTAAGTCCTAGCAAGGATAAATAAGTGTCTCAAAGACATAACTAAGCAGTCAACCTGGGCAGCTCGCTGGGATCTATGTTGGGACCTGGTGCCTCAACACACAGTGGTTATTTGGCACAAGGAGAAAGTAAGGAAGAGAAATTGTCCCTGTGATAGCACATTATTTCAGAGCTGCAGAAGCACCCTGTGACTCTGAGCAAGTGGGGAGAAAAATGGCAAAGCTGAAAAAGCAATGCAACATATTTAGAAATAACTGCCTTCTAGGCACAGTTCCCAGCACTCTGCACAGGCTCCAAAATGAGCTATCGAAACTCAAGACAAATCTGGGAGCCATCAGAATGATTCTCCACTAACATCAGCTAACACCAAGTGGCAATGAAAAGCAATACACTGGGACACGCCAGGGTGCTGTTCACCTGTGTCAGTGAGGAGGGGCAGGCAGGCTCTTACCGTGGTCAATGGGATAGACCTTCAGCCCGTCCAGCTCAAAGAGCCGCCCCTTGATGGGGACGTAACTGACAAAGTGAAAGGCCTCCATGGTCCGCACGGCACTGATCCCGTTCTGCTTCTCCGGCAGGTGCCGCGGCTCCGGCCTGGGAGGGCAAGAGAGGTCAGTGGAGAGTCTGCTCCTCCCGTGAAAGGGACCTGGAGGCACACACCCCTCACTCACCTGGCATGGCTGTTGTGGGCCTTGGCCAGCTCCGGGGCGTTGCCAATGGCATAGCCTTTGCTCTGCAGCCAACAGCAAGAGAGGAGAACAGCTGAGAAGTGACGGGAGACAAACAAAATGCTTCACCCACTCCCTCCCTCCATCCACACACAGGACCAGAACAGCAATTTCCAGGCACAAACTCTGCTCTTCTGAGTTACAGGTAAAGCCCAAGATGGAAAGAGAACACAGATTCCGCTGAAGAAATTACAGCTAGAGAAAAACACAAACTTCATAATAGGTCTGAATGGAGGAGAGAGGACTTCTGAACACAACAGAAGGCTCAGAGCTGTGCCCAGCCTGGGGACCAAGGCTCTGAGCAAGGCAAGGCAAGGAGATAAGAGAGAAGAGGCAATCTTGCTGCAGTGTGCAGCCACGGAGGGCAGGGAAGGAGCCGACTCGTTGGAGCATCATCCCCAGAGGGCAGTAAGAGGCAGAATCACATGCACCAGCCCTGCCCATGCTGTCCCTACCTCAGGGCTAAAGCCTTTGGTGAAATCCTTCATGCGGCTCAGCGTGGGGCCCAGGTCAACATTGTTGCAGTTCAGGAGGACGCTCAGCAGGGCATGGGTGGCACAGGAATTGGGGATCAGCTGGAGGGTGACACAAGGACAGGCTTAACCAGCAGGAACAAGGCAGCCCTTCAACAAACCCTCAGCATTGATATCAATTTAAAAATACTGACAAGAACCACTTGTGAGAGCAGCGACCCCGCCTCAGCTCTGCATGGAAGGAGGGTGGTCAGTCTCAGTGAGTCACACCGTGCCCCATGAGCTCACAGCTCAGGCTGCAGCCTCCCAGCCCTCACTGCATTCCCTCCAACCTGGAGCTCAGGGAAGACACTCCTGGGAAAGAGGTGCTGCCCCATGACCAGCAAGAGCAGTGCAGCCTCTCAGTACGACGCTGCTTCCCTGAGGTGTCACACCAGACGCCCCCTCACACCCTTTTCCCTCACCTGGTGAGCAAAGAACATGTTATTAACGATGTCATCGTCGATCACCGACGTCTCATCCACCAGCGTGGAAACCTTCCGGCGGGATCTGCGCTCCTCAATCCACTTGAACAGGAAGATGAACCCATACACAGGGCTGAGGAGAGAAGTCAGCAGCTGCAGCATCTGGGGCCAGCCACAGCAGTGGGGCTGCCCAGCCCAGCAACACAAACCTTCTGCTTCAAATCACAGGCAGAGCAAAGACAGGAAGGAAAAGCAGAAGCACCGCCCCTGGCACAATCCTCTCAGCCCCACATTACTGAGGACACCTCCTGTGCTTGATGCTCCAGGCTCAGCCAACAATCAGGCTTGAAAACTTTGGGGTTTGACAAGTCTTAAGAGGCTGAATACAAAGAAAAGGGAAATTCCCCTCCGGACACTGACTGACCTGCAGAACAGTGCCTGACCACCAAATGATCTCTCCTTTACACCCAGCTTGTATTCATTGTCAGGAGGAGTTCAGCAATAGCTTTTAAGAAGTGACAGCCTCAAAACCATTTCACAGCGCTGGGACAGGAAGAAATCCTATGCTGCAAGAACACTGGTGGGCACTGCACCTCTCCATGAGGAGTGAGAGATGAATCCCTTGCAGTATGTCCCCCACCTGCCCCAAACCTGACAAAACCCTCCTAGTCCATCACGTACAGCACTGACCTCCATGACTCGGATGAGCTCTCACAGCCCCTCTGAACGCCTGGCGATGAGTTCCCAGGTCCACAGACCATTCCACTTCACAAAACTCACACTCTGAGACCTCTGACTTACCCTTGGCATTTGCTCTGCAGATCATAAATCTCTTCAACCTGCACTCCCTTGACGCCTGCAGACAAAGGGCAGAAGCTGGTGTAAAGCCCACCAGAAAGGACGGGGTAATGTCAGGCACAAAACTGACTTCAAAGAAAGGCTTCTTGGACTCACCAAAATCTTCCACCAGGAGTGTGAAAAGACCTGGAAAGGAACAAAACCAACAGGTTACTTCTGTCTGAAGAAGGCAGAAGGAAACTGGCTGCCATTGTCCCCTGAAGGTCCCACATGGTTCTAGGCCACGGCGCAGCTGGAAAGCCCATGGCAGAGCAGCACCAGGATCACACTGAGTCCCAGGAGCAGGGATGCTGAGTCCTGGCTCTGACTACCTTCATCACCCTCTTCCTCAAGAGGACCTGAACCAGCCCTCTCCTGCCAGAGCCCAGTGCAGCCAGACCCACCTTGGGCACCCTGACCCACTGCAGATGACCGGCCAAGAAGTAAATCCCCACTGTGAGCAGCAGCAGGAAGCACCTGAACAACACACACGCTTTCAACCAGAGGGAAAAATGGCTGAATAGATCACAGGAGATTTTAAAGGAAGATAATTTCTGTTCTTGTTAGTGAAAGACAGGCAGTGAAAGGAAAGCAGCTCACAGCAACAGGGCTGCAGGGAAGTCCGAGGGACGAAAGGCTCATCTTCATCTCTCTCTTTCTCAGGGGACCAAATCTAAGAGCCTGTCTCCAGTGACTACAAAATTCCCTGTCCAGGAGGACATAACCAGGGATACAAAGACAACAGCGAGGATACCAAAGGATTATCAGAAATCAGCAACTGAGCGACAGCTGCCACTGTGATGCCGCAGCAAAGCAGTCAGCCCGATTTCCAGGCAGTCACCCCGCACATGGAGTGAGAGAGCTCGAGACTGGAATAACAAATCTGCTTCTTTAGCTCCCACATAAAGGCTGCTGAAAGCCTGGCAGGAAGTCCAGGGAATACCAATAAGAGGGATTAAATCCTGGGAAACATCCTTGTAAGCAACGGATTTAAGGACCCTGAAGTAAGTAGCTCAGTTAAGAACTGAAGAGCCCAAGGAGCTTCCACGCCAAAGTTAAAATTATTAAAACAGGGAGAAAATTTCTGGGAGCAAAAAGTCTTCCTCAATTTAGCAGAAAACTTATTTCTTACAAAATTGTCAGTGGGAAGAAATACGTTGCAGAAATAATGTGCTTCAAACCAGAGAGAGCCTGCTCCCCATGCCCCACCATCACACCAAACTTCGGTGCCGTCCTGGTCCCTTTCAGCCCTCCTTCATTCTCCAATTGCGTTACCTCAGCATCCTTGAAACACACAGTCCTGCTGCTGCCATCACTCCTGGAACACCCAAACCCCCATCTCAAATTATTTGGGTCGCCTGGAACACGTTCTGGTGTCCACACACAGCAAACGCCAGCAGCTTGGGTGTTCCCAAGGCTCCCCTCTCCACCCAAACCTGGATCTCCTGATCCTTCTCGACCAGAAAAGCACCCAAAGATCCCAACCCCAATCCCTGTGGTGAGGGCTGGGCAGCTCACAGGATGTGCTGAAGGCTGAGAGCAGCACATTGGTCACTCCTAACAGCTGTCCTAGCTGTCACCTTTGCAACAGAACTGCCACATCCCAAAGGATGCACAGACAGGCTATCTCCCAAGCAAATCTTCCCTCCCAGCTACAGGAATCCAAATCATGCCCTGTCTTCAGCTTTGCTGTGGTGAAGGTGGAGTGGATAGGAATGATTCCACCAGTTCCCAAGCACCAGTAAAGAAGATAAAGAGCAGCAAAGCCCAGCGTGACTGGGAACAGACAGAATCCTTCACTGAGCACAGGAGACCAGTGTAATCCCAGAGGTCTAATTTCCTCGCTCGCAGCCTCAAAAACTCACCACTCCATCCCACCGAGCAGCTCCCACTGCAGCAACTCAGCAGTGTTAAAACAATACTCAGACAATGCCCCCACCCACACCAGCTCTCTCCCCCAAATCCCAACCTGCGAAACAATTTCAGGACTCCATCACAGAATCCACCTTCTCCAACACAAGGAGGAGATGACTGTGATCCTTCCGCTCCACTCTGGGCTCTGCAGCACCTTTCCTGGACTCCCAGGGGGAGAGGGTGTGACACACGCAATGGGGACACCCCTCACCTGCTCCAGGTGACACTGGGTGTCCTCAGTGCCCTGAGACTGCCAGCCAGGGCTGTTCCTGCAGCACAGGGCATGCCACACACCCCCCTCTGCCTGTTTCAGCATATTCCAGGGTGTGTTTGCAAACAGTGGGAATGCCTCATGCTGCTCCTCACCGTGCTGCAGATGTTTCCCACAGACCCCCAGGTTTATCACCCCACATACACACAGAGTGTCTGGGGCACCACACCCCCTGTACAGGTGCCCCCTGAGCCTGGGCCCCACTCTGAGCCATCACAGTGCTCCTGCAGCTCCGTCCACGCCATCCCTGCCCTCCACACACACCTGCACATCCATACCCAGCCTGCTCTGCACCCCCTTAACCTCTCCCTGACCCCTCCGTGGGCTCTGTAACTTTCCACAGTCCCCTTTCCCTGCAGACCCGCACCCCCTACACCCTCACCTGCCTTCCCGACCCTCCGTCCCAGGCACCCCCTTGGTATCCCTCCCCTCCCTGCGACCCCTTCCCAACCTTTGTTCCCATTCCACATCCTCCCACAAGTCCTGCCCCTCCTACTCCGGGCCTGCACCCCATAACCCTCCCCAGGCACCTCCCCACACACACAGAGCCCCGCAAAGCTCCACCTGTGCACCCCACACCCCCTGCCCGCCCCTCAGGGTCCGCCGGCCTCTCCCCCCCGCACCCCCCAGCCGGGGCCCCGCTCCCCGCGCGCCCCTCAGAGCCCCTTGGCCGCCGCGGCCCGTCCCTGGGGAGCTCCCCCGGCCGCCCCCCAGCCCGCCCCCGCGCACCGGGATCGCTCTCCAGCTCCAGCCAGCCCTTATTCATCTTCCCGCGGGCCGGGCCGCGCCGCCATGTGCGGCCCCGCTACGGGACCCGCCGTCGCTCGCCCCGGCGCGTCATCGACGCGCGACGCGACGCGCCGTGACGTCACGCGCGCGACGCGTGTCCCTCGTGACGCCACGTGGGGCCCGAGGGGGCGGTGGAGCCACGAAGGGACGGGGAGGGGGGGGGCGGGATCGGGGCGTTTCCGTGGAAAACGGCTTGTCTAAACCGTGCCAGGGTGTTTTTCTTTCTGCCGCAGCGTGCGGAGGATGTTCAGAGTTTATTATAATATATGTAATATATCTAATATAATAGATATAATAATATAACAATATAAGGTAATAATATATAATATATATACAATATAATACTATATAATAATACTATATCATATATGATGGTTAACATTTAATTATATAATACATATAATATTGGTACAGTATAAAATATATATGTTATACATACTATATTATAATAAACATACAGAATTATCTGTAATAAATAGGCAATAGAAATTTTATGAATTCATTTAAATACATTTAAATTTTAATTCTTTCAGGGAGTGTAGTTTGCAGCACTTGTTGCTGAACTTTATTCCTGTGATTCCCTACACACTGTGATACTCCAGTACTTTCTTAGTTCTGGCCCTGTGCCCTTCAAGGAGGATCTGCTTGTTGCAACACTTAGCACCGCTGAGGTATCGGCAACTACCAGGATTTGCAATGTCCCAGATTGTTGGATGGACCCCCTGCCTTGTGCTCGTAGCAAGGTCTCTGAAAGGGTTTGTGTTGGGTGGAAAGGAATAGCAGGCATGATAATGTGGTGGGTTGAGGGGTTTGTTGTTGCTTTGTTTGTTTGTGGGGTTGTTTGCTGGCGTTTGTTAGGCTTGTGAACCGATATTCTGTCAGACTCGATGATCTCAGGGGCCTTTCCCAGCCTACTGGATCCTGTGACTGTGTGTTGAGGTGCCACCCGTGCCGGCCCTGCCCTGGCCAGCAGCTCCACTTTCTCTGCCTTGGGAGGCTGGAAGGCTCCCAGGGGGAGCGTGCGCCCCTGCTCTGCACTTCCTTAGGAAGTGGGATAAAAATAGGAGCGAGAATGGCTGTGCCTGTTTCCCCCACCTCCACGGCTTTGTTCTGCAGCCGTTCCCACACACACCCCGTCCCCCAGCGCCCCCCTCACCGCGCTCTGCCCCGGGACAGCACCATGCCCCGGGTAGGGCTTGTTCTTCTTCACGCTGCAGGTGCCGAATCTGCCCGTGGACTGTGTTTCCTTCCACCCCCTGGGGGCCTGAGGATGTGTTCGTGGTTGCTCAGCACATGGAAGTGTCCAGGGACCCAGGTTGCCTCAGTTGCTGGTGATCCCAAGAGACAGGCAGCCCTGACAAAATCCCTCCTGGTCCAGCTTTAGTGGTGTAAATCCACCTGGGAGGGCCAGGCTCAGCCATCCCAGGGATTTACTGGGAGGCAGGATAGGACCTTTGGGGGACTGTTTTCTTCTGGTCTCTGTTCCTGCTCAGTTTGAAGCATCGCTGGCCCCGGTGCCACCTCCAGATGGGTCCCACACACAGCGAGGCCTCAGGACCCCTCTTGCTGCCTCCCCCCAGACAAGCAGCTCATCCCCTGCCCTGTGGAGCACAGGGAGTCGCTCGAAGGCAGCAGGGCACAGGCATTCCAGCACGGGTCAGTGCAGGCACTGCAGAGCCCTTTAATCCAGGCCCTGAGGAATCAGACTCCTGTCTCTAGTTCCTGGCTCTACACCCAGGTCCCTCCTTGTCTCCACTTGTTGGTTGTCATTCTCCCGTGCCCCCCAGGCCTGTGATTACCCAAATCCACATGCTTGGCTCCAGTCTGGCCCCAAAATCAGTGCTGCCAGCACCGCTCCCCTCCCTGCAGGACGTGCCCCAGCCCGCCAGCCCCACCACAGCTCTCCCATCCCAGGAGACACCCTGAGCAGGCACCTGGAGCTGGAGAAGGGGGCCAGTACCGCCAGCCCCTCTCCGTGGGCTGGGGCAGCGCTGCCCATGGACTTTGCTCCCCACGATCTGTGCTGCAGCACAAACACACACACACACACACACAGAGAGGGAGGAGAGATGATATCACAACCTGGCTTTGTGTGAGCTATTTAGGGCCTTTTAATTATTATTATTATTATTATTTTTCTTTCCCGTCCCCTCGGCTCCGAACAATGCCCGTCCCGGCGGGGCCACGGTTCACACCATTGTGTGGGGCTGCCCTGCCTCAGGAAGGGGCAGATCTTTATCACCCTGGGGCTGACCAGGAGTGAGCTCATGTCGGGGGAGGAAGGCAAGAAGCACCTCGCCATGCACCTACCCCAGCCCCTGCATTTGGGGGAGACCCCAGGTGCTGGTTTGGCTCCACCAGCCACCACGAGTCCACCCAAACCTGCCTCGTCCCACCCTGCCCTGCAGGGCCACCAACCAGCAGAAACACACCCCAGCTGTGGTGCAGCCCCCCCGTACTGTTCCTTCTGCCTGTCCCTGCTCCTACCTGGGCACAGTGACAGGGGTGGCATCAGTGCCTCTCCCATGTTTACCCAGAAACAGGTCTAACCTGCCTATAACCGTTTGCTTTTCTCCCTGACCCTAAAATTGTGGCTGGGAGCAGGGGGACAGAGGGGAAACAGGGAGCTGCACCCAGGCACTGCTGAGTCCTGGTGCCAAGGGAAGATAGGAAGGAGCCCTGTCCTCCAGGGTACATCCTGGGTGGCACAGCACAGCTCTGGCTCCCCAGGCACAGCAAGTGACAGGGCACATCATGGACACAGATGTTTCCTGGGGTAATGCTCAGTTTTTCACCCCATAAGAGCAGGCATCATCTTCCCCAGGCTCTGGGCTGTCATGGAAAGAGCCCGAAGCCATCAGCTGCTCGCTGTGGTGCCATATTCATCCCCTTTATTCCCAGAGGAAGCCAGCCAGCTCCTAGGGTGACAGCACAGCACTGCCACCACGCCTGCCAAGCTCCAACACACCCAGGGACCGTGGCCCCCCACTGCCATGAGCACCCAGCAAGAGCAAGGGGGGGGACAATGTATCCCACCTCACCGTCCATTTCGGAGGTGACCCTGCAGCCACCGAGGGTGACGGGGACCTGCCCATCCACCCTGTCCAAGGGCACCAGGATGGCAGCACTGCCAGGGCAGGAGGCCCCCGGGGCTGCCAGCAGCATGGGGAGCTGGCACTCACCCACGGCCACCCCACGTCCATCACCCCGCTCTCTCTAAGTGGCTGGCACTTGCCGGGGCACACGGTTCCTCTCGCCATGGGGTTTGGCCACTCGTCCCTTCTTGCCCACGTCCACTCCAGCCAGGGCCAGCTTGGCCTGGGCCAGCTTGCTCTTGCGGTGGTGGGAGCGGCCGCCACACCAGAGGCGGGCACAGTACTCCTCCACCCGCCGCAGGTTCTGGGAGCTGATCAGGTGCATGATGTCCTTGAACCAGGCTTTGGGAGCCTGTGGTGCCAGCCGGGGCTCGGAGCAGAACAGGCGCGGGGGCTCTTCGCCCCTCTCCCGGGGGAGGGTGTGTGCCAGCTGCTCACCGGGGATCACCTCCAGGGCCGTCTTGGCCACGGTCTGGGTGAAGCCGTGCTCCAGGGTTTTGCAGTAGTAGGTGCCGGCGTCGTGCCGGTGCAGCTTGCGGAAGAGCAGCCCGTGCTCTGTCTGCAGGATCCGATCGTCCGTCTTCACCTGCCAGACACCACGAGGTTGGGGGGTGGGTCCAGATCTGGCCCTACATCCCTCCCGTGTCCCCACAAGGGGAGCAGGTGCAGGGGGAGCCTCACCTCATCCCGCTGCTCATCGGGGGGCCTCTGGACGAACCACTGCACAGTGGCCTGGGGGGATCGGGGCACACACTCCAGGAAGGTGCTGTTGTCCTCCGCCCCGTAAAGCACCTTCTCCTCAACAGCCTCAAAATCATCCACTGGGGCAAAGACAGGCATGGGCTCATGAGGAGGGCAGAGCCAGGCCTACACCTGCCTGTGTGTCAGCCCCCCCGGGCCACCGTGTGGCTTCAGCCCCCTTCTCTCCCTGGGGACAGACCCCAGCCCCAGCAACACCCACCTTCTCTCAGGGCACCCCTTGGTCTATGGGACAGGGATATGAGGGTTTCCCCAGCCCATCCCACTGGTGACAAGCCCTTCTGTGTGCTGAGGGCTGTGGATGTGAGGACACCTTGGGACACCTGGAGGAACCCCTAAGCCCTATGGGCCCCCCAGTCTCTCACCAGTCAGGTTCTGGTCCAGACACTGGTGCGCAGGGTTACCATGACGGGCGTCCTGGCGGCGCTGGCGGCGCTTGCCAGAGGGCTGGTAGTGGGTGCAGGCAGTGCCATCCCAGGCACAGTAAGGGTCCCTGGCCAGGCAGCATTCGGCACAAGCCGAGCCGTAGGACTCGCACCGGTGCAGCCGTACCTGGGCCACCCCCAGGCTGGAGCCCACGTAGAGTGTTTGCTGGGGGAATAGCATCAAGGTGGTGATGCTGGCAGGCCCCATGGGCACAGCACCCAGGGGCCCAGCCAGGACCTCCCCGGGGCAAGCATCATGTGGCTCTGAGAGGTCGGTGACCACACCTCAGTCCCCAGCCCCATGGCCAGGCTGTGTCTATACTCACACGCTTGACAGAGATCTCCATCTGGGTGATGGGCACAGGCACCTGCAGGGGAGGAGAGAGGATGTCATGCTGGCTAAACGTCGCCACAGAGAGCCCAGCTCATTCAGAGCTTCCAGGGCTTGGGAGAGCATCAGAAATGTTTTAGTGAGAGGGGAAACCCCTCCGGCCACCCTCTGCCCTCACAACTCTGACACCTTCCATTGTCCAACACTGCAGTGACAACCCTAAACTTCCCTCTCCATGTGTTTCCCCAACCTGAGCTCATCCCCCTGCTCCCTCCCTTGCAAATGGGGCAGAAAATGCCACCTTGAAAACCTGCAGCTCCTCCAGGATGACTTCCTCAGTCGTGGCTGAGCTTGTCTTCTGCAGGACCATCACCTTCAGCACCGAGCCGGCATCTGGGAGCCAAGGAGGATGGAGGTGTGAGCACCCTGCCATCCTACAGCCCTCTGCGTGGGGTAAGCCCAGCACTGGGACTGCTTCCTGCACGCTGGTGCTGCTGCTCACCTGTCCCGAGGAAGAGGACGTCGTGCTGCCCGTCCTCAGCCTCCACCCGATCCACCACGATCTGGCGCAGCTGGTGGGGCAGGTCGGTCTTCACCAGGAGGGGCCGGCGGTGCCGGGGGTACACGGGCCTGTACATGAGGGGGTGAGCGCGGGCGAAGTGCAGCACCTCGTCGGGGAAGTCCTTGGTGGTGCTGTACTGCCGCCGGGGCTGGTTGGTGGTCTTGCTGGGACACTGTGGGGATGAGAGGGACCCAGCTCAGCCCAACCACACCAGCACCCACCCCTCCTTCGCCCTCCATCGCCCCTCAGAGCTGGTTTGGACCCCTCCTCAGCTTCCAGTTTGGAATCCATCTTCTCCACCCCTTTGCCAGACCTTGGTCCGCAGCTGACCCGGGGTGGATTCCATAGGGAGCCCACCCCAGCAGGTGAGAGGACGGGGGGAGGGGGCCCAGAGCTGCAGGGAGTCACTCACCACACCGGGCCGTGGGTAGGGCACCCTGCCCTCGTAGGCGCCCCACTGGTGGTGGGGGCTCTCCCGGTGGGCGAAGGGCCCGTTGAAGACCTCCCGGATGTCGGCCATGCGGTACACACAGACAGCAGAGCCCTGGAAAACGTGGCTGAAAGGGGAGGGAGAATGGGATGAGCAGAGGCATCCTTGGTGCCTGTGGCAGTGGGGCTTATGGGAGCACCAACATCCCCACAGAGACCAGAGCAGAGCTGGGGAGCCACCAGCAACCCTTGGTGACAGTGACAGGGCAGGCCATGGGTGGCTGCAGCTGGATGTCCCCAGAGGCTGGAGCTGGACCACCCACCTGACAGTGCTGAAGAGGGCATATATCTCTGGGCTCTTCCCATCCTTTGTCCTCAGCAAGAAGACATCCTCTGAAAATGAAAGCATAGGGTTTCTCTTAGAATCCCGGGGGTTTCCCAAAGCCATCAACTCAGGGACTAATCCTGGTGAGGTCCAGCTCCAGGCACCCCTTACCCAGCTCATCAAAGTAGGTGTCAATGCCACCAGGGCCAGGGACAGAGCACACCAGCCGGGCTTTGTTGAAAGTGCTCCACTTGTTGACCAGCACCCTCTGGCCACCAGCATCATTCTGCAGAGACAGGAAGCATCAGGGCCACTGCTGTGGCTTGCTGCATCCCTTTCCACCATGCTCCCTACCAGCATCTTACCACACAGACACGACCCACACGGCTGACAATGGCGTGCTCCTTGCTGTCTGCCTCCACCACCTTCTCCGTGAAGAAGAAGTAGGCTTTGTCATTGTCCCGGTCGTCGTTGTCTGGGATCAAGTGGGCTGCCACAAATTTAGGGTCTACAAGAAAGAGCTGGCCACGTCAGGTGGGATGAGAGGACACAGCCACCACCTCCAGCCCCACACCACGCTGGGGCTGGGAGGCAGCAAGGAGGACCCCCAGACCTTGCTGCCTGGTGCCTTGCCCAGCTCATACCAGGCATGAGGGATGCTGCACCATGGCCATTTCAAGCCTCATGGTCCCTGGCATTAGCCCATCCATGGGGCAGGAGAGGCAGAGGGGAGCCGTTACCATGGAGTAGACGCTGGTCCACCTCGGTGCGCAGGGCGGAGCGGGTCCCCAAGCTGCGGAACACGCCGGGATCGCGTCCCAGGAAATCCGCGGTGAGGCCGGCATACAGCTCCCCACCTGCAAAAACACCCAGCTGGCACAGGGACCATCCCTGCCCTGCACCCCAGAGGCTCACGGGTCCCAAGGAAGACAACCCACCGATGACAGTGCTGGCGAAAGCGCGGCTGGGCTCGTGCGGGCACCTGCCCCGGCCGGTCTCCATGCTGGCAGGGTCCAGGCTGAAGGTGTGCTGGGAAGGGGGAGCAGGCAGGTGAGACCCGGGCTGTGCCTGGGCAGACAGGGGCCGGCTCTGGTCCCTGCCCAGCTCACTTCGCTGCAAGCATCCTCAGCACCAGCCCACCCAAAGAGACTGTCTGGAAATGGAATCCATGCTTTTTGAGGCAAGACTGATCCTATGAGGACACGCAGCAGCTGGAGGGACCTGCCAGCCCCACTGCTTGCCTGTTAGCCTGGTCAGTCATCATGGTACAGGCAGGGCTCCTGCTGCCCACATGGTGCTGGGCTGTGAGGAGGGAACAGGGGCCCCTGCCATTCCATCCTGGCCAACTTGATTTATGAGCAGTGAGCTGGGAGAAGAGGAAATGCCACCCACGCCTCAGCCCCTGGCAGGACACCAGCCCTTGTCTGGGTGTTTCCCATGTCTGGAAAGGGGATGCCAGCCCAGACAGGTGGGTGAGCCAGGGAAGGGGGTAGCAGAAGCACAAAGGGACAACAGGGAGCTACTTCCTGGCACCATCCCTCCTCAGTATTTAGGATGGGGCAAACACCACATCCAGCATCCCCACACAGTCCCAAGGCCGCTCAGGAGCAAGGCAGGTGATGAGGATCTACCTCCCAGGGGTGTCCCACTATGGATGCTCAGGGTAGGCACCCTCCATGGTGCTTCCCTACCTCGCCACGGGGCCCCACATAGACAAAGGTGCAGACGGGGTGGAAGGCGCCTGTCCCGCAGGCCAGCAAGTGCGTCCGGTTGTAGGGATGCAGCACACGGACATAGTTGGCACAGTCAGTCTGGGGAGACAACAGGGGAGAGGAAGGGTCACAGGATATTGGTGCTTTGCCCACCCCCAGCTCCCTGCCTCCAGCCTGGTGCCACGGGTGTGAGATGGCAGCTTGTACCCAATGGCAGGACTTGCACATTCATCTAGGTGGTCGCCAGCCCATTGCAAAAGGACAATGTTTTTACTGGTCCTCCTGCCCCTGGGCACCTGTGCACTCACCTTGTCACACAGCCCATGCCAGGGCAGCAAGGTCACCTGCCCAGCAAGCTCCAAACCCAGCCCTGAACCCCTGTCGCCCCAGACGTGACCAGATGCAGGGACATCCTTTCCCATCGTGTTCCTGCGCACGCCAGGGATGAAACAAAAGGAGGAAACTCCAGAGACAGAGACCTCAGGAGTCCTGGGCTGCCTCTAGAACAGCCCTGACTGCTGCTGTCTGGAATTGTCCCCCTCTATGGTGGACAGTAGCAATGACACTCCCAGGGCTGGAGACCTGCCACCTCTGACTTCACGCGTTCTCTCCTGGCAGTTCCCACTGGAAAAGGGCTCCCATCCTTCCCCACCGTTTGCTCGGCAGCTCCCCCTGCTCAGCGCCAGCCCTGCCTGCCCCCATAGTCCCCCTGCTCCCCCCTGCCATGACAGGAGGCCCCTCATCTGCTGGGAACACCGAGCCGCCCCAGGGGTTCCCAGCCTCCTGCTGTTTATTTTCCCTTTGCAAAGAGCCTCTAAAATAGCAAGTGAAAAAAAAAATATATGTTCAAGAAAAATAAAAAGTTGAGCCTGCCCTGGTTTGGATCTGTCGGTGAGAGCTTGTAAAATAAACACACAGAGCAGGACAGGGACCCCCGGGAGCAATTCGTCTGGGTCGGGGGAACCTTGGGGATTTTATCCCTGCCATAGTCCTGCTTCATATCGGGGCAGGGGGATGCAGAGGGGTAAGGTTTAGGGAGCAAGGTCACTGAGGCTGACTGAATTATGGATTTCCCATCACTGGGGACAGCCAGGATGGGCCAGTGTTGCTGGGGTCTGGAGCACAGCATGGGGGTTGTGGTCCCTCCAAGCTCGGGTTCCAGAGCCTGGCTATCCCTGCCCATTCAGTGAAGTCACTCTGGAGCACCCTGGCCATGGCTCTGTGGTCATGGGGCTGAGCAGAGCAATGGAGACAGGATTCCCAGACTCTGGAGTGAGCCCCTCACATGGCCAGGCTTGGCCATTGACTCCCTGCCTCAGTTTCCCTTTTGCTCTACCCTGGCATTAACTGGCCTGTGAGCCCTGTGGAGTCAGCCCCAGCAGGATGACATGGCACAGCCCCAGCTGTGGGGACCCCCAGCTCAGGGCAGAGCACACATGAGGAGACACTCACCCCTGGGTCCTTCCCTTTCCGAAAACACTCCTCTGTCTGCCCCGGGAGGGGTGGCCAGTAGATCTGAAACACAAAGGACCTGTTGGAGCAGGGAGTGGGGACAGCAGAAACTCAGCCTTGTAAAACCATGTCCCCAGGTATGGAGAGAGGGACAGAGAGATAACCCACGGCTCCCCAGAGCCCACCCAGCCCAGGGCTCTCATCCAGCAACCTTAGGCAGGACCCTTCCTCCTGGGAAGAGACACCCCAGCGGTCCCAGCACACAGCCAGACTGCATTTGGGTGGTCACACTGGGGATGGCAGGAGCTGGCCTGGAAGGGGGTGGGCTTCTGAGTAGCCTGGGGAAAGAGTGCCAGGGGACAGCATGAATGATGGAGCCCATGTCCCCCACAGACTTTGGCAGCTCTCAGACCAAGGGCAGCTTGGGTACACAAGCCCTTGACCCCATCGCAGTGACCCAACATGCTGAGGGCACTTCATTTCCTCCTCCCCTTTCTTCAGCTAGAAAGAGCCCAGATACTTGTTTGAAAAACAGCAACCCAAAGTGGAGAGGGTGAAGGACCACCCAGTACCATTGCTGTGGTCTGTCACCTCTCCCACCAAGGAGCCAGGAGAGGCCTGGGGGGGCCTCTGAGAGCCCTGGCAGAGCTTGTTGCAATGATGGATGCCTTTAGCTCCTTGTTCCTGCAGGCTTGTCTGTTTGGCCAGTGAAGGGGATGCTCAGATGGGGATGGCAGATTTTTCAAAGAGTGGAGTCCAAAACACTGCTCAGCACCAAGGAATCACTGGTGGGCTGTACCACCAGTCTCCTATGCTGCTGCTTGTGATTAGTTGCTGGCTAATTGCCCTCCAGCCACCACAGCCAGACCACCCTTGCCAGGCACTACAAGTTTTCAGAATCACTTCAGGGCCCTGGAGATAGGGACACCCCCAGGGAGGGTCTTGTTTCAGGGTGACTTTGCCTGGCTCAGTTGGGCACCATCCACTCAGAGGGGCGAGGAATCCATAGTGATGGAGCCCCCGGGGTGCTCAGCAGGACCCAGCTGACCTCCTTGGTGTCCGCACTGGCCCCATCCAGGAGCAGGGAGTAGAGCACATCCTTCCCCCCGATGAAGAGCCGATCACGGTACTCATCCAAGTAGAGGGAGCGGAAGCCCAGGAAGCCTCGGTGACCAAAGAAGAGGGTGGAGCGGTTGGTGCCCAAAAGCTCTGCCAGGGAGAGAGGGAACATCAGGAGGAGCCATCCTGGCCTCAAGAGTCCCTACAAGCTGCTGCTTCTAATTGTCACAGAGCTGTCCTGGAGCCAGAAGAGCTGTTCCCAGGCTCCCCGAACAGCATCATCCATCTCCACCCCTTCCCAGAGGCACAGGCATCCCAGACTCAACCTGGCTGGAGTGCTGCTCTCCCTGCCAGCCGAGGAAAAAGCTGCAGACCCAACTGGCAACAGGGTCCCAGGCAAGGTTGCTGCCCCCAGCAAGGTTTGGCCAAACCCACTCCAGGCTCCTACCACGGCTGTGCCACAGCAAGCTGGGCTGGGCTCACACGGAGCCAGGAGGGTGGTGAGACCGGATGTGGGGTGGGTAGAAAACAGGTCCTGTCCCTGCCGGGTGCCAGCCAAGGACACAATAGCAGGCACCCAGCCAGTGCCATGGCACACAAAGTCTGCTGCTGCCACTGCCAGCAGACCTCGCTGACAGGGAGGTTTCCTCCACAGCACATGAGGATGGCACTTGGGCAGAGGCACTGGAATGGGAATTCTGCATCCCTGGGATGGACATCACATCCCAAAAAAACAGGGTCTGATATCAGGGTCCCCAAAGCAGGTCCGAGCCCGAATTCCATGGGATGCCAAGGGGACCCTCATGGTGAGGCCACTGTGGGAGAAGTGGCATGACTGGTTTGCAGTGGGAAATGACTTTCAGGGTCAGCAAGCCGGCACAGTGGCGCCCACACAGCTGCCACAGAGGGAGAGAGCAAAAGGGAGCGTCTCAGCTTTACAGGGCTCTGAAAACCCATCCCAGTGACTGCCCCAAACATGGGCCAGGACACCGTGACCGCCAGACAGAGGAGGAGGAGGACAAAGCACCATTGATGAGCACAGGCATGTCCCCAAACACCCTCCAGCCCGGAAGACTGCCAGCTGCTGCTGCTGACCCCAGGGAAACCTCCAGCACAAGCCTCCCCTGTACATGACCCCATGAGAGGGGAGGTGGTGCTGGGACAAGCCCAGTTGCCAGCAGCCCCAGACACTGGGGTACCAAGCCCTGCTCTTGCTGGGGGGCCATTTGTCACCTCCCATGAGGAAGTGGCCAAGCCATGCCCCCATCCTGGTGGCAAATGTGTCTTCTGGGGCCTGCAAGAGAGACAAGGTCCATCCCTGGTGGCGGACAATGGCCACCTCCACCCCATCACACACAGATCCCATCCCTGCCAGGCTGCTCAAAGGCAGTCCCTTGCCCTGACTGCCGATACCAGTGACACAGAAGGATACAGCTCCAGTGGCTCCATCCTCATCAGTAAGTTCCCTGTGCCTGCAAGCAGAGCTGGCACCAGACCCTGGCGGCCCCTCCACCTCATCTCCCTGGGGGTACCCTCCCCCTGTGTCCTCACAGCATCTCAGGTCCTCCCGTATCGCCTGGTCCAGCACAGGAAAATGCTGTCGTCTCCTTCTATTCTTGCCCAGCAATAATATTTTCCCAGCTCAGAATAACATCAGCAAAGTTGTCGGGCTCCTTTTATTGTTTCAGGCGAGGCTTCCCCTTCTCCCCCAGACCTGGCGAATTCCTCCTGTGCCTCGGGTTACACCAGCCCAGGGCACCTTCCTCTTCCACTCTCCCCCCCCAGCTTCATCTCCCAAGGGAGCAGCCCTCTGCCATGGCCCATCCATCCCTGGGACCACTGGGGGGGCCCCTGGGGAGGGACAGCAAGAGCGCACTGGGCTGTACTGCAGTACTCATGGTCAAAAAAGCAGCAAAATGCTTTGTCCCCTCTTACATGAGCCACTGCTGAAATTCGAAACAAAAGGAGAAGAGTGGCTTGAAGTGTGAGGGAGAGCTGAGGACATGGCCACCCCTGCACCCACAGCACAAAGCCTGTCCCTGTCACCCCACAAATGCCACCCCGCAGCCAGAGCCGCTGGCCAGGCAAAGCCCAGACCGAGGAGCTGTGCACAAACAGCACCACCTCGCCCCTTTCATTTCAGAGGCTTTAGTGGCTTTAAATGAAATTTTCATTTTCTTTTTCTCCCCCCGGGGAGAAGGCGGTGGCAGAATTTGTTTCATGGGAAATTTCAGTTTCTGTTTCCAATTTGGAAGACGAATGGAATAATCAGCTTAAGAAGGGAAAAAAGAAAAAAAAAAAAAAAGCAAGCTTCCAAAGGTGGCTCCTCCCCGTGAGAAGCTGAGGAGCGCCCCCCGCCCTGGGGAGCCCCTCACACCTGGGGAATGGCCCGGCACGGCCGGACTTTGTGCTGGAGTGGATCAGACACAGAGCCAGACCCTGAGCCCCACGACCCAGCCCTGCCGTGACCCCAGACCTCCTTGTCCTGCTGCCAAGCCCAACTTGAGGACGCCGGATCCCATCACGGGGGAGAGCCATGAGCCGTCCTGGGTGCGTGCTGGCTCCCGGCGTAAGTAGGGGCCACTGAGCGCCTCAATTTCCCCTTCCACAGGCAGACAGTCCCTGGATCGCATGCTGTGCCCCAGGACAGAGCCAGCCTTGGGAACCCCCAGCCCAGGCAACACAGGAGCAGACTTCTCCCTGGCAGAGGGAGGTGCTCTGCAGCTCCCGTGGCTCTCCAAGCTCTGGACTGCTCGTGCCTTTCCTCTCGCTGGGAACGGGGAAGGTATGCCTTATGTAATTTATTTTATGTTGATTTTTTACAAGCAGGTTCATTGCTTTGAGGCCAGAAGGAGATTGGGGCGCCCCAGGCTCTGTCAAGTTTGGCTGGAGCAGCCCGTGCATTAGGCTGGCAGAGCGGGGGATGCGGCGAGCCAGAGCAGGATCACAGGGAGAGTTTTAATTAAAACCAAGCACTGCCCCCGCAGCCCCCCGAGGGGCTCCGGCACCCCGGCACCCGCACCCCAGCACGGCAGGGCTCGGAGGGCGCGCTCCAGGTACCCCCCGCCCAGCCGAGGATGCCGAGCACCCACCCCGGGGTGCCCAGGCCGGGGGACCACCCACGCACGGCAGCACCCCCCCAACACACACGGCAGAGCGTGCCGGGGCCGGGACAGCGCCGTGCCTCAGTTTCCCCGCACTCGACGTGGGAGACGATCCCTCATGAGAAGCGGCGGGGCTGGCGCGGATCCCGGCTGCACATCCCCTCTGCCCATCACATCCCCTCTGCCCATCACTCGGCTCCCCACTTCCTCCCCCTTCTCCCCGGGGCCCCACCACGTCCCGCGTGGGGGACGGAGGGGTGACGGGAAGCCACCCACCGATATCCCAGCCTAATCCGAGCCCCGGCGCAAGGTGCCCACCAAACCTCCCCCCAGAAAAACCTGCATTCGGGGCGCAGCAGGCGCAGCTCCCCAAGCCCCCGCGCAGCTCCCGCAGAGAGGACCCCGAGGACACCCCTCGGTGGGCAGTCCCCCCCGTCCCGCAGCAGGTGCCCCCGGCCCGGCTCACCGCGGTAGGACAGGCGGAGCCGGGGCAGGCTGTGCCCCGCCGCCCCCAGCCAGCACAGCGACAGCGACACCGCCAAGGCCACCGCCATCCACATCCCGCCGCCGACGCCCGGGGCCGCCGGTGGCACCGAGGTTTTATGGGGCCGACATCCGACCGCCCCCGGCCCGCCCCGGCCCGCCCCAGCCCGGCCCCGCCATCCCTCATCCCCAGGGGGCGGCGGGGATGCGCGGGGGGACGGCCCCATCCCCGGGAGGATCCCGAGAACTCCGCACATCCCCAAAGTGCCCCCCTGCCACCAGCGCTTCAGGCTTTGCCGCAGCCCCCTCCCGCAGCTGAGCCTGCCAGACCCTCCAGCTCATCCCTGAGGATGGGGAGCAAGAGAGGGCAGCTAGGGTCTCCCAGCCTTGCCCTCCTATTACTAGAGAGGGCACACAGACCTGCCCACCGAGAAGGATGCTGAGTGTGGGGTGATCTCCAAGCACCAGCAAGCACCCAGCCCTCAGGTCCCATCTCTCCCAGCCAGGCAAGCTGGTTACAGCAGGATGGCTGGAGAAAGGGGCTGAGCGGGATCGAGGGGGGTGCACAAGGTGCCACAGGCAGCCCTGGTGCACCCACAAGGCAGGGGATGCACTGATGTCTCCCTGCAAAGGTGCCAGCACCCTGCACAGGGATCCTGGCTAGCAAGGGCCCCATGGTACCCACCCCATTCCTATGCCATCCTCTCCCAGGAGTACAGGGTCAGGGGATGTCATCATATGAGACATCAGAGAATCCACACTGGCTTCCCACAGGAGATTCCGTGCACAGGCAGGTATGCCCCTCATACAAAAGCCTTGGATTTCCCCCTGTGCTGGATGGAGGGGAAGGAGCCAAGGAACTGGTGGCTTTTCCCTCATTGCTCCATCACCACGAGCCTCATCCCTTCTCCCAGCCCAGCACTGAGCAGCCTCATTATCCCCACCTCTCCAGGGTTCCAGCATCTTTTTTAATTAAAACACAGCTCAGGAGGCTGGGGGGCCCTGGCTCACCCCCAACCTTTTGTAATGGAGCAGCTCTGCAAGCCCCCCAAGCACTGTAAAACCATCCCAATTTGCTCAGTGAGCCCTCAGTTTCCCCAAGGAACAGCATGGCTGGGACAGATCCCACACCCCTGGGTGCTGGGGAGCTGCATGGGGCTGGGAATGAGCAAGGAGGAGATGCAGCCAGTGGCAGCTCTGGCAGATAAGCAGAGGTGCCTGCCCAGACCCGCACGCTGCCTGCCTGGACCTGAGGGCTTGGGGGAGCAGCACCAAGGCAGGAGCTAAGGGAGGGAGGGAGGGAAGGAGCGGGATGAAGCCCAGCACTGGTCCCCTGAGGCTGATCAGGGGCAGAGGCCCCACAGCCTGCCCAGGCAGGATCCTGCCTGCACTGCTGCCCCCAGCCCAACGAACCCAGGGGAGCAGGAGCACCCCAGCTGGCCCCACTGAGAAAGGAAATCTGTGGTGCCTGGGTGAGACCCCAGGGGCAGCACCATGGACAGACAGACAGACAGACCAGCCCACTCCTGGCTGTGCTTACCAAGGAGATTTATTGACTTGCACGGGGAGAACGGGTGGCACTTGACCCCGGCTCCTCTGGCAAGCAGGCAGGGAGGCAGGACAAGGTGTGGGCAGGCAGAGTGGGCCACTAGCCAGCCCCTCACTACCCATCCCCTGCAGCCAGAGGTGGAACAGGGACAGCGGGAGGCACTGCCGACACCAGGAAAGGCTGGAGGCACCTGGACACAAGGCTGTGCTGGCATGTGGGCAAGGGAGACACAACCCCTTGGGTATCACCAGCGGGCCAGCTCTGGCACAATGGCACAATGCCATCTGTATCCCCAGTACACCAGCAGACATTCACTGTGCCCACCCCTTGCCCCCTTCTTAAAGCCTTGCATCCTGCTGCTCGGCACGCCCCGTCCTGCCTCTGGCTGGGCACTCAGCCCTCGGCAGGCAGCGGGGACACCGAGGCCAGGGCGCTCAGGAGGCGGGCGTAGATCTCAATGCCCCGCAGGAAGACCTGCTCGTTGAGGAACTCGTTGTGGTCGTGGAGCAGCACCGGCGTGCGGTTCATGGGCGAGAAGCCGATAGCAGGGTGTCCTGCCTGGAGGTGAGGAGGTACAAGGTGAGGTTAAAGCTGCCCCACTCCTCCACCAGGACAAGGCTCCTGCTTGGGGCTGCAGGGTCTTACCCTGGTCAAGGAACCCACGGGCAGGTGGGTATTGCACTCACCGCTCGGATGTAACGGCTATCGGTGGCAGCCGGGAAGATCTCGAGCTTGAGCTGCAGTTTCCTGACAAGTGAGACCCTGTGTCAGCACGGGCACGAGGGCAGACAGGTCCCCTGTACCCCTGACACCCATGGGCAAAGAGACTGTGACAGGAAGGTCCCTCAGCCCTGCAGGACACTCAATCCCATTCCTTTTGAGGGGGAAACACAAGAGATGATTTGGCACAGCACAGAGCACCCTATCCCAACCGCTGCCATGATCCCAGAGACCCCTGGGGACCACCCGGCGCCCAGCAGAGGATGTCCCTGCCATGATGATCCTGCTTTTCCTGGGAACACTACTCACATGTCCCTACAGACCCCACTGAAGGCCTTCCACCACGGGTCCGACTCATCAGTGGAGGTTATGTGTTGGTCCATGCATTTCTGATGGAGGGAGAGGGCAGGTGAGGAGCAAGCAGGTGGGTACTTGGCAGGGGAGGGATGGGTGCAATGTACCTGGGTGGCTGAGACCCCTCACCTGGTGAAACTCATAAGTGACACCATCCCCGGCACCACGGCACCACTTGGCCACCTGCTCCTCGAAGGCCTGAGGCAGAGACCAGAGCAGGAATGTGAGCAGGATATCCCTGATCCTGCTCCCCTCCTGGGTGGGGCTAGTGTGGAGCCCACCTTCAGGTCCACAGTGGGTGGGATGCGGATGTCGAAGCTGGCAGCCATCTCCGAGGGCACCACGTTGAAGGAGACACCCCCCTCCAGCATGGTCATGTTGAGCGAGGTGACGTCCCCCAGAGTCAGGCTTGAGTCAGTCTTGAGCCTCGGGGGATGCAAGGGAGAATCACCCTCTGCCACTGGGGGAGTAAAAGTGCTCACCCACCCCAAATGGGGAAAGTGAGGCACAGGGTGGCAGCACTGGATCAGAGCCTGGCTTGAGATCCCAAGGACCCCCTTCATGGACCAAACTGAAGCTACAGCCATACCACTGCATATCTCCTACCTCTGCTTCTCGCTCTCCCTGAAGGCCAGGAAGCAGTTGATGACTTTTTGCTGGGGAGAAAAGGGCAGCAGGTGAGGACCAGCCCTGTGGGCAGGTGCCTGGGTAGGCACAGGACAGGCCTGGGGGTTGCACAGGGTGTACCCCCTCTCTTACCATCTTCTCAGCCGCTGTGTTGCTGATGAAGCGGGACCCATGCCCAGGGCTACCCATGCACTTCACCTTTATCCCTGCAGCAGTGGGGAGAGAGGGAAGTGTGAAGCAGCAAGCCTGGGATAACACCAGTGCCCCAGCACCCAGCAGAGCCAGGGACAGGGCAGTGGGCACTCAGGTACTCACACCACGGGCTCCTCTCGCCATAGAAGACACTGAAGGTGTCGGATGGACTGGCCAGGCCTGTGGTGGGCACAGACAGGGGGTCAGTGGGGCACAGGGGTGCCATAATGTGCCCCCCTCTGCTCTGCCCTGGCAGCATTTCCACTCCAGCCTGGCACCGTGTGGGTCATTGTCCAGGAGGATTCCCCAGGGAGCTGCCTGGAAGTGTGCTGGGTGCCAGTGCCTGGGGGTAATGCCAGGGTGTGTGCCAGGAGAAGACACATCCCTGTGCCAGCCCTACCACCACTCACCCTCATCCATGGCAAAGCCCACGTTGAGCGCTTTGAACTCGGGGCGCTGCACGAACATCTCCATGCCCTTGTGTCCACCCACCTCCTCATCTGCAGGGGAGAGCCTGGCATGGAGGAAGGAACTGGGCTATCCCCCAGCCCACCACTTCCTTGTCCTCCTTCCATGCCACTCTGATGTCCTTGGACATGGAAACCTCTCCAGCCTTGAGCCAGAGCTCAAAATATGGACAGCATGGCAGCTGCCACACCAGGGGGGACTCCAGAGCACCACCCAGATGCCAGCCCCTTCTGTGCCCCCGAGAGGGGACAGCCTGGGGACTCACCAGGCACAAAGGTGAGGTGGATGGTGCGGGCAAAAGACTTTCCCTCTGCCTTCAGCCTCCGGATGGCCTCAAGGTACCTGCAGGGGGAAAGTAGTGTCTGGTCACCATGGAGGAGAGGGGCTTATGTGCTCAGAGCCACCTCAGGGTGGGTCAAGAAGTGGCACCCTCAGCCCCAGCGGCCCTGGGAATGGCTGCATCCTGTCCTGCACCACTCAGAGGCACCACCAGCACCGTGCCCACCAGGCAGGCACAGAGCCCTCCACTCACTGGATGGAGACACATTTCATGTCCTGGGCACCCCGGGCGTAGATGTTGCCTTGCGAGTCCTTAACAGCCTCGAAGGGTGGGTAAGTCCAGTGCTCCTGTCAGGGAGAGTGGCCACAGTGGTAGAGGGGCAAAGCAGGCCCCAGTTCCCATCCTCCTGCCACCCCAACCTCCCCACCATGCCTGTCCCATCCCTCTCCCTGTCCCAGCACCTCGAAGACAGGCACGACATCAGTGTGGGAGTTGAGAAGGATGGAGCGCAGGCGGGGGTTCGTGCCCTGCCAGGTCAGGATCAGCACCACACGGCCCTGGCACACCTGTGGAGCGAAGGTAGGGTGTCAGCAGGGTGCAGGATGAGAACAGAGGTGCTGGGAGTGGTGGACTGGAAGCATCAGCTTGGGAAAAATTTCTGGATGCCACCTGGCAGGTCACCCCTTTCTCTGCTGGGAGAGGGCAGGCAGCAGGACCACACACACCTGCACTCCCGACAGCCACATGGAGTCAGGCTGCAGGCGCCAGACCTGACTACACTTCCAAGGAGGGAAGACAAACCTGGCATCTTCCCCTGGTGCCAAGGAATCCCCTGGGACAGCCAGTGCCCAGCAGGAAGGATGGCCCCAGCCAATGTGACTCTGCCAGGTCCCCAGCTATTCATAGCACAGGCAGCCACAAAGGTCAGCAGGGAGCAGCCGGAATACTGGCTTAAGGAAGGGCTTGGGTGAGCCGAGGATTACAGGCAGAGGGGATTCACTCCTGCCCAGCTCCCGGGTGCAGGCAAGGGAACAGCCTGGTCACTGAGGACCCAGGCACAGGTGGATGAATGGATGGATGGATGGATGGATGGATGGATGGATGGATGGATGGATGGATGGATGGATGGACGGACGGACGGACAGTCTGGAGGCGGCTCCTTGCCTTACTCACCTCCACTTTTTGGCAGGCCAAGCCCAGGTCGGTGCCAACACGCTCCAGAAACCGGACAGCTGCATCTGGGGAAGAGCAGGGATGCCTGGAGTTACATCAAGGTCTCCTTCGCCTCTCCCTGCAACCCCTCAGGGACCCCAAGGCTCTGTGGGATTCCTAGGCCAAGGAAAGAGGTGACCAGAGAGGGCAGGTGATGGAGGTCCTGGGCACAAGAGGTGGCCAGGAGCAGGGACAGGAGCAGCTCATCACCATCCCTTTGGGGTGAGGACGTGGGGAATATGAAAAAATAAAAATTGAAGGGGGTGAGTTCAGGTGGAATGGTCCTCCATTGGAGTTTTGTGAACTCCTCACCAAGAAAAAAATCTCAATGTGCTTTAGCAGGAGGACACAAATGTTAACAGAAGGAGATCTGCATGGAAAGAGTTCATCCATACCAGAGCCAGGGCAGCATGGCAAGGGAGAGCAAGGGGCATGGGGCTGGAGGGTGCAAACAGCAGCTCTGGGTGCACTTGGGACATCCCTGCCCCAAGCAAAGGCACAAGCAAAGATAAGACACAAAGGAGTTTGCTCCTTAACACCATGATCAAAACAGCCCCGGAACAGGACTTGGGCACTTGGGTCCAAAGACCAGAGCTGCAAAGCGGCATTGCCAGATCCCCACGTGGCTCCCTGTCCTGTTCCCCCATCCTCACCATAGTCAGGTTTGGGGTGGACAGTGTCAATCCTCAGGTACTCCCGGAAAAGCGTAACTGAGGAGTTCTCCGAGGCCCCCGCGCTCTTCCCAGGCTTCCCAGGTGCCATGTCTGGGACTGGGGCTGCAAAGCTCTGGGGGAAGAGTGGCAAGATGGTTAATCACCCACCGGCCCCTCCAAAGTCCGCCGGCGAGCTCGGTCGTCACAGAAACTGAAGTGAGACAGAGCAAAGGTCTGCCCCGTGTGAGTCCTGGGACACTGCCAATGTGGGAGAAATCCCCCCCCTTGGATACAGGGCAGGATGGAGTGTGCTCCCCATGCTGTCCTGTCATTCTTCCCCCAAAGCACATCTTCTTGCCCCAAACACAGTGCCAGGGCAGCCTGTGATGGCTAGGCCAGGGGGGAGGTCCAGGAAAGGGCTAGCTGGGAGGAAAAGGGGGCAACTAGGTGGGGAAGGGGGTTATGGGGGGAAGAAGTATGTGTAGGGCAGGGTAGTTGGAGATAGCCAGGGATGCTGAGCAGTGCAAGCAAGATGCTGGTGTAAGGAGGTGCAGGTAAGGAAAGGAGAACATTGGCTGCTTAGGGGGTGCAGAACTGCAAGAAAAGGTGCTGGGGGTGGAGGGAAGTGGAAGTGGCGAAGGGGGATCGAGTGCTTGCAGAGGACAGAAGAACTAGGGGGCCACATTAAGGTGACAGGCTACTGGGGGAGTAGCCTGAAAGGTGCTGGGTGGCTGGAGGAGCAGGATGTGGGCTGCTTAGCGGCACATGGGGGGAACAGTAGGAGGGGTGAAGGGGAACACTGGGGAGGGTATGGGAGCAGGGCATACAGAGAGGCTACGAGAGCTGCAGCAAGACCCTGGTTAGGGGTGCAGGTACTGTGGCTGGGGTTCAAAAGGGCACAGGTGAGGTACAGGGGTACCATGGCTGGGGTGCAGCAAGGGGGCCCAGTGGGGTGTGGTGTACTGCAGTTGGGATGCAGGGACATCATGATTAGAGTTGTGGGGAGTGCAGGGTCTCGTGGACAGGGATGCAGGGATAGTGTTGTTAAGGGGGCT
>JAWMRA010000023.1:14500337-14579397 GCA_035584735.1 Pseudotriccus pelzelni | reverse complement strand
AAGGGGGCTGGGGGTGAAGCAGAGGGAAGGGTATCATGGTTAGGGGTGCTGGCAGGAGCAGGGTACCACAGTTAGGGGTGCAGCAGCTGCGCTCTTGGGATGCAGGAGTAGCACGGGCAAGAAGGCAGAACACCGTAGTAAGCGGGTGCAGGGGGGGGGTAGCGGAGGGGTGCAAGGGGGGGTCGCAGGGTACCGCGGCGAGGGCTTGAAGCGGGGCGAAGGCACCGGGGCACCCACCCGCGGGCTGCCGGGCGCTCCTGCTGCCCGACCCCACTCCTCGGTCCCCCGCCGCCCCGGCCCTACCTCCGCGCTGCTGCCGCCGGCGCTGCCCGGCCCCGCTCCGCCCTCTCCGCTCCGCCCCGCCGGCGGCAGCGGGCAGGGGGCGGGCAGGGGAGGAGCGGGGGGCGCAGGAGGGGCAGGCAAAGGGCGGGGTACAGGCAAAGGGCGCAGGGCACCCGCCCGCCCCACGCCAGAGGGATGAGGCTGGAGCTCGGTGAGCCCCGCGGCGCTTCGGGACACACGCAGAAAACAGAGCAGCATCAGTTTATTGGCCTCGTGACAGGCGACACTCTGTCCTGCCAGCGAGGGACACCTCGAGTCCCCACCCCCGCCACCCTGGGGACACCCCAACAGGCAGCAGCACCCCTCACACCAGCTGTGCGTGCCTCCCGGTCCCTCGGATGCCCCAGCGCCTGTCCTCTGCTCGGCAGGGAGGAGGCGGTGCTCACTTCAGCTGGTGCAGGAAGCCCAGCAGGGCCCGGTGGAAGTCTTCAGGCTTGTCCAGGTAGCAGGCATGGCCAGCACCAGGCAGTACGACTACACGGTGCTCAGGGAGGTGCCGGAGGTTCTGCAGGGCCTGGGGAGCCAGGCCTGTGTCACGGTCACCGTAGAGTATCAGGGTGGGCGTCTTAGGAGAGAGAAAAAAGCAGAACGGTTGTCAGAGGGGTCAGTGGCCACTGCGCTTCCCCTGGGCTGTGCCCACCTCCATCCATCACCATAGGGGGCTGCAAAGCCAGGAGGGAGGTGGCAGCTCCCCCACGAGCTGGGGGGCACAGGTTCCCTTCACTCACCCATAAACAGGGCCACCCTCCATACCTCCCTACATCCAGAGGCTCACCAGCACCCAGGGGAGCCCTCCAGGAGCCCAATGACACAGCTCACCTGGACGCGCTGGTACTGCTCCGCAGTGTAGTCCTTGGTGCCCACAGGCGCAATGGGCACAAAGCCAGACAGCCGGTCCCCCTGCTCCAGCAGGAAGGGCAGGGAAAAGCGGCCACTCATGGAGGGGCTTACGAGAACGGGCCTCCGCATGCCCAGCTCCTGGAGAACACGGTCTAGGAAAGCCACTCTGCCCTGTGCTGTCACCACCGTCTCCACCGGGGGCGAATCCCCATAGCCTGGCATGGGGAAGAGGGCACAGAGTGGGCAGGGGGCATTGTGCAGCTTCCACTGTTCTCTCCCCACCAAGATTCAACTGCTTGGCAAAAGATGGGCACCTGATCAAGCCCTGGTGGCTGTACAGCCCCAGTCTCACACCAGCCTCACCACATGATGACGATCAACGCCCCAGGACAGAGCCAAATCCCAGGCACACTGCCCCAGGGATCTTGTCTAGCTATCCAGAGCCATCCTTCTAAAGAGCTCCAGAGCCCAAGCTGAGGCCAAGGGCTGGAGCGGCCCAGAGGAATCAACTAAGCACAGTGCCATGGTCCTACCGGGCAGATCTATTGCGACTGCACGGTAGCCTTCTCCAGCGAGCAGCGCCAGCGTGCCCAAGGCCTCCCACCTCTTGGAGGTGAACGCCTGGCCGTGCAGCAACAGGACATCGGGCCTGCGGAGGGGAAGACAGGTGGGAAAGGGTTCAGGGAGGATGCCATGCCTGCAGCACCCAGCGGCCTCAAGGGCTGGTGATGACAGACCCGAGGCTGGGCTGACCCACCTCCCAGGGCCGGCACTTCCTGCGGGAACCTCCCTGTAGAAGACGGGGGGCTCTCCCGCAGCCATCCCCGTCCTCGCCGTGCCGTTGGCCGCCCTCCGGCCCCGCTTCCCCTCGTCAGGCCGGGAGCGCTGCCCGTGCCGGGCGGCCGGGAGGAGAAGGTAGAGGAGGAAGGTGAGGACCGCCCCGAGGAGCAGCAGCCCCAGGCGGCTGCGGAGCAGCAGCATCTCCGCTCCCGCTGGAAAAGGAGAGCGGCAGCGCGGGGCGGCGGGCCCGCAGCCCCTCTGCTGCGGGGGGGGAGCAGGAGCGCTGCTCCGCTCAGCGCCCGCCCAGCGCCGCTGCGCGCACGGGCTCCGCCCGGCGGCACGGCCCGGCACTGCAGGCTCCGGGCGCGGGGAGGGGGGCTTTGTGCGGCACGGCCCCGACCCCGGCACGGCCCCGACCCCGGCACGGCCCCGAGCCCGGCACGGCCCCGACCCCGGCACGGCCCCGACCCCGGCACGGCCCCGCCGGGCCACGGCAGAGCTCTAGGGACAGAAGAGCCGAGGGATCGGCTGTCTTGGTGGGGCTTGGCGGGGCTCGGCAGGGGCTCAGCTGAGCTCGGCTGGGCTCGGCTCGGTTCGTCAAGGGCTCGGTCCGGCTCGGCGGAGCTCGGGTTGGGCTCAGCTGTGCTTGGGTTGGACTCGGGTAGAGCTCGGCAAAGCTCGGGTTCGGCTCGGCGTGGCTCGGTAGAGCTCGGATAGAGCTCGTCTGCACTCGGCAGGGCTCGGGTAGAGCTCGGCAAAGCTCGCGTTGGGCTCGGCCTGGCTCGGGTACAGCTCGGGTTGGGCTAAAGCTGCGCTCGGCATGGCACGGGTTGAGCTGGGCAAAGCTCGGCTCGGGTCCGCTCGGCCCGGCCCGGCCCGGCGGGGCCGCAGCCGTTCCCGGGGCCGCCCCGGACCTTGCGCTCCATGAGGCGGTGCCGCCGCTCGCCTCCGCCCCGCCCCGCAGGCCTTTGGCCCCGGGGCGCGGCTGCCCCGGCCCGGTGGTGCGGCACGGAGCAGGGAGGAGGCGAGCGGCGGCTGGCCCCGGGCACGGAGCAGCAGGTAAGGGCCAGACGGGGAAGCTGAGGCAAGGGCGGCCCCGCGAACCCGCCTGGCACATCAGCGGCCCCGCCGGTGCCCCCGCAGTGAGGGTGATGCCGGTGTGACCCCCCCTGTGGGCCACCCGTGCTTCGACGGCGGCACAAGGCACGTCATCCCTCCCATTCCCACCACTCGCCCCCACTAACAGCCCCCCGACCCCCAGGCATGGCCACCCCACGGCTCACTGAGAGCACCGTCACCGTGCAAGGACAGACCCTGTTCTACCGCCAGGCTGAGCCCGCCCAGGCGGCGCCGAGGCTGACGGTGCTGCTGTTGCACGGCATCCGCTTCTCCTCCGACACCTGGCTGCAGGTGGGGACCCTCGCCACACTGGCCGAGAACGGCTACCGAGCCGTGGCCATCGACCTGCCGGGTAAGGTGTGATGGTGAGCACAGCCCTGGAGACAGATGGGGCCAATGCACCCACTGGGTTTGTGGTGCCAGGATGGCAACCCCAGCATCCAGCTATGCTGTGCCAGCTTCTCCTGTTCACCGAGGCAGCGGGGAGCCTGACAGGGCCACTCGTGTTTCCCATGGCTCAGGTCTGGGGCGCTCCAAGGATGCCGTGGCCCCAGCACCCGTGGGCCAGCCAGCGCCAGCGGAGTTCCTGAAGGCGGTTTCGGAGGCTCTGTGTCTGGGTCCAGCTGTGGTGATCAGCCCATCGCTCAGCGGCATGTACTCCTTGCCCTTCCTCCTAGAGCACAGCCACCTGGTCAAGGCATATGTACCTGTGGCACCCATCTGCACCGACAAATTCAAGGCAGAGCAGTATGCGCGGATCAAAGTACGGCCTGGGGGGCACTGGAGGAGGTCAGGGAACTGGGAGGGGATGGTGAAGAGGGGGGACCTTTGCACTGGGGTTGAGCAGGGAAAGACCAAACAGGCCAGAAACTCTGTTACCGCTGGAAAAGGGGAACATCATGATGAAGGGATGTGATGTGGGATAGCAGAAATGAAAGAGGGGATGTTAGGAGACCCAGGAGTCTGAGCCTCGTCCTGGAGAGTGGGGTAGAAGGGCAAGTGTCTCCCCTCTAGGGTGTCCCTGGCCAGAAGGAATGAGTGCCTGGATGATTGGATCCCACTCACAGGCTCCCTCTCTGCATTCCCCCTCTACAGACCCCCACACTGATCGTGTACGGAGACCAGGACGTGGAGCTGGGGGAGACCAGCCTGAACAACCTGCGGCACCTCCCTGAGCACCAGGTGCTGATGCTGCAGGGTGCTGGACACCCGTGCTACCTGGACAAGCCCAATGAGTGGCACCATGGGCTTCTGGCCTTCCTGCAGCAGCTGGTGTGAGCAGGATGGGACCACAGGGCAGAAGAATGTGGCGAGCCCACCCATCCCTCTGCCTGCACATGCACCCTCATGCCAGCTCAGCTGCTTGCCTGGCACCCACACCACACTGGCCTACACCACCACCCACCTCCCCTGGGACCAAATAAAACCCCAAGCTCTGCCACTGCTTTCCTGCCACCTTCATCCTGCTTATTTACATCCTTCTCACCTCCTTCCCCAGTCCCCACCTCTGTGTCTGCTGTGCCATGAAGGTTTGGGGGGTGATAGCAGGGAAGGTGCAGCCACGGAGGGATGGTACTGTTGGGGATCATTGCCCTATGGATTGGCAAGTGCCGCCCTCACTGGAGCGTCCCCCCTATTTCTGGCAGGACCCCCATGAGCCTCAGAGGGTGCCCAGGGAGCCCTGGGGCTGTGTTCAGGGACAGGTAGGTCCCCCAAGGCAGTGACAGCTGTCTCTCCTGCCTGCTTGCTTCCTCTTCCTCCTCCCACCCCTCCTAGCATGCACCCAGGTCCAGGGTAATCCACAGGGGCTTAAAAGGGAACCGCCAGCCCAGCGCCCCAGGGAGGTGGGGGCAGATTTACCCAAGGAGTGGCTGCTGTGAACAGATGAGGGGGCGGGCGGGGAGGCCTGACAGACAGGGGGACAAGACCCCTGCCTGCCACCTTCCTCCTCCCCCTTTGGTGCTGCTGCACTGGGCACTTGGGGGCACAGATGGAGCCAGCAGCAGGGTGCCCCCCCCAATGCCCCCCCTTCTCCGAGCCTGCCTGGGCTTTAGCTGCTTACGCCAGGGCCCAGGAGGATTTAGTGGGGGAGGTAATGGAGGGGGGGGCACTTTTATGTGGGCGCAGGATGCCCATGTAGGGGCCACAAGGCAATGCCAAGGGTGCAGGAGCTGGTGCCTGCCCTGGTGGTGTAGCAGGACCCCTGTCTGGAGCATCCCTGACCCTGCACCTGGTTCAGGCCCCCTGTTACAGCCCTGGCCCCCCCATACAGGAGTGCCTCCTGTCCCACAACCTTCCAGGCGCTCCCTCGCAGCAGCAGCCCGGGGTGCCAATGGGCCCTGGGGTGCCAGCTGCCCCATCCCTTCCCGCTCCGGTGTCCTTGAGCCCTTGAGCCCTGCCAGCTGATCAGCTTCCAGGAAAAAAACCACGCAATTACAAAGAGGGGTGATGTGTGAGCCAATGCGGGGGGGACCAGGGCGGGGAGGGGGGGCCAGGAATGTCCCCAGCGGTGGCAGATGGCCTTACCCAGGGTGCATTGTTCCTTTTAGTGTCTCTTATCCGCTGTAATAGGATCCCGGAGGGAGGGATGTGGGAGAGGGGAAGAGCAAGGGGGGCCCCGGCGTGGACCGGGGTGGGGGCCGGGGCTGCCAGCCTGGCCCTGGCCTGTCAAGCGGCTCATTGTTCCTGCCCCGGGTGTCACTGGGCGCCGCCGGGGACAATGTGGCACTGAGCGGGGCGGCCGGCGGCGGAGGGACGAGGCGCACGGAAAGGTACCCGCCAGGCCCCGCTCCCGCGGGGACCGGGGGACTTGGGGCGGCCGGGAGGGTGAACGGAGAGAGCGACCCCCTGGGACGGGGTGGGGGCTTCCTCCTGTCCCCCCGGCACCTCCCTTTGCCACCCAGAGGTGCCCCGAAGGACGGGCGGTGCCCAGCTTCGTGGCTGTCCCAATGCCAGCCGTGGCAGGTGGCCTGTGCCCATCACCGGGGCCTTTGGCGTCCCTGCCAGCCTTGCTTACCTGGAGGAGAGCACCCCCTGCCCGCAGACCCCCCGACATAGCCTGTGGCAGTGGGGGACACCCCGTGGCCCTGCTGCCTCCCCCCCCCGTCCCACTGCCAGCCTCGTCATTCTCTGCCCCGCGGGATCTTTTGTCCCCGGTGGGTCCCCGCTGCCGTTCATCCCCGGGGGGACGGGGGACCCTGGCGGGCTGCGCTTCCTTGCCGGCACCGCACACGGCTCCGGATGCTGCGGGCAGGGAGTTATAGAAGGGCGCATCCCACCCCCTCCACCCTACTTCAGGCTCACCTCCATCAGGAACGGGAATATTTCCCTTCCTCAGTCTTTTCCCCGTTTCTTCAGCCCACAGGAACAGGCGGGTGAAGATGGGGCGTTAAACCACCCCGGGGGTGTGAGCCATAGCACTTAGGGGGTGCATAGGGGATCAACCTGCCCGCTCCCCGCCCCCCGTTACCCTGATGCAGGAGATGTGCCATAGCGGTGACGAGTCCTGCCAGCACCTAAAATAGCTGCCCCCCCTCCCCCCACCATGCCCGAAGACACGGCCCCAGCCCCAACACGGGTGCTTTGTTTCAAAGCCGCTTGGCATCGCCCGGCTTGCCGGGAGCCAGCAGTGCCGCAACCGCCCACCCGGCCCTGGACACACGGCGATTGTCCTCCTCCCAGGGGCCCTGCCCGCCCCCGGCCCCCAGGCACAGGGTCTGGGAGGGCCCTGGGGTGCTCTGGGGGAAAACAGGGTGCAGCAACATCGGGCATCACGCCATGGTTCATATCTGACTGGCAATCTCCATCAAGGAGCTTTGCCTCGGTTTCCCCTGGGACTTTGCGCATGGGCAGGAGGAAGGGAGGAGGAGGAAGAGGGGGGCTCACACAGCCTGCAAGACCACCCAGGCCACCTCTGCTTCTCTCACCCCAACAAGTGTCTGCAAACTGAACCTCATCCCGCAGCCACATTCCCCACACCCTTCCCCTTCCCCGCATCCTGGCCATGTGTAGGACAGGCTGAAGGCAGCTCTGGCAGGCACATAGAAGCAGGTCCCTTTTGGGGAGTGCCAGGCAGGAGTGCAGGGCGCCCACGCGGTACCATGCGGCCATGCAAAGCTCCTCTGCCAGAGGAGGGCACAGCGTTGCCCCTGCATCAGTTTCCCCATTTCCCAGCCATAGCATTTTTGAGCTGCTGGTTTGGGAGCAGGGGTTAGTCGGTGCCTGCCCCCTTTCTGAAGCCTGCCGTGTCCCACAGGCTCAGCTCGCCCCCCCGCCATGGCATCGCCGGATGGAATCAGTGGCGTAGGCGGCAGCCCCGAGGAGACGGAGCTCAGCATCACCCTGACCCTCCGCATGCTCATGCACGGCAAGGTAATGGCAGGGGGCTCAGCGCTTCCAGGGGGTCAGCAATGCCTGGGCTGAGGGGCCATGCTGGAGCTCCAGCTCCTTGCCATGCCCCATTTTCCTCCGCTGCTCCCAATCCCCCCTGGGAACAGCATTCCTAGAAGGATTTCTTTGCCCATCCTAAGCCAGGGAGGGGTTCCCATGCCCCAGTGTCACCAGTTAAGCCACTCAGTGTCCCAGTGGCCCTGGGGCAGGGCCTGCCTGTTGCAGGTGTGCCAAACTGTGGGCAGAGGAGGGACGTGGCAGGCAGGGAGCTGCCTGCTGATGGGGCCACTCTTGTCTCTGGCTTTGCAGGAGATTGGCAGCATCATTGGCAAGGTAAGATTTGGGGTCCAGGGCACTGCCAGCCCCGGGCTCCCCTGGACCTGACACCCACCCTGTTCCTCTCCCTGCAGAAAGGAGAGACTGTTAAGAGGATACGAGAGCAGGTAAGGGCATGCTGGGGGACTGCCACGTCCCGATGCCTGTGTTGTCTGTGCCTGGTGGTTCCCATGTGCCTGGGTCCCAAAACCCAAGGGGATCCAGGGAAAACACAGTGGTACTCTAGGGAGGGCTGTTTGGGGCAGGTTGGAGAGGGAAAGCTCAGATCTGAAGGCGTCAGTCTTGCCTGATAAGCCTATCCCTGGGAGAAGTCATGGACCACAGGGTCTGTGATATCCCTAACGGGCTGTGACACTGTCCCCAGAGCAGCGCACGCATCACCATCTCAGAGGGGTCCTGCCCCGAGCGCATCACCACCATCACCGGATCCACTGACGCTGTCTTCCGAGCTGTCTCCATGATCGCCTTCAAGCTGGAGGAGGTAGGCAGCCCTCCCACACCCTGCTGGGTGCCCCCACACCCGCGGGGTCCTGGGGATCTGATGCTGAATCCCCCTTCACTCACAGGACCTGGGAGTAGGGAGCGATGGGATGGCAGCAGGCAGAGCACCAGTGACCCTGCGCCTCGTCATCCCGGCCAGCCAGTGCGGCTCCCTCATTGGCAAGGCAGGATCTAAGATCCGGGAGATCCGGGAGGTGAGGCTGAGGATACCCTGGGTGCAGGATCCTCTTTTCCCCCAGAGAGCACAGAGCCTTCAGCGTGGGAGCTGCCACAGTCCCGCAGGGGCTGTGGGAAGTGATGCAGGTGATGCAGGAGCAGAGAGCATCACCCTGCAGGTCCTGCAATGGTCCCTGGGAGCTCAGGAGGGGGACAGGGGAGGTGTGAGGTGCTGAGCCCTCGCTGGGAGTGACTGAGGGACACCAGCATGTCCCTTTGCTCCCCCCAGAGCACGGGGGCGCAGGTGCAGGTGGCCGGTGACCTGCTGCCCAACTCCACGGAACGGGCCGTCACCGTCTCGGGAGTGCCGGACACCATCATCCAGTGCGTGAGGCAGATCTGCGCCGTCATCCTGGAGGTACCTCCCAAGCCCCATGCCCAGCCCAGGGGCATGTGCTACCTACCTCCCCCTCCCACAGCCCAGCTGGACCCAAACACCATGATCCCCCTGTGTAGAAGCCCATAGGAGCACCTTGCCTTGGTGGTGCTGAGGGCTGTGCCCAGCTTGCTGGAGGCATGAGGGGGCAGAGGGTCCATGGGGCTGTAGAGCGCATTCAGCCTCATCTCTCATCCCCTCCACCTCCTTCCTTCTGTCTCCAGTCACCTCCGAAGGGGGCCACCATACCCTACCATCCTGGCCTCTCCCTGGGCACCATCCTGCTCTCTGCCAACCAGGTAAGAGGGCACAGCCCCCCTCGGGGCATGGATCAGCTTCTGCCAGCAAGAGGCAACTCTGGTGGGCTCATGGTGGCCTCTCTGCCCTGCAGGTGGGGAGCTGAGACAGTGGTCCCCACCTGGCTCCTGACAGATACCCCTTTTTTCTCCCCCCCAGGGCTTTTCCATGCAGGGCCAGTACAGCGGGGTCTCTCCCGCAGAGGTGAGTCTGTCCCTGTGGCACCTTCTGTGGGCACTGGGTCCATGCCCAGCAGGACAGGTGCTGCTGGGAATTCCTATCCTGGGAGGCACTGGGTGCCAGTGTTCAGCCCCAGCAGGGGCACAGGGGACTCTCTGCCATCATCACTCACACCTCTCTCCTCCTCTTCCCACTGCCTGGGCAGGTGACGAAGCTGCAGCAGCTGTCAGGGCACACACTCCCCTTTGCCCCCCTGGGCCCTACCCCTGCCATGATGCCAGGTGAGCTACCATGGGACATCTGCCATGCCCTCCCCAAGGCTGGGGGTGTGGGGTGGCCCTCCTGACCCACCCAGGCACCTGACCCTGATGAGGGGGTCCGCAACCCCTGCACCCTGTCCAGTCCCATCCCCCCTGGCAGGGGTACACACTCTCCCCAGCACAACCTTCGTTGATTTCCTGGGGTCCCTGCACCCACCAGTACCCCCCAATTCTGCAATGGGAGAGCACTGGCACCAAATAATGGGGTGTGCTTATGTCCTGTTCTCCCTGCCTTTCCCCAGGGATCCTCCAGGTTTGTCCCCAGGGCCACTGGCTGTCCTAGCACAGGTCTGGGAAGGGGGTGTGGAGCTACTGGAGACTTGCCTCCTCATTGCTAACATCCCTGTCTCTCTCTCCAGGCCTGGATGCCAGCTCCCAGAGCAGCTCCCAGGAGTTCCTGGTGCCCAATGACGTATGTACCAGTCTGGGGATGGCAAGAGGCACCAGAACCTGCCCCCACCCATGTGTCCCACCCTGCAGGCACTTTGCAGGGTCCAGGACCCACTGCTCCTCACTGAGGAGGCTCTGCCAGAGCTAAGGAGCAGGAAGGGGGCTGCTGGGGCAAAATAAAAGGGAAACTAAGGCACATGAGGGGGCAAAAGGGCTTGGCCAATGCCAAGGAAGGGCCTTGGCATGTGGCAGCCCAGCAGTGCCAGCAAGGGGGGCTTGAGTGAGACCAAAAAGCAGAGTCTGCCCAAGGAAAGTGGTGCCCTGCCCTCCCACTGCAACCTGCACGTTCCCAACCCTCCCAAGTGTAGCAGGTGATTGGGTGAGCGCCTGGGAGCTCCCTGCTTGGTGTGGCTGCTCCAGCTGCTCCCAGCTCACCCTGGTCTCTGCCCCTTCAGCTCATCGGCTGCATCATCGGCCGGCACGGCAGCAAGATCAGCGAGATCAGACAGATGTCTGGCGCCCACATCAAAATCGGGAACCAGATTGAGGGCTCCAGCGAGCGGCACGTGACCATCACGGGGACCCCCGTCAGCATCACCCTGGCTCAGTACCTCATCACAGCCTGGTAGGTGTCAGCCTGGGGGGAACACATGCTGGATGCACGTGAGGGGTGGCACTTCCCTAGCACCCCAAGACAGCTTTAGGGGGAAACCCCCACTCCAGCATCCACAGGAAAGATGAGGTGGGTGGTGCTTTGAGGTCCTGAGATGGTAAGTGCAGGATCTGAGACCCATCAGGTTTGAGCCCCATGTTTTCATTCTGATCAGTGGAATGTGCCATGGAGACCTGTGACAAGGGCTGGGGCGTGTGGGAAACCTGTTGTGTCACCATGGTAGTCACCATCCCATCCTTCTCGCTTGCTTCCCCAGCTTAGAGACGGCTAAATCTACCTCCCAGGTGCCGCCGGGCCCTGGCTCCATGGACCTCGGCATGGGTTTCTCCCAGCCCCTCGCCCCAGGCTCCGGTGCAGCGCTTCCCGCCGTCACCCCGGCCCCTCCGGCCCTGCTGGGCACCCCCTACGCCATCTCCCTCTCCAACTTCATCGGCCTGAAGCCGGTGTCCTTCCTGGCACTGTCCCCGTCCTCTGTGGCGGGTCCCAACGGCGGCACCGCCACCTACACGACCAAGATCTCAGCGGCCAATGGCACCAAGAAAGCTGACCGGCAGAAGTTCTCGCCCTACTGAGCCCTGGTGGGCCAGGCCAGGGGGTCCAGGGTGCCACCTGGTACCAGAGACATCTCCCTGCCACCCACTCTGGCCCCCAGGCCCTGCCAGGTGCCCATGCCCTGGGTGGACCTCCTTGCCCCCCACCCCAGGGAAGGGAAGGGTATTCCTGGCAGCAATGCCCGCTGGAGGAAGGGGCTGCTTCATTGCCTGCTGCCAGTCCCAGCAGCACTGTGCCCCCCTCCCTGATTTTCCTGCACAGAGACCACATGCCCTGGTACTGGGGCAGAGGCTGTTCCTGCCGGCCTAGGGTCCCTTCTCCCAGTGCCCTGTGCCAGCGTGGGACCCCTGCCTCCTGCTCCTCACCCTGCCTACCCTGCCATCCTGCTGCTGCCCACACTCTTGTCTGGCACCCAAAAGCCAGGTCCCACTGGATCAGGGACTGCCTGGCCTCTCCAGGAGTCCCTCTTCCGCTGGCCCTGGTGGGAGGCCCTCCCTGGGCCACCCTGGGGCAATTGCCTCCCAGCAACCCCATCCAAGAGCCAGTCCCTGCTGGCTTGGAAATGCTGTATATATAAGTCTATATTTTTTCCTCCTTTGTAACTTATCAATGGTTTAATAAAAAGATAAAATTTACAAGAAAATAATAACAATAATAATATCATCCACCCTGGCTGGAGACTTGTCCCCCAGCAGGGGCAGCCCCAGCTCCTAGGGACATGGGGTGCTGGCTGGAGGGCCATCCCTGTGTCTGGGGTGGGGAGAGTGCTGGCCTTCAGCCCCATCTCTCTGGAGGTCGTCCTGGAGCCCCCTCCCTGCCATGGGGCAGTTTGAGAGGCCATGGGGCAGTTCTCCCTCAGGCTCCCAGTTATTACTGGGGTAAGGACATATCCAACCCACCGTGCCAACACCATTCCTGCGACCTCTGTGGGTGGGCTGAGGTTGATGCACCCCTGCAGCATCCCCCAAAAGGACTCTGTTTCTGGCACTGAGGACCCCCTGGGAGGTCCTGAAGAAGCAAGAAGACCAAAGTGGAACAGCAGCTTCTGATCTTTGGCTGCTGTGCTGCCTGGGAGCACCCCACACAGCCACCCCCCCATCACCCTGTGTCATCATGTCTCCCCCCAGCATGCCCCTGGCCAGCAGCCCAGTTAGGCTGGCACGTGGCACCACTGGCTGGGCTTCAGCTGGACAGCTGTGTCCATAAACAGCCTGGCACAGGCCCTCAGGCAGCCAATTTCCCCCCAGAGGGGTGGCCCCTGGCAGGCAGGGAGGACAGAGGGCACAGCCAGGCATGGCCACGGGCACTGAGTGCTGCCATGCCAGCAGGACAAACAGTGACATGGCCAGAGTCAGCCCTGCGGGTGTGTCCCCCCCAGTCAGTACCACAGGGAGCAGGAGCTCCTCCACACAGACGTTAGTTTTGGGTTTAACAGCCAAGGATGGAGGTCTCCATGTCTGCCATCCAGGCTCAGCGGGGTGCCCGGGGCCCTGCTGTTACTGATGTTAGTAGTGTTAGCTGGGACATTGCTCCCGAGGAGGGTGCAAGGGACATCTGCCCTCCCTGTTCGCCACGAGTGGTTCCAGCAGGGTGATGGAGATGAAGGTGCCCCCTGTCACTGCTCAGGAGCCCCTTGGCATCCCATGTCCTGAGGAGAGCCCATCCCTGCAACTGGGCTGTGCTGGTGGAGCCAGCCTGCAAAAGAGACCTGGGATTTCACCAGATCTGCTGCCTTCCCGCAGCAGAGAAACCATCTTCCACCATAAGCTCAGAGAGAGGCAAAACCCAAACAAGGACTCCTTCAAATCCAAAAGGCTGGGTCCAAGCATGTCTGGGGGGTCCCTGGTAGGTTTCCTGCCCAGCACGGTGGGACAGAGCCTCCTGCTTCTCAGCTACTCTGTTCAGGAACTTGACCTGGGATGGGAAAGCCTGTTGTGGTCTGGTCCAGCCTGTTCCGGGGGCTGGGGCTGGGGCTGATGCAGCTGGTGTGGGTCTCCAGCGTGCAAGTTGCCCTCTGGAGGAACTGCAAGAAGTTTTCCTGGACAGAAGCCTCTGAGATGGAAAGACAGAGCTCCTGACCCAGCGGCCGGTTGAGACAGCTGCGCCGGAGCCGGGCCAGCTCCTCACGGATCTGGCGGTTCAGCAGCCCGTAGAAGAACGGATTGATGGCGAAGGAAGAGTAGGCAATCCAGGTGACCACCATCTCCCCGTGCCCACCACCCAGAGTCCCAACAGCGACAGAGGAGTGCAAGTGGAAAGCAAAGAAGGGCAGCCAACAGCACAAGAACTGTCCCACAATGAGGACCAAGGTAAGGATGGCCTTGTTGCTTCCCAAAAGGCGATCTGGGATCAGCTTGGGCAGCGGTAGAATCCTGGCAATGATGATGGTCACTTGGCTGGCAATGGAGTCGCATCGGTGTCTGGGTGCAATGGCCTGTGCTGGCACTGGCACTGGCGCCTGCTGTAGGGATGCAGTCCGGGCCACCCGGTAGACGCTGCTGTAGACAGCAAGGATGATGATGGTGGGCAGAAAAAAGCAGGTGATGCTGAAGAGGATCACAAAAACCTTCTTGTGTGCCCCAGGGCTCCAGTAGACTGTGCAGCGGCTGGCACTGGTGGCCCCGTTGCCTTGAGGCCATGCCACCAGTGCCAAGATAGTGATGAGAGCAGATTTGACCCAAATGAAAATCACTCCAGCCACCGCCAACCTGATGGTCATCTTGACCTCATACCTCAGAGGATGGACGATGTAGTAGTACCGCTCCACGCTGATGATGGCAATGGTGAGAATGGAGGCGCTAATGAAACAGATATTCAAGAATATCAAGGCCTTGCACTCGGCAATGCTGTAGATCACCCTGTTGAAGCAGAAGGAGCTGGAGATGATCCCCAGGGGCATGAGGAAAATAGCAGAGAGGAGATCAACCACACAGAGGTGACAGACGAAGATGAACTTCCTGAAAAGGGGAGTTTTGAGAATGACAACCAACACTACCGTGTTGGCCACCAGGGCAGTGAGGGTGAGCAGGATCATGCAGAAGAGGCCCACCACCTCCTGGGCAATGGAGTACTCGGGGACGGAGAGCAGCTCTAGGCTGTCCGTGGTGTTTGGCCCTGTTCGACTCGCCATTCCCCTCAAGGGCTAAGCCAGCAGCTCCAGTGCCTGGGCAGCAAGGATTCTTCTCCTGCATCCCATAGAGGGAAACCCCACCACAACCATGGCCTCTATCTTCTCTGTGCCTGTTGGGGATGGGAGTGGGGTGTGAAGGAGAAAAAACAAAATGAAGAAGAGCCACAGAGAAACAAAGACAACCAGCACACCTCCAAGGTACTGGAGGGAGGAGAGGTAACCAGTGAGATCACAGCACCCTGCCTGTCCCAAAGCTGCCACCCACGCTGTCCCCAGCCTGGCCAAAGACAGCACTGCTGGGACCTGTGGCACCCATACCAGGCTAACACCCTGTCCCCCTGCCCCAACAGCACCACCGTATCCCGAGGAGAGACAGCACAACCCGCCTGCCCCAGCCCTCTTGCACCAGCCGCAGGGGACACTGGGGTGGGTGGGATTCAGCGCACCTTTGCTCCTGGAGAGGTGGGTGATGCTCCTCTCCTTGCCCGGGTCCCTCTTGCCGGTGTCGCTCCCGCAGCAGAACAGGGGCTGTGGGCCCTGTGTGAGGCCACGCTCCCCCTTCCCCGCTCCCGTCACCCGCTCGTCATCCTGTTTGCCTGCAGCCCGCCAGCTGCGGATGGCACCAGCTGTCACTCCCGGCGCTGCCTGCACTGCCTGCACTCGTGGCAGTCCCACGGGGACAGCTGCTGGGTCCTAGCAGCCGGCAGGGGCTCGGGAAGGGGCACCAGGATCCCCAAGACCTGCCCCCCCAGAATGGCCACCCGCTGCACCAAGCCTGGTCCTTCCACAAGAACAGCTCAGCCTCCAGGTCACCAGGGCTTGAGGGTCAGAGCTACAGGCAGGTCTGCAGCAACTCCTCTCCACCAGCACATGGATGCTCATGGGGCATTGGGGTAACGCAGCTGGGAGTTGCCCTTCTCTGGCACATGTGAGCAGGGAAAGGGGCTTGGCGTGTCTGCCAGGCTGGGGCAGGGGAGCAGGCATGGCACCAAGAACAGCACTAGATGGAGGGCAGGCGCTCACCCTCAGGATGTTCCTTCACGCCCAGGCAGGTCAGCAGATCTTGCTCACCCTCTGTAGCTCTGATGCCACGGTGATGGGCATGAGCCGTGTGCCTTGCAAAAGTGACAAGGGCAGCTGCCTCTCAAAGACACCAGATTTTGTCTCTGAAGGCTGTAGCCCCTCCAGAGTCATCTGCTGCCAACCCTTCAGGGACCCTACCCCGCCCTTCCCTACGCCACATGCACCTTGCCGAGGGCAAGAGAGCGTGAGCACCATTCGGTACAAGGCACAGTGCTTTTATTCACAGTCAAAACAAGCTCTGTCCCCACACCAGCCCGTCCTTTGCCAAGCCCCAGGTGGGGTGTCCTCTGGGCTGGTGGGCATCAGCAGCTGGTGCTGGACCAGGGCCACAGGGTTCCCAGGCACACTCAGAAGCGGAGCTGGACAAGGTAGCGGATCCGGCACTGGCTTTCCTGGTAGATGAGGTACTCGCTCTGGCTGAAGGAGGAGTCCTTGTAGGCAGGCATGGGGATAGGCTTGCCCTGGCACACCAGCACCTTCTTGCCATCCAGCAGCACCTCCTCATCCTGCGCAGGGTCTGGGCCAGAAGTCACCCCCACCAACACGTCAATCCCGAGACCTTGCCTCTCTTCCCCCTGCCCTGTGCCCACTCCTGCCCCACAAACCCCACACCCTTCCCACCCCAGGCTCACCCGGCTCTGTCTGGCCACAGGCCAGGACACTGTCATAGCCAGCAGGTGGTTGACACAGCGAGGGGTCATCTCTGGTGATGTGGTAGGGCTTGCCCAGGGCCACCTCCGTCAGGAACATGATGCCAATGTTCTTGGATGTGCGGCCCACTGACATAGGAAAAAGGGATGGAGATGATAGCACCATCCCTGGTGTTCCCATCTCATTGTGCCTGCGCCATGCTGGAACGCAGGGACCACTTGCCATTCAGGGAAGGGGCTTGGCCTGCCCACAGCTGCCTGGCAAGGGTCATGTGAAGGCAGCCTGGCTCACAGAGGCCCTGCGAGCATCCCAAGAAGCCTCGCTTGTCCCGGGACCCTCACCGTAGCAGGCTGATTTGCTGTTCTCAGAGGCAAAGTAGATGCCCTTGCCCACACGCCCTCCTGAGTGGGGCATGATGCGCAGCCCGCTCTTCAGGATGGCCGCGACCACCGCCACATTGGTGCCGTGCCAAAGCAGGCGCCGGTGCTCCAGGAGATCGTGGGCTTTGAAGCGCTCATCCTGGAGAGATGCACAGCTAAGGGCTGTCCACGGAGGAAGACGTGGATGTCCAGGCATGGAGGGCTGCCACCCACTGCCCCAGCCCAACCCCAGTGCCCAGCTGCAGGGGCAGGGGAGAGGGAGCTGTTTGCTCCTGGCCAGCTGGGCTGAAGCTCCTGCTGGGTGAAGAAGCCCTGAGTCCTAACACAACCCTGGGGTGCAACCAGGGCTTCCACACTGCAAGATGGGGCAAATTATCTCCACCTCACCTCACCATCTCGGGCCACCTGCCAGATGTTGAGGATGCGGAGGTTGCGACCAGTCTGTGCCACGTAGTTTTGGATCAGCTGCCAGGGAGGGAGGCAGGAAAGCGATGTCACCCCAGGCAGCCATCCCAGCAATGCCCACAGTCCCTCTGGGACAGTGGTGATCTTTTGGTGTGCCCACAGGCCTGGTACAGTTGCTCCCCATTATGAGACACTGTGGCACAACGAGCACCTGATATTCCCGGGAAGCTGAGTCCAGCAGGGAGAGCTGGCAGCAGAGCAGGGCATAATCCTGATCCAGCGGATGGGGGACTTCTTTCTCCTCCTCCTCCTCCTCCTTCACTTTCTGTGCCTGAAGGCTCTGTGCCATCTCAATGTCGGCCAGCACCTGGCAAGGACAGACCGGAGACGTCCTCACCACCAGTGCCGGGCACCGTGCCAGAGGGACCAGGGCAAGCCCAACCTCCTGCCAGCAGCTCTCTGCCCCACATGTAGGAGCCCTCCTCGGGAAGGGATGCCACCCACCAAATGCCCTGGCATCTCACCAACAGCATGTCCTTCTTGGCACGCAGCAGGTCAGGGGAGTTGATGGGGGGTGGCCGTGCCCGCCCAAAGTTGTGGGGGACGATGGTGTAGAAGCGGGAGGAGAGCTCCTCCAGGCGAGAGGCCTGGGGGGGCTGCTCCTGCAGTGCTGCCTCCAGCTCCTCCAGTGCCTCAAAGCCCCTCGCGATCTGCTGCTTGCTCAGCTTCCCCAGCGGCATCTTCTTCACGTCTGGAGGGTGTCAGGGAGGGCACAGGTGAACCCATCCACCTCACTTGCCTCACAAGAACCTCCAGTGCCACCACGGGCACAGGCAGGCACTTGGCACAGGGTATCCACAGTCCCAGCAGGTGCCAGAATGTTAGAGGGGATGCTCTAAAATCCATCAGCACCTTTGCCCCATTCACCCCTCCACCTGAACCCCACCAGCTGAAGGCCCCAGACCCAGCATGTGCCATCCATCACCTCCTACCAATATTCATGGTTTGCATGGCGTCCCGGAACATGTCACTGCTGAAGATGAGAGACACCAGCTCCTGTGTGTCCTTGTCCAAGGTGCAGGGCAGCACGCGCTGCTTGCAGACCTTATCCCCATCCACGCCATCCACCTGCAGATCCCCAGCATCACCTGTGAGCCTGCGAGAGGCTGTGGGAGCACGGCACCCAGGCTGCCTGGTGGGGAGAGCCCAGCCGCCGGGCAGCAAAGCAATGGGCAGGTGCTGCCTCCGTTTTCCATGACTGATTCCACCCAGAAGCCCATGTTTTTCATTCGGGATGCCCTCTCACTCCATTTCAACCCATTAGCCCCAAATCTCTGTCTGCAGGCTGTTTCAGCACGTACCCAGACCCTCCTCAGAACCCACCACATTCTGGTGACCCTCTTGGATGTCCTGTAGGGCACATGTACCAGTGTCCAGTAGCCCAGGAGTGAGGACTACTCCACTGTGGTGACACCCCAGGTGCCCGTTGTACTCACCCTGAGAGCAACCTCCACCTCCTGCCCAGCCCCTGGCTGCACTTCGATGAGTGTGTACTTCCCTGGCTGGGCAACGAAGTTTTCCTTTGAGGCCCAGCTGTTCTTGGTCTTGTCCCGAAACTTCTTCTCAAAGTCTTTCTTGGCAGCCTCCAGGGAGGCACAGGGCATGAGTTTGGACTGGCCCACCTCCCCCTGAGAGTGGATAGCAGTGGTCAAGACCTCTCCTACATCCCTGCCCCACCAGCCCCATGCTGGAGGGAGCAGGCAGGGGTCAGGGGGGGTTGCAATGGCAGGGCTGTGGGGCAGCGAGTAGGAACATGCTGAGCCACCAGCATGGGAAGAGACCCCAGCACTCCTTGTTGTAACATCAGGTTCGCATTCACTGCAGTGACAGGTGCCATGTGCCCCAGCCGGGCTGACCATGTTGTGTGGGGGAAAGTCCTTGAAGCTCCCAAGCAAAGGGCTATAACAGGACACTTTGTTGCTTTCTTTGGGACCAGGAAAAAGGGGTGGGGACCACCAGGTTCATCCTCAACCTTTGGGGGTCTGAAGGCAGGGTGGGGATAGCTGAGGGGTGGGTGGGTGGGCAGTGCCAGAGTGGACTCACCACACGGCCCCAGCGGCACCAGACACTGTAGGCACCATCATGCTCAAGGAGCTGGATGATGTAGAACTTGTTGTTGTTGGCACTGATGTTGGTCTGGTTCAGGGTGCAGTCGTAGTCCTCGTAGACCTACAGTGAATGGCGTGGCCTGGGCTGGCACCTGGGCAGCATTTGGGGACGGGGAGGGTGCAGAGATGTCCCAGCAGGGACACAGGGGGGTCTACTTGGAAAACTGGGGCTGCCTATGTGTCAGTGGGTGGCTGCCCTGAGGTTTCTCCTCCTGCCCATGTCCCCCCATCCCAGTCCCTCTGTGTACCTCAGCCCCACTCTCACCTGGGCACCTGGTGCTGTGCTCAGGGGGCACAGCCCATCGATGGTGGCAGGAGGCTTCTCCTTGGGGGCAGTTTTGAGGGCTGCCAAGGTGGAGCTCCAGGTGTCATCCCCCTCTTCCCCTTTTGCTTTCTTTTCCCTGCTGTTTGGCTGCGTCGAGGAGGACGCGGGGCGCTTAGAAGCCATGACTGAGCCTCCCCACAGGGGCAGCTTAGCCTTAATCCTCCAGCAAAGTCCTTTGGGCAGAGGCAGAGCAGGACGTGAGAGATACCAAGCCCTTCCGGGAAAGTCCGTCTTTCCCTCCTCCTCCAGCCCAGAGCCGGGTTGGAGGAGGGGATGGGACCTCTGCCCACAAAATGTCTCAGCCTTATCCCTGTGTTCCGAATGGGGGACAGAGCCTCTCAGCGCCTTTCAGACCCCAAGGGACCCCAAAGTGAAAACAGCCCGATGACACAGAGCTGACGGGGATCTCGGGGGGGGGGGGGGCATAGCTGCTTACTCAGCAAACTCGGGGCAGAAGAGCTGGAAGAGGATGTGGATCTGCTGGAGAGGTGGGGGTAGCCAGGAAAGTCCTGCTGGCCCCAACCTCCCCTCACCAGGGACTCCCAATCCACGGGAGTCTGTCCCCACAGCTCCCTCAGCTCTGTGCCCCCAGGGCCATGCAGGAGAGCAAAGCATGCAATGCCAACCCCCCCTCTGACATGCTTCCAGTCCCTCCCAAGCCCAGTGAAGTGCTTTGATTTGGGCACAGGGGGGGCTCAGGCAGCCCCTGTCTCCTTTGCCCCCTTGGTCCCAGCCGAGCAGGTAGTGGTGAGGGCAGCAAAGGGGGCAGAGGAGCAGAAAGACCCGTGTCCTACCTGCTCCTGCTGCCCAGGGTTGCCTGCCAAGGAGCCTCTGACAGCCTTCGGGCTGTTTGGGCGGCCTGCCCGGAGGAAAAACTTTTCCCCTAGGCAGCAGGCAGGGATGACAGCGGAAACAGCTGTCACGCCTCCGGGTAGCGCATGCACCCTGTGGGAGGCCTGCCTGCTGCCTCCACTGCCCGCACTGCTGCCTGCACTGCCTGCACTGCTGCCTGCACTGCCCGCACTGCTGCCTGCACTGCCCGCACTGCTGCCTGCACTGCCAAGCAGTCCCCGGACAAGGGGTGACCCTGAAAGTGGCTGCCCTTGCATCCAGCCACCTCCCGCTTGGCATGCTCTGAGACAAAGAAAACAGTCTTGAAAGAGTTAATGACGCCGGCCACATTTTGCATGTTAAATATCTTTTCTTGGGTCCCCACCAAACAGGCAGTGCTGAGGGTCAGGCGGGGAGTAAAACGTGACTGTGGCCTGGGAGCTGAATGTGGGGGGCTCTCGGCAGTGGCTGCCTCCTCCTGCCTGCAGCCCCTCTCTGAGGGGTGCGGGTGTGGGCAGGATGGTGGTGCGGGCAGGCAGCGGGGACCGGTGTCACTGGCAGGAGACAGAGCTGACCCTCGTGCTGGGAACATGGAGAGGACAACCTTGCTGGGGCCGAAGCCTTGCTGGCTTTGTATCTCCTGGACTTGGCCCCATCAGCCCAAGCAGTGCAGGCTGGGCACAGCCTCGTGTGTTCCCCTGCGTGATTTAGTTTCATGGTGCCCCCTCAAAGGGCTGCAGCCCATGGCAGCTTTTTAATTACTGACAGGCTGGAGGAGTTGGGTTTGTTTTCTCTGGAGAAGAGAAGGCTCCACGGAGACCTTAGAGCCCCTTCCGGTGCCTAAATGGGCTTTCAGGAGACCTGGAAAGGGATTTGGACAGGGGTGTGGAGTGACAGGACAAGGGGTAACAGCTTTAAACTGACAGAGGGCAGGGTTAGATTGGACATAAGGAAGAAATGCTTATGATTAGTGTGGTAAGGCACTGGCACAGGTTTCCCAGAAGAGCTGCGATCCCTGTCAGTGTCCAAGGCCACGCTGGACGTGGTCCTGAGCATCCCGGTCCCCAGCAGGGGACGCCGGGCCGGGGGACCCTTTAATGGCGCCTGCGCCCCCGGAACTACATTTCCCGGCGTGCCCGCGGGCGCGCCCTCCCGCTGCGCATGCGCCCGCCTGGAAGCTTCCAGTCGTGACGCGCGGTGGCCGCTGGGTAGAAGACGGGCGGTCCCCTGGGCGCCATTTTGTAGCGAGGCAGCAAGAGACGCTGTGCGGGTGTGCTCGGCGTGAGTTGCTGGACGGTGCTGCGCAGGCTGCCTGCGGATCCTGGGCGGCGGCATGGGCTCGGACAAGCGGTGAGCGGCGGCGGTAGGGCGAGGGGGAGACGGCAGGGGGGCGGGCGGGCGGGCAGTGATGGGGGTCGCGGCGGGCGCTTCGCTCTCTGAGCTCGGCCCGCTGTTGTGCCGCAGGGTGAGCAGGACGGAGCGGAGCGGCCGCTACGGCTCCATCGTGGAGAGGGAGGACCGCGACGAGCGGGACTCCCGCAGCCGGCGCAGGGATGACTACAAAAGGTCCAGCGAGGAGCGCCGCGGTGACCGCTACGATGACTATCGCGACTACGACAGCCGGGACTACGACAGTCGAGACTATGATAGCCGTGATAGCCGAGACTGCCGCGACTACGACAGCCGGGACTACGACAGCCGAGACAGCCGGGTCTGCCGGGACTACGACAGTCGCGACAGCCGCGATTGCCGCGACTACGACAGCCGGGACAGCCGAGACTACGATTGCCGGGACTACGACAGCCGGGATTGTCGAGACTACGACAGTCGCGATAGCAGAGACTATGACAGAGACTACGACAGCCGCGATTACGATAGCCCCGAGGTGAGCGGGGCTGGCATGGCGGGGTGTGCGGGGCTGGGGGGGGCCGGGGACGGGTGCGACCCTGGGCGATGTCCGAGGCCGTGGGGACCAGCCCCGGGCCGGGGCTCAGTGTCCGTGTCCGTGTCCGTGTCCGCCCGGGGCCGGCGGCACTGCGGGGACACGGTGCGGGCAGTCGCGGGGGCTCATCCTGGGTGCTGGCTTCCAGAGGGAGCGGGAGCGCAGGAACAGCGACAAGTCAGAGGACGGATACCATTCCGATGGCGACTACGGAGAGCACGACTACAGGAACGATATTAACGATGAGAAAGAAAGCAAGACCATCATGTTGCGTGGCCTCCCCATCACGGTTACGGAGAACGATGTGAGTAGCCGGGCAGGGCTGTGCGGGAGCGGCGGCGGCTGCTGCTGCCATTTTGTTGAAGGCTGCATCATGGTGGCCCCTCTCCAGCGCTGTCGCGCTGCCATTTTGAGTCCCGAAAGCATTTTAACTGTCGCTGTTAGAGTGACAGAGGTCAGTTCAATGTTAACCGGTTTCTTTCAAACGAAACAATCCGCAGACAGTCGTTTTTTCACGCATGTTTGTATGCTTTCCTAAGCGTGGATTTTAAGCTACCTGCTCTTGGCTGCTCTTCTTTATTGGAGGGAAGCGGCTGGGTTTCGCTTCTTCCCACTGCAGCGAGAGGGGAGGGGGACGGAGACACAAGGGTCGCTCTTCAGTTTTTCTGGTCTTTATTGAGGTCAGAGGTTGTGCCTGGTGGGATCACACACAGACACCGAGCTCCTCAGCCAAGCACAGCCCGCACAAAGCTGCTTTGTGCAGGCACAGCTGTGGGAGTCATAAAATGGCTGCTGCCGAGCTGACAGAGCAAGTATATGTGAGCTTGCTACTTGCTTATCTAATTCCTTTAATAGATGTTAAAGCTTTAGTTTTTTTATTGTAATTTTTTTTAGGTCTTTTTTTTTTTTTCTGCCTTGCTAGATTATTTTGGTTACCAAGCTATAAGCCCACAACTGTTATTTGAGGGTTAGCCCTGTAAAAGCTGAGCTATTCCAGTTTGTTTTCAGGCAGGCTCCACCTCTGCCGATGAGGTGTTTGTATGTTGACTGCTAACAGGGTGAATGCTTTTGCACCATTTCTGCAGTGCATTTTTTTCCGTTTTTTTTAACTGATTATACTTGCTGCTCTCCTAATATTGAATGCCTTAATCACCACTGACCTCTAATATTTTCACAAATGTTTCAGAACACTTCTTGTTTCTGAGGTACTGATATTGTAGCTGTGCAGTTGTGCAGTAACTATAGCATAGTTTAGGTGAGTGTTTAATTCTGGACTCATCTTGGGAGAGTAGACAATGCATCATGGAACTGCTAGTTGGTTTCTTAAGTTAACATTACTTCAACACTTCTGGTTGTGTACACAGTTTTCAGCTTTTTCCACATTTTTCATGAGAAAAAGCTACTTGCATTGAAGATACCAATTCCAGTCAGCATAAGAATGAGCAGCTTAAGATCAGCTTTGATTCTGCTGAGCAGCCCTGTTGTATGTAATGTAGTTTGAATTCTGTGAAAGCTGCTGAAAAACCTTTTGTCATCTGCTGTAGCATTAAAAAATTGGTTAGTGTTTCTTGTTCTTCCATGCCTCCCCCAGTGATTTATGTTGCCTGTGCTGCAGCCTAAGCAGCTTTGTTACAGCAGAACTGAGGTCTCTGTAGCATTTTCTTTGAGGACACGTTCTTCACAAATCTCCTTTATCTGCTGAAAAACCGGAGGGAATCTGTTAGAGTATGAGAACTTCAGCATGAGACTTAACAATACATTCACCACCCAGCTCTGCAGTGTAGGCTCCTTGTATTTCATTGCCAGGAGCAAGGGATATTTAGACATGCAGGGAGAGAGGGATGTTCCTTTTAAAAACTTGGGGTCAAGCAGAGTATTACCCAAATCTAGCACAAATTACCTTGTAACACAACATCATGGGGATTCAGATTCTGGATGATCCTGTGGCCTGAGTGAGCATGACAGTTGGTTTAGTGTAGCAAAGGGCTTTGTGGGCTCTCTGGTGCTCATCAGTCCCCTGTTGGGTTCTCCATAAAGGTTTTCTTTGTCCCTGAGATAGCGTTGAGACTGTTGAATTTTTGTGTACCACTTGCACGTACTGTAAGTTAGGTTGCTTCTGTGACTTCTAGCTGTCTGCCAAGATGTGAAAAATTTAACTGTTTGATCAAAATCTTATGCAGATTCGTGAGCTTATTGAGTCCTTTGAAGGTCCTCAGCCTGCAGACGTGAGGCTGATGAAGAGAAAGACAGGTGAGAGCTCTTAATCCAGTTTTTGACATTGCCTTCCTCTTCCCCAGCCCAAAAGAGTATCCAGAATTGTCCCCAAACTGCAAGCACATGCGTTACAAAAAAAAAAAAAACCTAAAAAAAAAAGGGTTTGCCATGGCTAAGGAATGTGGCTTTTTGGAAGACTTATAGATAGCTGGTCAACATGTTAAAAGAAGTCTGTCTACAGGGGGTTTTGTTAACAGGTATTGGTAAGTAATAATAGAGTAAACCCATTTAATAGTTTGTAGTCTGTTGCATGGTTTCCTTTAAACGTGGATTCGAATCGAGTGAAATGTAGCCAGTTAAGGCAGCTTGGTTCCTTGCCATGGCAAAATAACGAGCAGATCCCAGCAGTTGACGTCGCATTTGTAAAGCTGCTTTGTCATGAAGTAATGAAGCAGTTGGAGAGAGATTCGCCTGTTTTAAAGGAACTGACTAACACAAGTATCCCGTCTATATCTGAATGCTGTCTCTAGGTGTAAGCCGTGGTTTCGCCTTCGTGGAGTTTTATCACTTTCAAGATGCTACCAGCTGGATGGAAGCCAATCAGGTTGCTTCACTCACCAAGTCTAGATATTCCTGAAAATGGAACAAGTCTGTACAGTTAAAAAAAAAAAAAGAAAAAAAATAGAGGTGGAAGGAGTGGTTTGTTCCATAACAGTGATTTAAAAGACTAAAAGCTTTGTATATATTAAAATTGTAAGAGTAGGACAAAATATAAGGTAAAATTAGGAGCAAAAATAGGCCATTTTGAGCACTCTCTGGTAAAATGTGTTGTTCTTTTAAATGGCTTGGTTGTGATTTAATTGGCTCACGAAGATTTGGCTAGTAGCCCTTAGAAAATCCTAGCTTCTTTCCACTTGGTGTTTCCTTCTCTGTTGCCAGAGAAGGCACCAGATCTCAGTGCTACATTGATACTAACCCTGAAAGACAAGTGGCTGCTCCCCCACTTAAAGAGGGAGAGCTGGCTCTTCTAGAGGAAAAAGCATATTTATAGGTAGAGAGTGAGTTCTCACATCTGTTATTCTCTGTATTTTGGCTTTTTGGTTAGTGTGACTTGATTAGGAGCCAAAATGCAGTAAGAGTTCCTCTGGTTTGTTTTCCCAGGAGATTTTCCTGTGGTACTGCAAACAGTTTCACTTGCTTTTGCTGCTTTCGAGTATTCCTAACCTGTTTTAAAAACAGACCTTAAAAATACTCTCAAAATGCATCAAGTCACTGTTTTTTCTTGCACCTGAGTATTTGATGCAAAGGTCCTGGGGCAGCATGAGGAATATTTTTCTGTTTATGTTATGATAAAGAAATGGCAGTGTACTGGGATTCGTGGCAGTTCCAGCAGATGGAACTTCTGTGCCTTGTGCCGGAAAAGTGTTGCGAGTCCCACATCATATGTAATGATCCAGCCAGAGAGCAGCCGTCAAAATCTGTTTTCCTGATGTGCTGCTCAGTCGATCTGCTGGATGCAGTGGAAAGACTTACATAGGAAATTAATGCTTAGTGCATTCTCAGAAATGAGATTATTTTAATGTATACAAAGCTGTACTGATCCGTAATTCATTGAAATATATTCAAATTCACTCCGGTAACCAGCCACCCCAGTAGTAGGGAAAACATAGCCTGTCCCCAGCAGCCGGGTTGCTGACTTACATGACAGAATGATGTATTGCAACTATGCCAGCAGCCTTGTTTCTATGTGTGCACATCCAGTGAGTGCTGGGCCCTCCAACCCTCCCTCCTGCCGGTAGGAGCAATGGCTTTGCCCTATTTAGTTGTGCAGAACGTGAGAGCCTTATTCATGCTACGTGCTAGACCTGTCAGACTCTGTTGTCAGAAAAGCCACTGGTCCTGACACTGTGGTACCTCTGCAGTAAACCAACCTGCAAAAATACGGTTTTTCTGTTGCAATGCCTGGGGTTTGGCCTCTAACATGCACTTCCTCAGACATGCTTCCACCTCTTTGACCAAAATATGTTGATGGCCATATTTTGAAAGGGGCATTCTGCATACTCATGCTTGGCAAAGCGTGAGGCTGAGAGTCAAGGCTTCTTAAGTAGCTGTAAATTCCTAACTCCTCTGAAGTCAGAGTGAGAGGACATGCTGAAAGCATTATGAACTTTTCCTACCCCTGGAGAAGCTTCACGTACAGTCTAGTTACTCATTTTGGAGAGCTCCTGCCTGACTGAAGAACACAAACCTCTCGTGCAGGCTTCCAATTGAACTGATGCATTAGTCAAATGAAACCACTCTGAGTTATGTTTGAGTTGATGCCACTTGTAATCCAGCCTTCAAGAAGTCTAAGCAGGGTCCCTTTGGGAGGAATTACTGTATTTTCAAAGGGACACTTCTGAAGTGTGCTTGGAAAAGTAATCCAGATATGGTGGTTAAAAGGTCTGGGGTATTTGGAGTAGGGGATGAAGTGAAGCAGTCACATAAGAACATGTTTAAAAGTCGCTCAGTGCTGTACCAGCAGTGAATAGAAATGTGGGGGCAAAGAGACTCCTAAAAATGTGTTAATCCTGAATGCAGCAGATTAGGACTCTGTCTCCTTCGAGACACTTCCTGGTTCCATGTCAGCGTTTAGTGTTTGGCAGCTTTTTCAACACTCCCTGATTCCGTTTATCTTTGCTCCACATCCCATTCTCTTACTGCCCTCGTCCTCCTCTCTGCAGGATTGGATGGGCAGGGTGTAGGTGGCGGTGGTTGTCCTCCACATCCTCCCCATATGTTGTCCATTTAATTCAGGAGCACTGATTCCTCCGAAGGGTGCTCTGCCATGGGAAAATGGACGTGTGTGTCTCGATACAGGAATAATTGAAACCACTTTTTTTGCAGAAAAAGCTGGTGATTCAAGGGAAGCAGATCGCAATGCACTACAGCAACCCCAGACCTAAATTTGAGGACTGGCTTTGCAACAAGGTACAACACATGTTTTTATTGGAGGGAGTTTGTCCTGACTTCAGTGCTCTCCACTAGCTCAGTGGTTTGAACAAAGTGATGTGATTCAGACAGCCTCCTACTGTCCATAGGACATGGTGGGCATAGTGAGATGAGGGAATGAAAAGGATTTGTCGCTGTGATGGCTGTGGAGACAGAGTGACAGCAGTGTTGCTCCCGAAGGAGCAGAGATGAGCATGAACTGTACTTGACACTGAGTATGAAGTCACTAGATGATGGCTAATCTAGTGTCGAAAAGCTGATGTTCCGTTACAACTTGCTGTGCACTGCTCGTTTAACCTCTCGAAGGGGAGATGATTTAGGAAGATGAAGACCAGGCTGTTCTGTCGGCCATTAACTACACCTTTTGCCCATAAAGTACGCTTACTCCCCAGCCTGTGTTGCACTGTGCTTTTTAACGTAGTTGCTGTGCCTGGGATTGTAAGTCAAAGACCACATCGTTAAAATAACTAACTGACTTGGGATGACGAGGGAAAAAGTAGGTGGGATGTTCTGAAAAGCAGCTGTGGTACAGATGAGGGTCCTTTTGGTGTTCTGGCTTGATGTGGTGGGTTTAGGTTTGTTGTGTTATTTTGTGTGAATGAATTTTGTTATTTTACAGTAACTGCAGCATTAGTACAAATTATTTTAAGCTCTTACTAGTCTTCTCTTGTTCATTGTAGTGCTGCCTTTACAACTTCAGAAGGAGACTAAAATGCTTCCGCTGTGGAGCGGACAAATTTGGTAGGTTAACCTGATCTCTTTGGTTGTATTTGATTTTGTGGGTAATTCTGAAGCAAAGTTCACTGTAGATCCTAGACTGGCTTGTGAAATGCTGAGCTTGAGTGAATGAGCCATGTCCTGATTAAAATATTTTCTCCTCTTATGAAGATTCAGAACAGGAGGTTCCACCTGGAGCAGCAGAAGCCGTTCAGTCTGTGGATTATTACTGTGACAGTAAGTTATCTTTGACTTATTGTAGAATGTGAATTGTACTTAAAGTCCTTCCTGTACCTCAGCCTGCCTGCTGAAGGACATGAAATACTCTGCAGAGCCATAACGTGTGCACTGATGTTGTACCTCTTCTCCCCAGCCATCATTCTCCGAAACATTGCTCCTCACACGGTGGTGGAATCCATCATGACCGCCTTGTCTCCGTACGCATCTCTGGCTGTCAACAATATTCGTCTTATCAAGGACAAGCAGACCCAGCAGAACAGAGGCTTTGCGTTTGTGCAGCTCTCATCTGCCATGGTGAGGGCCTTACTCACATGCTCGAGAGAAACAGCAGTTAACCTGCTTCCCTAGCTGCAGCACTGAGAGCCCTTGAGCTCTCTGAAGGACTGCCCCGGATCCCTGAGGGCTAATGGACATGCAGTGTATTAGGGCTGTTCTTCAGTAACTGCAGTTTGAAAGAAGGTGGTCTAGAATTTTTTGTTCACAAAACTAAGATCCAGGGGCATATCATGTGGGAGAAGGTGCATGGAATTGGACTTCTACCTTGAGAAAGGAGGAGGAGGCAGATGTTGCCCTTCCACAGCATCCAGTGGGAAGGTGTGGGGACGGCAGAGATACATGGTCGAGGATACACAGATAGGACCATGGGGAGCAGGCATAAATTGAAACATGGGGCATTGCAGTGAGGTTCAAGGACAAGCTCTTAAGTTTGAAGGAAATTAGGTACTGGTATGGGTCCCTGAAGAGTACTGGAATCTCTGTTCCTAGAGGTGCATGTGGCACTGAGAGGCATGGTTTAGTAGTGGACTTGGCAGTTCTGGATTAACAGACTCAACGATCTTCAAGGTCTTTTCCAACCTAAATAATGAGTCTTTATACCAGACTTGGTCAGCAGTATAATCTGTTGGGATCTACTTCAGTCAGAGTGAAGCACGTTGTTGGATTTAAATGGGTGCCTGATCTCGGTCTTTGCTGGCCTCCTGTTTGGAGTAATTTGGGGCTTTATAAAGCTAAGGTTTTAGGACATTTTCATACTCAGTGACCCATGGAAACACTCAGTATGGGATTGGTTGCACTGTGCATGTGTATAGCATGAAGAGATGGAGATGTTCTTATGACTTTAGCTCTTTTCAGCAGCTGCATTTGAAAAGGTGGAGCTTTGGGAACTCCTGAATCCCCATCAGTAACCTGCCTTTCATAATAATGAGTATTTCTCATTGTAGGATGCTTCTCAACTGCTGCAGATTTTACAAAGTCTTCAGCCACCGTTAAAAATTGACGGCAAAACAATTGGTGTTGACTTTGCAAAGAGTGCCAGAAAGTGAGTTGCAATAGCAGTCGATTTATGGTTTTTGGCTTTTTATTCACACTTCCCCCCCGTTTGTATTGGAGGTTTATTGTTGTTACCCAGGCTTTTATTAAGATTATTCTAACTCCAGAGTTTTGTTTCCCTCATGTGTCTTGTGTTGCATGCATCCTGCTTTTCACTGTGTATGAGGAGGGTGAAAGCAGCGTTCCCTACCTCCCCTCTTTCCAGTCCTCTGAAGATAACATCATAACTGCCTGTGTGCACAGCACACTTGTTTCCTTGAAGACCTACTGACTTGTTACTGACTGTACAACAATGAACCTGAAGTTCCTCTACTTGCCAAGCAGTGCTTTGGCTCATTCATTACATTCAGAATGCTTATAACTGCCAAGAAATCCACGTGTAAGGGCAGACTCGACCTCCTTGAAAAGGGAGACACTTCAGAACAAAAGCAGCATTTACTGAGATGCCTGATTTTTGTGATTGCAGAGACCTGCTTCTCCCAGATGGTAACAGAGTCAGCGCCTTCTCTGTGGCAAGTACAGCCATTGCTGCAGCTCAGTGGTCGTCCACTCAGGTATGATTTGGAGGCTGTTGCTCATAGACCACATAATTTCCCTGTTGGCCACTTGTCTGATTGAATTGACCAGTGGGAGATCTGGTTATGACACATCTGATCTAACAGTCAGTTTGGAGCCTAAGCAGTGTTGAAATTCTTAAATGCAGTCAAATCCTGACAAAAATCACCTTGCTTGAATTTCAGCCACAGACTGGAGAGGGCAGCACCCTTGACTACAGCTACCTCCAGTCAGGACAGGATGGCTACTCACAGTATGCTCAGGTTAGTAGTGGAGGTTGTGCTGTAAGCAGTAGGTTGTTGTAATTTGGGTATCCACTCACCTTGTGTTGTTACTCATTTCCCTTTGCAGTATTCCCAGGATTATCAGCAGTACTACCAAAATCAAGGAGTGTTGGACACAGACACAGCTACCATATCAGGTAGTGCTGATATGTAATTGTTTGTCACGATAATTTTGAAATAGTGATGTTTTGCTTTTGGGGTGTCTGAATGGGGTTGTGTTGCTAGAGAACTGTAACAGATCTGTTGAAGCGGAACCCCTTGTGAAAGATGAGAGAGAAACCTGTTTCAATGTTGACAAAGGCCTTGAACTGTGAGAACAATGTGAGCAGCTCTAGCAAGTGTTCAGGACTAGCAGTTGTCAGAGGCCAGGAATTGCGGACTTCAGGAACAGAACATTTCCTCCTGAAAAGGAAATTATTCCTTGTCTGTGTAGAAAATACTCTCTGTGTATCTGTCTGCTTTTGAATGCTTATTGCCTTGTTTGGCTGCTGGAGCTGGAACTATAAACAAAGTAATTTTAGCCCTAGGATGCAGTCCTGTTTTACAAATTATCGGGCTTACGCTTTACTGCTCTCTGTTGGCAGGAGCTCCGGTCACTACCACCACAGCTGCAGTTGTGTCCCAGAGTCCTCAGCTGTATAATCAGCAGACAAACTCACCCGACTCTCCGGTAATTGCAGCACTGATGAGTCCTTGCGGTCAAAGCCAGGGTTATGTGGGATATAGGCTCAGCTGTAGCCTTTGCTTTTTAAAGTGGGTGGTACAGAAAGCGGCTGAGTGTCCATGGGTTAGTCACAGTGCTTGTGGTTGTAAGTCACCTGCCATTTTTCTTCTGTGATTGTTTTGCTCTTTGCTGAAGGTGAGTGCCAGGCATCCTGGTGAGGAGGAGTTGGCTGTCGTAGCGTGGGGGTGGGCTGCTCACACCTTGGCTTGTTTTCTTGTGCCTTGGTGACAGATTTTCTAATGGAGGTTGCTGGCTTGGGGTTTTTTTTTCAGACACAATCAGCACCACCTACCACTAGCGCGCAGGCACAGGCGGCTCCCCCGACTGGCGTAGTGCCTGGAACCAAGTACGGTAAGTGCTCGGGAGCTGCTCGTGGGGACAGGTTTCTGTCACTGTGTAGCAAGAGAGAGACTCGGCTCTGGCCGAGTGCTCTGTCACCGCGTGTCATGGTGAAGCTGCCCCTGGAACGCGTTCGCTGCACGGTTGATTAAGAGCCCTTGACAGACGTGCCTGCCGTCGTGGCTGCTAAATAATCTCCGAATTTTACCTGAAATGTAGAAAGATACCTGTCTGAATTCGTCTGGAACGACCATGTCCCACACTTTAATTTTTTTACAGCTGTCCCTGACACTTCCACCTACCAATATGATGAATCTTCAGGATATTATTATGATCCTATAACAGGGCTCTACTATGATCCTAATTCCCAGGTAAACACAAGTTCTTCCCACATGTCTTAACTGTTAAGGTCCATTAGTTTCCTATCTCTCATCATATGAGTGACATTTGAAGTGCACAACATACCAAATGTTGCAGATAACTCTCAGCAGTGTGTGTAGAGCTGAGACTTGACTTCCCTCTGGTATAGCCCTTCATTTTTCTTTTCTTTCCTTTCCTTAATTTTCCTCCAAATTTGGCCCATATAGGATTAGCACTTGTCACAGCCACTGTAACTGAGCTATTTCGTTGCGGAGTGCCCAGCAGAGTGCACCCAGCTCTGGCCTCTGGTGGGTCGTCTCTTGGGAGAAGCAAAAGGTTCTCCATAGTGCTGTTGGGCAGCACCGCCTGTGTTTGGGGACAGAGGCTTCAGCCACTTCCTGCCTTTTGACTCCTTTGTGGAGTCTGCAGAACTTGTTTGGACTCTACAAAACGCCTTCCCGTGTGATGCAGTAGTCTGAATCAGCTTGCTTGGGTTCTCCCGTGGACACTGAGCTCGTGTGAGGTGTTTTAACTGTCTGCCTCTCCTTCCCTCTGGCAGTATTACTACAACGCCTTAACCCAGCAGTACCTGTACTGGGATGGCGAAAAGGAGACGTACATGCCTGCTGCTGAAGGTGTCACGTACCAACAGACAGCCACCACAACCACCACCAAAGAAGTGAAGGAGAAGAAAGAGAAGCCTAAAAGTAAAACAGCTCAACAGGTAAAAGACAAAATGGGATCACAACGGGGATGAAGCGTTCTGTGGAATGTGATAATAGTTCTTCTTTTTCACGGTGAAGGAAATCCTAGGTTATTAAATGAGGGTGCATGCCTGTAATTTGCAGGCATTGCAGGGGGCTGAGGAGAGGTGGAGTTGGCAAGGCTTCAGTGCAGAAATAAGCTCTGCATAGGAGGAGTGCTTATGGAATCCTGCCAGGACCAGTGGGAGTATAACTGAGCCGTCACTTAGAGGATTAGCTTGATAAGAAGGGATTGTACAGTAAAAGCAGCAAGCTGCGGTATCTTTGAACACTGTATACAGGGAAACAGCTGCACTACATCCAGTGTGCCATGGTTTAAAAATAAAAGGTAGTGGGTTGACTTCTTCTGAAACTGCATGTGAGATTGAATGCATGTCATAAAAGATTGATAGCTGTGAGGGAAGCTGTGTGAGCAAACTGCTCTGCATTTCAGATTGCTAAAGACATGGAGCGCTGGGCAAAGAGTTTGAACAAGCAGAAAGAGAACTTCAAGAACAGCTTCCAGCCACTGAGTACCAGGGAGGAGGAGCGGAAGGAGTCAGCAGCTGCAGATGCAGGCTTTGCCCTCTTTGAGAAAAAGGTGAAGGTGCTGGCAATGGTGGGAGGTGGGGGGTGGTGTGGCAGAGAGCTCAGTGCTCATGGTGGTCTTGTCTCATCCAGGGAGCTCTGTCTGAGCGACAGCAGATCTTGCCAGAGGTGCTGAAAAACGGGGACGATGAAAATCCGCTGAAGGTGAGCGTGATACCTGGCAGAGGTATTGCCAAAGGTTACTGGTAAAGCACTTGAGAGGAGCTGGCAGGTACTTCCTTTCCAGCCTGTGTTTCCATGATACCACCTGTAAAAAGTGGTTGCAGTGATATGGTGCAAGTGCAATAGGGTGAGTGACTGAGATAGACTTAAAAAGGCTGTGATTCCTTCTAGCCTCAAGAGCTCGGTTGAGGTTTTGAGGTTTCTAAATATGGTGTACTTAAAAGTATTATTTGGCTAGTGGGAAATAAGTCTTAAAGCCACTGTAGCATGTGGGTCTTTTCAGTTGCACTGTTATAAAAATGTAGGCCAGTACTGAAGAGAATATGTACCCTTGCAACAGAGATGGCAGGGAAGTGTGAAATACTGAACACCACCTTTGCTTCAGTCTTCACTGCCAAGGGCAACCCTTTGGAATTTGCCCCAGGAGAACACAAGGACTATCACTGTGAGGGTGACTGAACGCTGGGCCAGGTTTTGTAGAGAGGTTGTGGAGTCTCCTTCCCCGGAGATACTTAAAGGTTGTCAGGATACAGTCCTGAGCAGTGTGTGCTAGGGGACCCTGCTTGAGCAGGGAGGTCATTTTAGACGGCCTCCAGTGGTCTCTTCCAGACTTACCCATTCTGTGATTTCATCCTTAGCGATGGGAAAGCAATGCTCCACCTATCATAAACACACGTGTTGCTTCTGTCTTCCCTCTCTGGGCTCTCTGAAGTGTGGTGACACTGCTGGCACTGCCCTTAATGCTGTTCTTTTCCAGCGTGGCCTTGTGGCCGCCTACAGTGGTGACAGCGATAACGATGAGGACTTACTGGAAAGAATGGAGAATGAGGAAGAGAAGCTGACTGACTGGAAGAAGATGGCTTGTCTGTTGTGTAGAAGGCAGTTCCCAAACAAAGATGCTCTGATTAGGCATCAGCAGCTATCTGACTTGCACAAGGTATTTGCACTGTGTGGTCGGGAAAGTACTTGGTTGCCATAATTCAGTGTATAAACCAAAGCCATGATGCATATTGGTGTTTGGAAAACTGTTAAAAATAGCTGCAAGTGGATTGTTGCTCTCCCAAAATTCAGCTACTTTACTTTAAAAGAGCTGTTGTGCACTTCATGTTTTGAAGGTGAATCTCTTCTTGTTTCAGCAAAACATGGATATCTATAGAAGATCAAAACTTTCTGAGCAGGAACTTGAAGCCTTGGAGCTGCGTGAGAGAGAGGTCAGTGTTGAGATGAGCAGATGAGTAGCTAATGGAAAACCTGCATAGGTGATCTGTTGAGCTCTCCTTATCCTGACACACGTCACTTGAGATAATCCTTGTAAGCCAAGCCCTTCTCCGGTCAAGATTCAGACCTGCCCTGTTAGATGGAAAAAAGTGTCTCGTAACCCACAGGTACTGCTTAGCAGTTGCTAAGCACTCCACCTCCAGCTCAGGGCTGCCATAGTTGGACCAGAAGCTTTCGAGCCTCTTCCTACCCCAGTGCAGCTTCAGATGTGCTCCAGGGTTTTGGATCTGGGGTCCTGCTGCCTGTGGTTTTAATTTTAGTGGGTTGCAGTGTATAGCATTCTGCGGTAGCAAGCATTTAGCTGACTCCCATAGCTCAAAGATGAACAGAAATGTCTTGGAATCCATGGTAACTGTGGTTGCTTTGTGCAGATGAAATACAGGGACAGAGCTGCTGAGAGGCGGGAGAAGTACGGCATCCCAGAGCCCCCGGAGCCCAAGCGCAAGAAGGTCTACGACGCTGGCACAGTGTATGTATCCAGAGCTCTTCAGCCATAGCTTCAGTGCACGATGAGCAGTTGGGTTTACTCATCTCTTCTTCCCACAGGAATTACGAGCAGCCCACCAAAGATGGCCTCGACAACAGTAATATTGGCAACAAGATGCTGCAGGCCATGGGCTGGAGGGAAGGTTCAGGCTTAGGAAGGAAATGTCAGGGCATCACAGCACCCATTGAGGTGAGTAAAGAGGGGCGTCTCCTTGAGGAGGTTTGGTGCCTTTGTTTTTTTCTTTAACCAGAAGCACTTGCTACTGAAGATCTCTGAAGGAATAAACTCTGCCATTCACAGTAAAGCTGCCCCTGTTCACGTTGGCTCTTGCTCCCATTTGTCCCGTCAGGTCTTAAAGCAGAGGCGTGACTGTGCTTTCTTTCCTTTGGCACTCCCACTCCTGAGGGTCTGTGGCAGTGGTACCCCAGAATGGGCTGCCTCCTGTTGTTGCCTTTCTTGGCCTTGTCTGTGCTCCAGGTTACGCTGTTAGGAACTGTTCTGTGCAGTTTCATTCCTGGCTCCTGTTGGGGTGGGGTGAGAGCAGCGTGAAGGCAGTGAACGTGAGGTGATGTGTGTACTGTGGTCTCTTGTGTCTGTATTTATGGCTGTGAGGATCCTCAGGGAAGCTGGCTGGACTGGTGAGTTTTTTCAGCAGTGCCCTCGTGGTGTGGCCACTCACTGGAGTGCTGAAATGTGACTCTCTTCCCCTGCAGGCCCAAGTAAGAATGAGAGGAGCTGGCTTGGGAGCCAAGGGCAGTTCCTATGGCGTCTCCACTGCGGATTCATACAAAGATGCCGTGCGGAAAGCCATGTTCGCCCGCTTCACGGAGATGGAGTGACCCTTCTGGCCTGCGAAGCACTTTCTCGTTAACAAGAACTGACTGTTAATCTCTGTAGCCTTGGTGACCTGGCTATATTCTGATTTTGGTTTAGAGTTGACCATTTCATTCCCTTGGACGTTGTTCCCTGCTCGGCATGTAACACTTCCATGAGCAGATTGTTTGAACTGACCCAACTTCATGCTGGAGAGCTCCTCATTAGACCAAAGGGGGGACGCTGATCTTTGTACGGTCGTGTATATAGTGTAATGTATTCTGTGTTTTAGCGTGTTGGCCATCCTGCTGCTCCTGCCCTCTGGAGCAGCAGCAGGACCTGTTAGCTGTGGTTTCAAACAGTCTCTGCTCTCCTTTTGTTGTACTGTCTGTCTGGGTTTTTTTGGAGAATTTTCCTGTACATTTTGTATGATACATCTTTGTATAGACTTTTTGAAGACTTTGATTCTAGTTGCCAGTTTGGCTCATTTCCAAAAGAAATACATCCAAAAATTATCCTATTTCTGCTTGGTGGTGGGTGAATGAAGAATTAAGTTGCCAATGCTGCTTGTCCTTTCTGTTGTTCTGCCTCTTACGTTGATGAGACTTCATCCCGGAGTCTGCTCCATACGGCATTCTGCTTGCCTTTCTCCTTTCATCCCTGTACTGTGCCTTGTTATCAGTGTCTTTCTCGCAGCTCCAGCATGGATGGTGGCTAGCGGAGCATCGTATCTCTGTGTAGCCCTTCCTCTCAGAGCTGTAGGAGCAGGAGAGGAACAGCAGCAGTGTCTGCAGCTTGTGGGTCCTGCCCAGGAGGCCCTGCTGGCCCGCTGGGGGGCTGGAATGTGTGGCATCTGTGGGGAGGTTCCTGTGCCCCACCTCAGCTTCCTCTGAGAAGCTGGCCTCCCTGGATACAGCGTGGGGAGCTGCTGCAGGCTGGGTGACAGTGAACCTGGTCCTTCCTGAGCTGTCCTGCAGCTGGTCAGTTACTGCCATGCTGTTCCTCTGCCTGTGTTGTGCCTGTCTTGTCCACTCTCCTGTCCTCTTCCAAGAACAAAGATGAGCAGGGCAGGGCTCAGCCCTGAGCTCTGCCTTCGGTGATGCTGTTGGCTGTGGGTCTTGCTCAGCTTCCACACAGAAGCTGGGAGTGGTCTTTCCTACTGTCCCTGTGGGCATAGGAACAGGTTAAGATGAAGCAGGAGCAGCTTCACCACTCGTCCATGGTGCAAGGCCTTTCTGTGAGTCAAGGCCAGTTTGCTCCAGGGCTGTCGTTTGGGGTGCGGTGAATCCCGGTTTGCCAGCTGCTGCAACTGCTGCTGCACCGTGTGTCAAGGTCAGGCTGCTGCCTGATTTTTGCAGGGTGCCTCGGGGTGATCTGAGGTGGGAAACTGTACCCTTGCCTCACGACCAGGATCTGAGGGGTTGTGGTGCCTGCCCGAGTGCTCAGGCCATGCCACCAGGTGGCAGGCGTGGCCCGGCTGTGACAGCCCTGTCATGGCACGTTCCCTCCCTGCAGGGCAGCCGGGCAGCCGAGCATCCCGAGTTTCCAGGGCAGGGGATTGTATCTGGGCTGCGTCCCAGCGTTCGACATCCCCCCCTTCAGCTCTGCAGAGGAAGGTGGGTGGCTTTAAACTCAAGTGCCAGCTCCCTTCCTCAGCTTCCCCCCAGGATGATGATAGGAAAGGCAGGCCTAGTGCACTGCAGTGGGGACAGCTGTGGCAGCTTTCCCATCTCTATGTCCCAACTGGCAAAGTGACGAAGTGCTTTGCTGCTCTGGGCTGTAAATGGGGGGGGCTGTTTCCCAGCAGGTGGGCTCCATGGGTCGATAAAGTGCATTTGTGTAGCTCAGCTTCTTCCCAGCCCATCGATCCCCTTCCCAGCACATCATCCTGCCGAGGGGTGATACTCTGGGCACAGAGAGGGGAGGGCCTGCAGTGTGGATACAGCACAGCTTTGTCCTGGTTCTATCTGGCTCCTGCCAGGCTTGCTCCCTCTTTGCTCCTGCAGCAAAGTGCTGCCCCAGGGCCAGGAGCTGAGCTAGCCCCAGCCAGTACCTCCAGCAGAACAGCTGCAATGGCGAGCCAGGAGCATGCCATGGGGGCACAGGGACCCCACTGCCTGCTCTGGGGGTAACTGCTAGAAGGGGTGCCCAAAGCAGGGCCCCTGCCTGGGGCAAAGCTTTAATGGGGTCCTGCGCTTGCAGCCAACCCCACTTGGTGGATGGGTTAAAGCCCCCTTCCTGGGGGAAGGTGTTGCTGCTGGGCACCCAGGAAACAGGAGAAGCTGCCGGGGTATGCAACTCCCCCCCTCCCAGGCATGCTCCCAAGCCCCATGCCAGGCATCAGAGCAGGGCATGGAGGCACCACCGCCTGCCAGCACCCGCACCTCCAATTTAGGCAGCACAGCGCGGCTGTTCGTGACTGAATGTGCCATGGCCCACTGCCTTCGGAGGGACGTGGTGTCCCTGCCTCCCTGGGGACCAACCTCTGGGGATGGGAGGAGAAACCAGCCCCAGAAGTGTACAGTGAGGAGACGGGAGTTGCTCTGGAGCAGAGGGGAGCTCCCTCCGGCACAGCCTTCTACTGGGGCAGGGTGCCCCAAGAGGGTGCCATGGCCGAAATGCCAGGGGGCTGAATCTGGTCCCACTAGGAGTACAGAGGTCTCTCCTCTGTGGTGGACAATGGGAGGGTAAAGGCACCAAGCCCCAAAAGCAGGCTGAGAACCCAGACTTTAACTGGGGACACCCAAAGGGACCCTGTACCCTTTGTGGGGGCCAATAGGCACGTGAGAGCAGAATTGCAGCCTGGGTCTCCTTCCAGGCACGAGGCAGCTGCAGGGTGACTTCCAGGGCCTTGGCTCTAGCAGGACTGCAACTACAATATGCAGAATCCAAGGTTCCTGTTGGTGTGGGTTTAAGGTTTGGGATTTTTCTGGCTGGCTTTCAGCATTATTAATAATAAAACTCCCGAGCCTGATATGCCCCGGCTTTCCAGGAGGCCTTGGGAGCATTGTGAGCTCCTGCGTGCTAATCGAGGTGAGGAAACCGGCCAAATCGTTAGTGTGAACAGCTTCTCTCCTGAGCACTCCTTAATCACTGGAGTTACCAACCCATGGCAGAGCTCTGCACTCTGCAGGGCCAGCCCCAGGCGTGCCTTGCTCGCTCACACAATCACTGAAATGCTGCTGGCCGGCAGGAAAACATCCCTACACTGTTGGTTGGGGCTGCCAGAGACTCGGGGTGCAGGGGACCAGTCTGGACCCCTCACTGCAGCAACACGTGCTTGGGGTGCTCACAGGCGCTTGGCTGGGCCTCAGGGCTTGGTGTGGTTTGGGTTGGCTCTCCTGTGTTTCTCCTCTGCCAAAAACCCTCCAGTGCCCAGCAGGACAAGCATGGAGAGAGCCATGACCCAGGACCAGCTTGGCTGTCTGTGTGCTGAGTACCAGCCAAAGCCAGGCATCCACAGCTCCATGGGATTTGTATCCTGGTGCCAAAAGGCGATCTGGAACAGGAGGTGGTGTTTGCTCTCATGGGAGAGCCTGAGGTAGAGGGCACAGGCACACACGTGTGTGTTTATGCACCTGTATGTGCACACATGTGCTCATGCTCCTCTCCAGTGCCTTACCCCACTCTGCCACAGGGGATTTAACACGGCTGCTTCCCCTTCTCTTCACCACCATGGTGGTCCATCCTCTCCTGAGCTACTAGATGTGTCTGAACTACTTTGAAATTGCCCTGGAATAGCTTTCCCGAGTTTACCCAAATGCCTCATGACCATTGGGTTCTGTCCTCAGTCATGGAGCTGTGGTAGGAGGATAGGCAGGCCCACAGTGCAGCATCCTGCCAGCACATCATGGGTACTGCTGTGGTCCCCCTGCAGCCCACTTGTTTGCTGGGGGGATGCTCCAAGGACAGGAAGAGAGCAGCTGAGGGGGAGGGTGAAAAGGTAAGAGGACAGCCCCTTCCCTGGGGGAGTGCTGGCGCCCTGCTCCAAATGGTGCCAGCACCCCCTCCTGCCCCATGGCAGAGAGCCGCTGTGGCCCTGGACAAGTGGCCACGTCACCCTGGCCAATCTCTGCCCAGCCCCACAGTGCCAGGGTGGGTGAGAAAAGGAAGGTGTGTTCCTTATCCCTCGGCTGTTTTGACCAAGAGCCTGGTTCTGGCTTGGGAACTGCATGGTCCAGGTTTCCCTGATGGGGAGGAAAAAAGATGGTTTTAATTGACTCGCCATCTGCAGCAACGTGGACACAGTTTGCAGCCCTGGGGGGTGGAGTGGGGGGGCTCTGTTGCTGTTGGAAGAAACCCAAACCAGATGGAGGCTGGGATCCCAGGGCCTGGGACCTGTGGCTGCATCCAGCGTGGTTATCGCCTGTCCAGGCAGCTTGTGCTGTCCTGGGCACTTGGGCACCTTCCAACGCCAGGCTCTCACAGGGGAGATGCTCCAGCCTTGCAGAAATGCTGTAACAGGCGGATTTGGATGGTTTTCCCAGAAGAGAGTTTTCCCTGCCTTCGGCAGTGAGCCGTCGACCATCAGCCAGGCAGCCCTGGAGCCGCGGAGTGCGGGGTGGATGTTGCACAGAGCCGCGGGCAGTGGAGGCGAGACCCGGGGGGAGAGGGCGAGGGGGGCTGCCCAGCGGGACCGAGGGGCTGCGGGCAGCTGGGCAAGGCAGTATCAAGGCAGAGAGGGGGGTGAGCAGCTCGGGCCCTTTGCCAGGTCTGGGAGCGGGGATGGGGGACGGGGGGCCACTCACCGTCTCTGTCGGGAGGGAACTTGGATGGGAGACGATTTCATGTCAAAAACGCTTTCACAGGAATTTGTCACCACCTACAAAAATCACTTTACCCCCACCCTTTTTTTTTTCCCCCTTTAACGGCAACCAGACCTGAGGGGTGTGTGCATGCAGGTGTGATGGGGAAATGGGGACTGGGGCTTTTTTGCTCCAGTTCCTAAGAAAAATTTATTTGGTGCTTGTTCCCCTCCTCCAAATCTTGGTTTGGGGAGAGAAACTGCTTCCTGCAGCAGGGAAAACCAGGCAAGAGAGGGGCTGTGTTTCTCCCAGCTTATCCCACTAAGGTGGCCGCAGTGTTGACCCCGTCCTGGGCACCCCAAAACATCTAAGGGCTCTGGAAGCTGCTTAAAACCCACCTGCCCCCCAGGTCCATCCCTCTTCCCGGCGGGATGTGCCCGCAGCATCATTAGCGCTCGTCTAGTCACCGCCGCGGCGGTTCGAACCCATTTGAAATGCACTTGAAAAGGGTGGATTTGATGGGAGGAATGTGACGGGTTTTTGTTCTCCGAGCCCCCCGGTTGAAGCTGCGCGTAATGAAGAGCTGTGACTTTCACTCGGGTTATTTTGGGATGGACTACTTTTTTTTCCGAGCTGGTGGAAGACCATCAAAGCGGCGCTTTGAAAAATGTCCCAGTGTATAAATAACTCTGCTGAGAGCAGAATAACGCGGGCTCCCGCGCGCGGCGCGCCGAGACGAGGCAGACGGCATCTGCCGCGCGACGTTGCATTATAAAAAGGAATTATTCATCCCTTCCTCTAATTAACTGGGTACTGCTCACCCGCGCAGGAGCGATGGCCCGGCACGGGGAGCGCTCCCGGCCATGCCAGCAGAGCGGATGCTGCTCCCGGGGCCCCTCCGTGTGTCCCCCCCAGCCCCGCCTGCCTTCCAGCACCGGCAGTGGGTGGGAGCAGCAGGCTGGTGCTGCCCTGTCAGGGTGGAATGGCGAGGTGGGAGGTGGGCGAGCGGGGAAATCCGAATCCCTGGGGGACTCACTACCACTGGAAAACACCTGATCTGCTGCCTTGCCACCCGTTCCACTGAAATCCAAGCAAAGGAAGCAGGATGAGGGCCAAGCCTTTGGCATCCTGATAGCTCGTGGCTTTCAAGGCTGTTTTTTGATGCCCGGGTCTTGCTGGGGGCCATGGATGTTGCATGTGGGAACCCCCCAAAGAGCAGCCTGCAGCCACAGGAGTCACATGGATCTGCTGGAGACTCTGAGATGCACGGTTCAGCCACACCCAGGGGTGGGTTTACAGGAGATACAGGAGTCATAGGAGCAGCAAAGGGAGCCCTGCAGCCCCCACCCCACACGGAAGGGGCCATGGTGGCAGCAGCCAGGCAGGCTCAACACCACGGCTGTGCCCTGGCAAGGACACAGTGGTCGGGACCTCCCAGGAGGGAGACTAATTTTAGGAGTGCTCCGGAGGGGCTATTTTGGACCCTTTGCTCTGCGTGAGTCACCTGCTATTTTTCAACCCCACTGGGGCTATTTCCGTGTCAGTGATTTACACGGACTGGGACAATGCTGTTGGCACTTGCCTGGTGGTTCGGAGCCCAAAGCCATGCTGGGTGCACAGCCCACCCACCGAGCAAGGTGCAGAGAGGGTCCTCAGACTGCCTGCCTGGGCTCTCAGCAACTCCTGCAGTGCCAGGGATGCCCACAGCAGGGTGGACCAACCTGGAGCCCATCCCACCTCCCTGCCACCTTCTCAGGGGACTGCATGGTTGGGCTTGGAGCCCCTCAGTCCTCTTCCTCCAGTGCTTCCCAGGAGAGATGGATGGGCAGAGGTTGGAAATGATGGTGGGGTGGTCACGCAGCTGGTGACTATCGAGAGAGAGATGTCTCTGGCTTGGGGAGTGCCCGGGGCTGAACATCCCTGCTCCCCACTGCACTGGGCTCCTCCCTCCCCAAAACCTGCTGCTTTGGAGCCCGCCAGGCAAAAACCTGGCTGTTTCAGGGTTGTCAGAGCAACGTGATGCACCTTTCAGTTACCACGGCAACCTCGACGAGAAGTTTTTAAAATTCAGGCAAGGTAATTTCTCCTCACGCTACGATTTCGTTATCGCTTGGCTTGCCATTCCCCAGGGAAGCGTCGTCCTGCCTTGCTCCTCTGCCAGCAAGGTGGGATCTCGGAGATAAGAAGCGCGGAGCTGCGAGGAGGGGGAGTGAGCGGGTGCCCTCCCAGCAACCCATCAGCAGGTCTGGCCCTGGAGACGTGGGCTGGTAATTAATGAGTGTGGGGGGGAGGTAAAGGTGACGAGCAGCACCCTGAGCTTGGGGAGAGCAGAGACAGGAGCAGGAAGAGGAATGAAGGCAAGGGTGGAAGATGAGGTGGGTTAATGGGACAGAAGAAGGGGTGAGGGCAAGGGATGATGTCTGGTGGATAGACGGGGGAGAACAAGGAATGAAGACAGGGATGGATGGTGGGGTGGATGCCTGGGTGAGTCGGATATGTGGATGGACAGATGGATATCTTCAGCTACTAACCTGATGATGGATGAAGAAACCATCCTGGGATGGGTTGCAGGCCCTTTGTGATTCCTGAGGGTCACACACTAACAGCAGGTTGAACTGCTGTCATTTCTCTTCATGAAGGGTACAGAACTGCTGTTCTCCACCATTCCTTCATCTCCTGGCCCTTGAGACACCGTAGATCTCTCTTATACTGCCCCAGACCCTGCAGGAGTAGGAAGGAGGTCCTGTAACACCAACAAAGCCTTGGCAGCCTTGTCCAATCCAACCCCCTTCCTGCCCACCCCAGTCCAGAGGAGAAAGCCAGGACAGATATTAGGGTTTGGAGGGTCAGTGAAGCCACAGGATTGAAGGTCCATTTTGGGAAGGGGAGGGAGAGTCAGGCATAAACACAGGGCTGCTTGTTATCCTGCCTCCACTGCCCCATGGGCTGCCAGAGAGCACATGGCCCCACGGAGCCCCCCGGCCCCAGCCCATATGTTGTTTATCATAAAGAGCTAACAGGCTTAATTAGGGATGTGTCTGCAATAAGGTTCTCAACTCATAAACACTCAGGTCCCCCTGACAGGAGCCCAGCAGCTCCTGGATGAGCCTCTCACTAGGGAGCAGAGCGAATCTGGCCAGGGGGTTGCTCACTCCGGAAGGTTTTATTCTGCCTTCAGCACGGGTGGCTGGGGCAGGGGGTGCAGGACTGCAGTGGTGGGAGGCAGGAAGGAGGCAGAAGGAAGAGGGGTGGGTTCTGTTCCAGCAGGATCCGTTCCTTCCTTCGGGACAGGCTCCTGCCCCACCATTAGGTTTCAGAGTGAACACTTACTGGAAAGAAGAGAACAAGGCTTTCCCAGCCCTCAGGATGGGGATGCCCACAGCAACAGCCAGGTTCCAAGGGGCATCTGTGGACATGTCTTGTGAGGACATGGCCCCCCAGGGAGAGGCATGGCCAGCAAGAGAGCAGAAGAGGGAGGAGGAGAGTGGGAGCTCCTGGCTACGGAGGCGGTGAAGGCTCCTTTCCAGCTCTCTGAGTTTCTCCAGCGAGAATCTGACAGCCCTGAGCAAGGCTCCCCGTCCTTGTGGGCTGTTGGCACAGGCTCACCAGGCTGCTGGGAGCCGGCTGTTCCGTCCCCTCTGCTGCGTGTTCAATCTAGAACCTAATGGTGGGAGCTGAGGGGGAAGCTTTGGCAGCCAGGGCATCGTCACACTGCGCAAGTTGCATCAGCAGGAACACATTCCCAGTGGAAGAGGCAAGTGGGGCTCCAGGCAGGATGTAGCCAGGGCTGTAGACAAGCCACCAGGTCCAGGGCTTGGTACCCACTGCCAGGCCCTTCCTGCCAGGTCTGGCAGATTCATTCCTCCACGTAGGAAGGAGCAATTCACACTCCCTGGGTGCTTTTGCTCATGTAGCCAGCCCTGGGTGAGGGCTGCAGCAGGTGGGACACTCATCTTCAGCCATCTTTCCTTAGGACTCGGGCTGTCACTGTCCCCTGCGGGGGCTGCCATCAGCCTGGGGGGACAGGCAGCATCTTGTCACTGGTACCTGCTGCAGCGCTTTCCTTAATGACAAGCTCTGCTCGTCTGTCCCCTCAATTAACTCTGCTGTGCCAGCTCATTACGCTGCACATGCTGAGGAACACCGCAGCAAAGGGATGCTGCAGTCTCACAGGCGTGCAACACCCGCTAGAGATGCACAGGGAGATCTGTACGTCTGTGGATCTCCCCACAGATGCACTCGCTCCTGAGCACACACGTGTGCTGACACACACACACTGCTGACCACATGTGTTCCAGCACCACCCACACACACATCCCTGCCTGCTCCCCAGCTCCTGCTCTTTCTGCCGATTGCAGAAGGTGAAGGCAGTGGAAAGTTTTGCAGGGAAGGTCCGCTGTCTTTAGACTGGGGCTTTGCCAGGCCCCACCCCAGCCAAGCCCACCCCGAGCCGAGGAGCTTGCAGTGGGGTGCATGGAGCAGGATGCTGGCTTGGCACCCATGACCCGTCCCAGGCATGTCACTGCCCCCCCTGCAGCCAGAGGACGTGAGGGCAGAGCAGCCACGTCTCGCACATCGGCCCTGCCCGCGGGCTCTTGGCCTCGGGCCGGGAGGGCAGCAGGTGACGGAAGGCGAGCCCCGGGCTGGAAGCGGATGAAAGGCGGCTCGCAGCTGCGGACACCCGATGCCACCTGCCCTGGTGCGCAGGCTGGATCCGGGATGTCCTTGCTCCCATGGACAGATCGCCATCCGGCAGAGGTGGTGAGAGCTCTCCAAACACCCAGTGCCCATCAGGCAGCGCGGGAGCTGGTCCCACCAGCTCCTGGAGCCCCACACTGAGGTTGGGAATCCCAGAGTGGCCAAGTCCTGACCCATGACACAGGGAGAGTCAAGCCCCTACCGTGACTCAGTTTACCCTCTGCCAAATGCCTCTCCTCCCAGATGCCTCCTCTTGGAAGGAGAGACAGATGCCTGGGCCATGGGAAGAAGGTGAAGATCTGTCCTGCCAGTCCCCCACCTGGGACATACCCTGCTCTCTCTCTGCAGCTGAGCACCAGGATGTTTCTGTGACAGCGGACATGCCCCAAGCCTCCACACTGCCCGGTGGGGCCATCTCCATCGCCGCGGGGCTAAATCCGAGCTCTGGGGAAGGCTGAGGAATTTCTAGCCTGGCCACCTGGGACTCACCCCAGTCCTGCTCCGGCAGCCCTTTCCCCTCTGTCAGCGCCTGCCATGTGTGCCCCTCTGCCGCCGCCGCCTCCTCCTTCCTAATTCCCCGCTCCATAAATCTCGCCCTCCCCCCTCCCACCGAGCTGCCCTGTGAGTCTGGGGGCTACCAGCTTGTTTTTAGTAGCCAAGGCATCCCTCTTAGCCACGAAGGCCATCATGGGGAGGTGGCCAACCCCCCCAGTCCCCTGTGTCGGTCTCCCCACTTTAGCAGCAGCAGCAGCAGCTCTGTCACCGCCCTGCTCCTCACACCTCCATTCCAGGGCGCCAGTAAATCCGCTGACACACAGCTGCCCTGGGAATTTTTTCCTACTGTCTGTCTCCTGCCTTCCCAACACGTTTGACTTTATAGTGGATTGCCCTGGCTCTCAGCATCTCATCCTGTCACGCTGCAGCATCCCAGCCCTTACCCCCTCTCAGAGCCCACCCTCAGCCCTGCAGGACGTCCAAGGCTCGGTCCTGCCTGCGAGTCCCGGCTCCAGCACCCCGCTGCCGGGTCACCATCTCCGGAGGGGAGCCCGTGGCTGGTCATTTACCTCCATGCCGAGACATCCTGCTGCAACATTCCCGTCCCTGTGGGGTGGGGGATGAGAAGGAGTGGGGGGAAGGAATAATAAGCCAGTTTTGAAGTCTGTCACCTTCCTGCAAAGTTGGACGAGGCTTAAGATTGCAAACCTGGGAGCTGGGAAATGTGTCTTCTCTAGATGCGTGGCGGGTTTATGGCTCAGGTGAACGCTCCCAGCTCTGGGTGATTCATCCCAATTTAATTTCCCAGCTGGCTTTGGCACTGCTCAGTGCCTCTCAGCCCCTGACAGCATCTCCCCAAGACATCGAACCCCCGGGTTGTTTTTCTCCTCCATCCGTTCTGTGGTTGGAGCGGGATATTAGATAAATCACATCCTTCCTCCGCCACGGCCGCCCACCTCCCTCCCACGCTCCAGCCTGGAGCTGCCTGTCTGCCCCCGGCTGCTTTGATCCCTGCCCTGCAGGGTCATCCCTCCACGGGGTGCCTGGACATCCCGCCTCCGGCTGATGGGCATCCCTGGGCATCTCCCAACTCCCTGGGAAACAACCGGGACAGATGGATCTGTGTCTGGCCCCTTCACCGGGTGTCACGTCACACCATGTCCCGAGCAGGCTCTGCCTCCAAACTTCGCTGCCTCCCACACACTCCCTCAGCACGTCGGGGGCTAAGCCCTGATCTCCGGCCTGAGCAATGGGGGGGCTTTCTGGGGCAGGACCCCTCCCAAACGGTGTGGGGAGCACCTGCATTCCCCTCCAGTGGCTTTTCAAGCCCAGCCTGGTGTTAACCTTCAGCACAGTGGCAGCTCCCCCCACCCGCCCTCCCTGGTGGGTTGCATATTTTTAGCTGACAAAGACAAGGGGAAAAAAAAAAAAAGAGAGAGAGAGAGAGAGAGAAGAGAAACAAAGAGGAAAAAGGATCCTTTTTTTGTGGGGTTTTGAAAAAAATGGAAATTACCCTGCGGAGGAGGGGAAAAGGGCCAGGAGGTTTCAAAGCATCTTCTCCTCCCTGGAAGTGATGTGGAGAAGATGCTCCAGGCCATGTGGCCTTTGGTGGCTTTGAAGTTCAGGCAGCAGCTGGGGAGGGATGTGGTGAAGGGCAAGGCAGGGAGACAGCTTCCCATGAGGCACGTGCCTGCATCGGCATTGGCTGCCTGGGCCTCTCTCGCCCCTTGGCTGAAGTCTGCTCTATGGGAGTGGGCAGCCCTTCAGCATGGAGCCAGGCCTGGGGTAATGGAGATGTGGAAGTGCCAGGAAGTGGTCCCGAGTTGGAGGGAGAGATGGGATTTGGATCCTGCATTCCCTCCTTGTTGCACTTGCTGGTTGCCACGGCGACCCAGGAGCAGAAGCATCATTTCCACAGGATTTTGCCGGGAAAGAGAGAGGCAGGTTGTGTTTCTAGGAGAGGGGAGGGGGGTCAGGATGGGGCTCTCTCAGTTCCCCCCAGTCTCCATAGAGGAGCCTTCCACTAATATTCCCACCACAAACCCAGTCTGGGTTACCGATACATGCTGGGTTGACTATCCTTCCTCTCCCCCAGAAGGATGCTGGGGTTGGCTGGGCCATGCCAGGCTGTGACCAGCATCCATCTGTCCTTGCCAGAGTGAGGCAGCCACCCCTCTGGACACATCCCATTGAGGGATCTTGGAGCTGAGTGATCTCTGAGTCCCACAGCCAAAAATCCTCTCCAGTTGCCTGGTGCTCTTTTATCCCTGTGTGCTGATCCAGCTCCCGGACCAACTTCTTTGGGAAGACCCACGTGCATGGAGGTGTCCCAGTTTCTTCCAGCCCTTGAGCCATTCCAGCTGCCACCGTTCTGTCCTCCCCAGCTCCTCCGTGCCCACCAATGCCCACGGCTGTACCACTGACCCACTTACATGGCACACCAGCACGGCAGGGCCGGGCCACAGAGCTGCTGGCCCCCACTCTCTGCCCACGTTGCCTTCCCAGGTCTTGGAAGCCCTTGGGCACCTCAGAAAATTGGGAAGTTATCTTAAAACTTTTGAGTTACTCAATTGTCTTTCTCCCACAGCCAACATCAAGCATCAGTCTGCATTTGTTGGGGCTGGAAATAATTCCAGGCAGCAGTGAAGGGCAGTCCAGAGATTCTGGATATTGACCACTGCTGTCCTTGCCCTGATAATTCTCCTCCTGGCCCGGTGGATTGGCTCCTGGTTCTGCCTCCTGAATGGCCACTGCAGCCATGGGGTGGGTAGTCCCAGCCATGACCCCAGCCTCTCCCTAGAACAGGAAAAGGATCTTGTAGCCCTCCAAAATACTGGTATTCCTAAATTTGGTGCACATGGAGATATGTTGGAGGAGACACAGCCCAACCCTGTGGCACAGCCACATGCTGTGACACATCTTTACCACCCTGTGCACATCCCTGTGCCCCAGTGTCCCTCTACACCGGCTTCCCAGGCACAGGGAGCTGCATGGGGTGCCCAGAGCACCTCGTGGCAAAGTGGGGGATGCTGGGACTGGCTCACTGGGACCTGAGGCCACCAGCCCAGGTCGGTGTTCCATCAGCACAACTCCTGTCCATTTCCATGGCAACATGTGGGGTGACACAGATGTGGTCCCACACCAGGCCACAGTCCCACAGTCCCTCTGGCACGTGAGTCGGAGGACACCAAGAATGCTCAGTCCCAGCCAGGCACACTCGGATGCCCCTGCTGCTGCAGAGCCTGTGGATGAGCTTGTGGGACCAGGGAGAAGGGTCGCTGAGATGGGACTGTCCCCATGCAAGGGTAGGTGACGGATCCTTTCTCTGCGGTGTAGAGAGCTGTAAGGATGGAGGATCTCAGCACTGCCAATCGAACTGCAACCAGGGGTGGGCATCCCACTTGTCCCACTGGCTCAGAAACCAGCACATGGACGGAGCAGGATGGGTCCCAGTCAGGTTCAGCACAGGCAGCACCAGCCATTCCTTGCCCACAGTGCTGGGCAGGGATTTAGTGCTGGCACAGTGACACCAAGCCTCCTGGAATGCAGCTGAGAAGTGAAACACCTTGGTCCCAGGGGCAGTGCTGATTCCAGCAATTCCCATTCCAGGAGACTCGACCTCTCCTCAGCCCCATGCCCGCCAGTATGTTACACTGCAGACACTACCAGGGCACTCATCTCCCCTCCCTCATGAGCTCCTGCTCTGCCTGGGGACCCCCAGAAGGATCTAACCCCGCCTTTGCAGGCAGCTATCGATCTGCTGAGCGCCTCACCATCAGCAGCAGGAGCTGCTCTTCAAATGCCTTTGCCATTGGTGCTGGGCTGGACATCGATCCGTCACCACCTTCTGTGTCCCCACTGCACCCCCTTCCTGGAAGAGCTGCAGCTGAGCTGTTCCCTGCCCAAGAGACTGCTCTGCCCGGTGCCTGTCCTGCTTCCGACCCCTCAGCCCCCTGCCAGGTGGTGCTGCCCTCCTGCCTCAGTTTCCCCTCCAGCAGAGCACAGGCTCGGTGGTGCCAGGGGCAGCACCGGCACAGGGGCTGGGCTGGTGGCAGCTCTGCCAGATGCACCTGGATGGCCCAGCCTGCTCAGCCGGGGGACAACAGGCTCAGTTTATCCCCACATTACTCTTGTTGCACCCACTGGGTGCTTCTGTTTGTCCTCTCGTCTCGCTGGCATCTCACTCTGCCCATCTGGGGCAGACCCCTCAGCTGCTGCCAGGGCACCCACTTGGGCACCCACTCTGCACAACCTCCCGTTGGCTTTCCCAGCTTGTCACGGTGCAAGGCAGAGGAGATGACATCCCTGCTCCTGCCAAGACAAACACGGCGCCTTCCAAACACGCAGGGCTTGGCAAGCCCACGCCTCAGCCATCGATCACCGAGCCCGCTGAGCTCCAGCCCACGACAGCCCAGCCAGGGAGAGGAACGGGAGAAACAGCAGGGAGTTCGGAGGGGATCTCAGCAAACCGTCCCACCCCTCTCCCACCACTGCCGGATGAAGGGTGGAGCATTCACCTTCATCCTCCGCCTGGGGCTGGGGGGTTACCCTGGGCCCCTCACACCCACGGGATGCTGGGCAATGTTAGGGGGTCGGTCCCCAACCCCTTGGCACGCAGAGGGTGCCCGGGGCGGGGACAGCTGGTCCCTGGGGTGGCTGTGCCGAAGGGTGCCCTGCAGCTGCTGGCTTAGCCCCAGGCAGAAAGTTGGCCAGAGGCAACTCCAGGCTCTTACAATAATAAACCCCGCTCAGGCAAGCATTTGTCACTGGGCTGGAGCGGGAAAGGACCAGATATCCCAAACATCTGGGGGAGGGAGCGTGGGAGGCAGAGGGCAATCAGGGAGGTCCTGAAGGGGCCGGGCAGTGTCGGTCCTCTCCACAGTGTCCTAGGATGGTGGCAGCAGAGCGTGGCATCACCACGTCAACCCTTCCGGAGGGCTCAACTCAGCCTGGAGGGGCAAATTCTGCTCCTCCCTCACATCCCATCCCCTGCATCGGTTCCTGAGCTGGGAGCTGCTCAGGTTTCCGTGCAAAGCTGGGGTGGGAGGAGGAGGGGAAGGCAGCTGGTGGGGACTGGGGGGATGGAAGCTGTTCTCCTGGCATTGCCAGGCCAAGCTGGGCTGGAAGAAGAATCTACGGCACTGCAAATCGAGCTGTGCAGATCTCAGCAGCCACACTGGGGAGAACCCCAGGGCCCCTGCACGCTCCTGCCTCCTTTACTGGCCCACGACTGCAGGAGAGATGTGCAGCTGGAGCTCTCCCGGGAGCTGGGACACCCCTCAGCATCACTTGCTACCGTGGGGTGGGAAAGGCAGAGGGCTGGGATGGGTCAGGAGAGGTTCAGCCCCTCACGTCGCATCCCTCTGCCTTTCCTCCAGCGCGTGAACCCCCCTGCCCTGCACTGCAGCTCCTCTCTCTGCCCATCCTGCATCCACCACTCCCTGCAATGCCCTCCTTAAATTCCCCCTGATCCTGTATCCCCCAGATCCTGCATCCTCCTGCCCTGCATCCCCCTGCCCTTCCCAGCCCCAGCTGCCAGCTCTCCTGCCCTGCCCGCAGGGTGGGTACCCACGATGGTGCCAGGCTGCGGGCACCCCTGGAGACCAGGATGGTCGCTCCCGCTGCCCAGCCGGGTCGGGGGCACCGGCAGTGCGGTGGGGCCGCTTCTGGGAGTCAAACATGCAGCGGGTTTCGAGGGACAGACGCCACTTCCCGCTGCTGCAGGACGAGGAGCGGGGCAGCAGAGGGTTAAGCAGCGTCTGGCGGCGGGAAGGGGACCAGGAGGAGGGGGGAGATGGAGGAGTTTGTTTAATAGCTGGAGACAAGCTATGCAGCTGTGCAGGTCGGACGGGCCCTGCAGCCCCCGGCCCCCTCCGCCCCCTCCCCGGCCATGCCCAGGCAGGCAGGCAGCAGGCAGGAGGGCAGGAAGGCAGTGCAGGCAGCAGGCAGGCAGGAGTACAGGCAGACTGGCATGGGGCTGGCAGCTGGAGAGCCTCAGCAGGGCTATAAAAAGCAGGAATGCTTCCCCAGCAGCAGGACACAGCAGGCAATGCCTGCCAGCCCGGCAGGGGATGGCAGCACTGCCCAGGAGCTGGCACTGAGGGCTCCTGGGGGGACACTTTGGGACAGGAGCATGATCCAAAGGGCTGAGCAGGTCCTGAGGTCCTTGTGGGCTCCCTGGGGTGGGTGGCAGTGGGCTGGTCCCCAGACTGGCACAGATGGGCCACCAAACCTGGTCCAGGCATCTCTGCACTGCTCTGCTGTCAGCATTGCCCAGCTCCCTCTTGGAATCACTGTGCTCCCTGGGGACACCCACCGGCTGCCTCCTCCTCCCTGGGGACACCCACTGTGGTCCCGCTGGCATCCCCAGGCTGGGACAGGCAAGACAGGGACCCCCGGCCCCAAGGAGGAGGCGTGAGACGACAGGCAGGTGGGGGACAGATGGCCGGAGCATGGAGCTGGCACAGCCTGAGCTGAGGCATCCGGGAGCTGCCAGGGGCCTCTGGCACTGCCACACAGCAGGGCCAGGAAGGAGAGGGGACAGGTTGGGAATGGGAGGAATGGGTACAGAAACAGGGATGAGAACAAGGATATGGATGGGAATGAGGACAGGAGTGGGGATAGGGACAGGAATGGGGATGGGAATAGGGAGGAATAGGAAGGGGAATGGGGGTAGAAATGGTGATGAAGACAGGAAAAGGGACAGAAATGGGAATGGGGACAGGGATAGGGATGTGAATGGAGGTGGGGATGGAGGTAGAGATGCGGATAGGAATAAGGATGGGAACTGGGACAGGAACAGAGCTGAATACAGGGATAGGGTGCCAGGTAGGTGGTGAGTATCCACCCAAGGCCTGGGACAGGGGCTGAGGAGGCAAAGAGCAGCTAGCAGGAGCTGGAACAGGCTGGCAGTCACCCTCAGCCATGGCATGGATGTGGTCACGTCAGCACTTCCCATCTCTGGTGCTGGGGGAAGAGCTTATGGTGAGGAAAAGGGTCAGTGCACGAACAGGGGATGCAGTGACCCACCTCTCAGAAAGGCTTGGAAGTGTAAAGAGGCTGGGGGCCAATTAACCTCACTGGCTAATTAGGACAGGAAGCCACAGGCTTAAACTGCAGCAGGGGAGAAGGAAGTTACGGGAAGGCTGATTTATAACGATGGGGACTTGGGAGAGTTAATGGCTCAGTTCTGGGTTAATGATACACTGGGAGGTCCAGGACCCTTTCCGTGCCAGTGAGGCAGGGATCTTGGGGATGGGAAAGGATGGTGGGGAGCCAGCTGCTGCTTTACAGGTCTCTGGGACATCCACACCCCTTCTGAGGGCCAGATCCCGCAAAAGTGGCCCTGGGCAGGGCTGGGCTTCCCCTCTCCTGCCTGTTGTCCCCACACCACAGCCTGAGGGAGCACCCACAGCGCTCTCAAGCACCGGGCAGGTAGTGGAGGAGGGGGGAGCTGAGAGCAGCCTCCGGCTGTGGCTGCCCCAGTTTAATTTGCTGCCAAATGTGTGTCACCACCCCCAGAACTGCAACCAGGAGGCTGCACCAGAGCCCGATGGCCCTGAGGTGCTGTGAGCCTGGTGCGGGGGTTGGGGAGCGGGCCAGATGACCTGCCACCACCACAGGGACCAGCACAAGGGAGAGGGTGCCTCAAAGCATCACCCAGCTCACCAGCTGCCAGGAGAGAAAGTGAGACTGGAAATTCAGGACAGTCTTTGTGTTTGGACCAGATCACGAGAGACTGGGGCTCCGAGGGGAAAATAAAACCTCTCCTTAGAAATTCTTTTATCCCAGGGAGCTCCCGCGTATCGTGTTTCGGGCCATTTATTTGTGCTGCTGACTGGGGCCATTGCGGCTGCCCTCCCGCACACAGAGTGGCTGCTGGTGAGAATCCGGCGACAAACTCCTCATTTTTCAGAGGAAGACAGAGGAGATGTGCGAAGGTGAAGGACGGCGCCAGCTTATTTTGGAGGAGTCAACCCTGGGAAAGGAGGTGGCAGCAGGGCTCAGATTGCAGCAGGGAGCAGACACCCCCTCGGCCCCCTCCTCAATCCCCAACAGTGCCTGGGTGACAAGGTGGCCCTGCCTGGCTGCAGATCCTACCCCCTAGACTGTTCCCTCTCCCTGTGGGGTAAATGGGGGGGAATGGAGGGACACCAGGACAGGGTAGGAAGCTGCATTCAGGGGAGGAATTGCTCCAGCATCAATTCCTGCTTCTGGGTGACTCCTGCTCTCCACCCCCTGGTCCTTGTTCCGCAATGCCCTGGCTCTCCTCTACCCTGTTTCTATGCAGAGAGCCCGGCTCAGAGGCACATGATGGGTCTAAAATCAGGGCACCTTCCCCTCCAGCACCCCTTTTTGTGCTTTTTCAGCATCCTTAATACCTCATTATCCCATCTAGGAGAGGGTACCTCTGAGGCCAAGGGAAAAGGTCCTGCTGGGATGGGGGTATTGGGCCAAGCTTTGTGTTGCTTGCAGGGGATTGTACCCCTATCTGGGGGAGGCCCCCAGCCTGGCAGAAGCAGAGCAGGGAAACTGAGTCACGTGCCTGGCATTTTAGGGGCTCCAAGGTGGCCAGCTCAGGCAGGAAAGAACAGAGCAGAGCTACAGGGCTTAGCTGCACGGCATCTTCCAGTTGCTGTCTTGGAGGGGAGCGTGGTGTAGTGTGCAGGGGGGATGGTGCTGGGCAGGGATCAGCCAATGCAGGGGGAGAATGGTCCCGGGAGGAATACCTCAGGGGCCAGCAGATCCTGGAGCAGAGGGATGCTAGGGCACAGCTGGGATCGCCCAGGTGCCAGCAGATCGCAGGGCGGTGGGATGCCGGAGGACCAGAGTGGGGAAGGGGTCAGCTGCCTGCGACCCGAGGAACCAGAGAGGGACGGGTGTCACCGGTGGCGGTACCCGGGGTGGGGGGTGGCAGAACGAGCAAGGTGGGGCCAGGGACGGCGCCCCACTCACAGCCTTTGGAGGTGCCGTGTATGAGAGACGGTTTCTCGTCGGAGCTCTCACAAAGCCGCCGACTCGCCGGGGCTCGGCTCCCCGCAGCCCCCCGCCGCCCCGGGCCGCCCCCCGCCGCGGCAGACAAAGGAGGGACGGCACTTATTTATCCGCCTCCTTCCCGGGACCGGCGGGAGGGCGGTGTGCCGCGGAGGTAACAGCGATCCGCCGGCGGGCTGGCACGGCACGGGGGGCACCGCCTGCACCCCGCAACAAAGGGCCGGAGCCGGAGGTGAGCGGCGTGGGGGGGCGCCGGGGCTCGAACCTGCGGCCCCGGGCCGGGGGGGGGGGCGTTACTGGAGGGCGTGTCCATGCAAAGGACGCCCCCCGCGGCGTCCCGCAACGGGGCCCAGTGGGGGCCGGGCCCCGCCCGGTGCCCGCCCCGCCCCGCCCGCCGCTCACGGGCCGGGGCCGCGGCGGCAGTCGCGGCCGAGAGATGGCGGGGGGCCGCGGGACCTTGGCGCGGCGCTGAGTCCCGCCGCCCTCCGCACCCCCGCAGCCGCCGCCGGGACCCCCGCGGAGGTAAGAGCCTCGCCGGGCGGCGGGGCGGGTGCCCGGCGCGAGGGGCGCCCCGGGAGAAACTTTCCTCCGCTCGGAATTCGCGGGTGTGTGGGTCGGTCTCTGCCCCCCACCGCCACCTCACGCCGCAACTTGCCGGTGAATTGGGCAGGTGGGGCGCGGGCTGGTGCCGGCGGTGCGGTGCTGGGACCCCAGCCCCGCTCTGGCGGAGGCACCGGGTGCCGTGGAGCCCCCGCGCTGCCCGCCTCGCAGAGGGATAGTACCGGGGCGGGGGATCCGTGCCGGTCCCCCCGCTCCCGGCAGCCGCGGCTGAGCAGCGCGCCCCGGTCCCTGTCGGGGTGGGGGGACTGTCCAAGGGGACTGGACTGGCGACAGGGCTCTGCGGCGAGGAGTGCCGGGGGAGGGGGTGTCGGGGCACACGCACCCCCGCTCGGAGAACGCCCGGCACCGAGGAGCAGGCTACCGGAGCCTGCCGCGGTGGGACGCCGAGCGCCGGCGGGACCCCTTTCGACCCCGCGGGCTGGGGGTGCGCGGGGGGCGCAGGGAACAGTCGGCGCTCCCTGGGAACAGGACAGGCCAGGCGTGCCGGAGCGCAAAGTTGTGCAAAGTTATTTCCCGGGTGCGCGGGGCCGCGCTGGACATTTAGCATTATTATATTGTATTCCGTTGTTTTATTTTCTATTTTTTCCCCCTTCCCGCTGGTGGCATCGCGCGCCGCGGCCGGAGGTGGGCCAGGCTCCCCTCCCGCTGCCTATCCTGCCTCTATTGCTTTTCCCTCCCAAAATGTTTCCTGCTCTCTCCCGAGCCCACGGGGACCAGGCGTGCAGGCAGCCCTACCACTCAACCGCCCTCCGGACACCCCGGGGGCATTCCCGAGGCATCCCCTCAGCCCTCTTTGAGGGTCCGATCCCCTAAAGGAGCCCCTATTCCAGCCGAGAAAACCTTTCCCTAATTGCCTGGGCTCGGCGGCGCTGCGTTGACCAGCCTGAGGAGGGGGGATAAAGCCGAGAAGGATTTTGATCTTCCTGCGGCGGCACCAGCAATGGCCAAACTTGAAATGCCAAAAAACCCCCTCCAAGTCCAGACAGCCAGGGGGCTGGGGGGCAGGAATGTGGCCGGTCTCCCCTGGAGTTCTCAGTTTCCCCGGAGTGCAGATGACCCTGGAAATGGAGAATTCCTGGCCAAGGTGCACTCCAGTGGCCCGTTTCCCTTTTTGCTTCCTTGGAATTTGCTTTTCCCGGCCGGGCCTGGGTGCCCCCCGCTCACCGCCGGCCCTTTTCCCCCTCCTCGCCCTGCGCTTGCTGCGCTCCCCTCCTCTCCCTCTTTTCCTTTGTTTGCCATCTCGCTCCCTGTCTCTGACGCGTACGCCGCTCCATCCAAATGCAATAGTGGGATTTGCCAGAATTATTTCCTAAAGCTGCCGGGGAGAGGGGGGAGGTTTGGATGGAGGGGGGTTATTTAACTGCAGCCAACTGGAGTTTTGGCTGGTGGAGGAATTGGGGGTGCAGGCTGTCCCGGCCCGGCGCTGATGGGAAGGGCAGAGCCCGGGAATGGGTGGGAGAAGGGGGAAGGCAGCCTGAAGGGGAACCGAATGCCAGTACAATGGAGCAGAGCTGGGTGTGCTCAGGGGCAGAGGAGCAAATTGAAATATTTACTGACCCCAAAGGCAAGAAGGAGAAAAAAAATATGAAGCCCCAGGGAACGGCAGTACTGCCGTCCTCGGGGTCTTGCCCTGCCGCCGGTGACAGTGCTGTTGCCCTTGTCCCACTCGGGGCTAGCAGCACGGGTGCTGTGCACTCCAGGAGACACCAGCCAGACCACCCGGGTGGGGTGTGAGATTGCCCCTCTTACAGCCCAGCATCCCTCTCTGGGGTGCCTCAGAGGGTTCCCAGCCATCCGCCTGGCTTTGGGTGTGCCTGTTCCCCGTGGCACTGTGCAGTGGCAGCTGGCAGATCCCTGGAGGGCATGGCCCCGTGGGATTGGTGTGGTGGGGACCCCCCATCCCCACAGCACAGAGCCCCTTTGGCTGGGCTGGCCGGACATTCCTCGCATGCCCGAGCCCACCCGGGTACCGTGGCACAGCACATCCCACCCAAGCGTGCAGCTACCTGGGGACACGGGGGGCTTCCCACCGCGGGCCTCCTCTTAAATCCTGCCCTTGGCAATCTGCAGATCCCCAGGAAGGTACTGCCTCGGGAGAGGGGGCTGGCCCAGGGGATGGTCCCTCCAGGAGAGGCAGCGGGGTGCATGGGGGGCACTGAGCACCGTGCCGTGCCGGGGTGCGTGTGTGGCTTGCTGGAGGCAGCTTGGCGGACTCCACTCAGTGCCGGAGCCCCAGGGAGTCCAGCTGCCTGGCACACAGGCAGGGCTTTTTTTTCTTCTTCTTTTTCTTCCTCTTTTATTTATGAAAAAAAAAAAATCCTTTTTTTTTTTTTTTTTGGTACGTTCTTGGAATAATGAAGTCCAGATTTCCTTCATGTTGGAAAGATTTGATCCCAGCTCTGCTTGCTGTGGCTTTGCTGGGGGCTGGGAGGAGAGGTGGGGAGGGTAGGGCTGGGAGTGGGACCCCTCTGGGGAGGGGGATGCTGCAGCCGAGAGGGGGTGTGAGGAGGGATGGAGGGATGCTCCTCACCTGGGCAAGGCTCACTGGCTTGGGTGGAGGAGCGTGCTGCAGCAGTTCTGGCTGCGCTCGCCTCACCCTGCGTGCTTGGCTGGGCATCCAAGAAGGTGAGGCTGGGCCTCCCCAGTTCCTGCCCCCCCACCCCCCCAGCCTGCAGAGTGGAGTTCAGTCTCCCCGGGCTGACTGCCAGCCCTTCCCAGAGGGTGCTGGCTGCCAGCGGATGATGGAGAGCAGGATGGGGAGATGTCGGGCTTGTACCCCCCAGGGGGTGGTGGGTGCAGCGAACTGATATCCCTTCCCCATGTGCCCTCCTTGGCAGGCTCAGCCCCCCTGGACTCCCCTCGATCTCGGCACCCAGGCGCGTGCCCACCATGCCCGTGGTTGGTGTCCTCCTCTGGGCCACCCTGCTGACTCTGGGCTGGCGGGCTGCCCACCCCAAGGACCACGGCTTGGCCACCCCCAGGGTCCAGCTCTCCTTCAAAGGTAAGAGCCTGGTGGTGGGTGTCGGGGGGGTAGGGTGGGACCCCAAGATGAAGGAAACCAGGGGAACCCCAGTGCAGGCTGCTGCTCCTTCTCCTCACTCAGCGGGCATCAGCAAGCTGCATCCCCAGAAATCTCCATGGGCATCCATATTCAGGTGTGGCTGGGCTCCCAGTCTTCACCAGCACACACAGTCTGAGAGGGCTGGTAGCCTGCCTGGTTCCCCCAATATGCTTCCCCTACTGGGTGGGTGGCTCCCTCCATCTGGCAGAGCTGGATGCTGAGATGCGGGAAGCCCCCCCTCGGCAGCACCCCGATTCCAGACAGCAGCTTGACGCCGCCCCGACACCCCCCCCAGCTGGTATTAATGCCTGGGAGTTGGCAGGGAGCCGGAGAGGCAGGAGGGGAGGGTTCCGGGTGGGGGGAAAGTGCTTAACCCTTTGGTACTGGGGCTGCTCAGCCCACCCACCCACTGTAGGAGCTGTGGGGGGACCCCTGGATCAGCTTTGGGGTGCACAGTGGTGAAGGGGTTTGTCCCGAGCTCCTGCTTTGTGGATGCTGAGTGGGGTGGGCTGGGGCTGATGAGACAAGTCCAAGGGCTGCAAACCTCAAGGAGCGGAATGAAAATTGTCCCTGCTGGGGATTTGTCTGCTTGGATGTGTATCAGGAGGTGACAGACTCGAGGAGTCTTGTGTCTGCCTCGCCTGGGGTCCTTGAGAGAGCTGGGGCTGTGCTGCCTGTGCCCCTGCCGTGCTGTCCCACCGTGCCTTTGCCCTCCAGTCACGAACCGAACCGGCAAGTCCTGGATGTGGCAGAACCGATGGTGAGCACAGGGCAGGAGGGGCCGGGGGGCTGGCAGCAAACACAGCAAGGCAGGGCTGGCTGAGGGTGTTACGGGCTGGTCTCAGCAGGAAAAATGGCTGGTATGAAGAGTCTGGGGACAAGTTCAGGCTGGAAAGCAGTGAGCAGTTCCTCCCCAGAGGCAGGCACAGCTTTCCTCCCAGAAAGGTGTTTTCAGAAGATTTTGGGGGCTGCTGTAGGGGTGCCTCCCCACCCTGGTTCAGAGCATCTCTTCCTCACAGCTGGGGGGAGGGGAGGCTCCAGTGAAGCCCCAGCTGGATCTGGTGCCCACTGCCATGGCGTGTCCCAGGAGCAAGATTAATTCCAGAAAGACATGGTTAGGCTTGCTGTGCCACGTGCTGGGGGCTGGTTTGGTCTCGGTATTTTTTGGCCCTGGCTGGCTGGAGTGAGGGTCCCTGGCTGTGCTCAGGGGACCTGGGAGCACCACCCAAGTGCCTGTGTCAGGTTCTCCACTCCTTCCTGCCTGAGGAGGTCTGGCAAGGCTCCCCCTGCCCTCGCTGCCCAGAGGGGATTTGCAGTAGAAGGACTGGTTTGCGCTGGCACATGGAGAAGAAATGCCAGTGGCATGCTGGATCCAAGCACATCAGGATTGGGAAGGGGTGCCACTCACCTCTTCCCTGCCTGCATTCTTGCAGTGGTGGTGGCAGCAAAGAATTATCTTGGGCTCTTCCTCAAGGGCCAGCTGGGGCCCACACACTGAACTGTCAGTGAGCAGCATCCCAAGTTAATAATTTGTCTGCAGCCTCCCCAAAGTCATGGGGCCATTAGATGTGGGATCGCAGTAGAATGTCTTGGAGGGTCCAACCCCTCCTCTTGCCTGGCAAGGCAGGGCTGGTACCCACATCCCTGGCCCCAAATCCCCCAGGACAGATGTAGGCAGTGGGTCTGGCTGGGGGACACTGGTGTGATGAGTTCAGCTGGACTCCGCCATCACGGACGTGGCTGTGGTGCCACAGGGAACCTGGAGGCTGTTGGTGTGGACACAGCTGGAGGGATGCTGGGGGTTTTGGGGTGCAGGCTCCCCACCACCAACATCCCTCTGGCTAAAGCATCCCTGAGCCCAGGCGCTGTGCTGTGGGGTCAAGATGGCCATGAGCGCAGCAGAGTGCTGGGGAAGGGGCCACCATGTCCCTGTGTGTGTCCCCCAGTGCCGTGCCTCAGCAGCCACGCTGCCTGGAGCCCTGCCAGCCCCGGGAGCGTCTCTGGGTTTGTTTGCCTTTGCTTGTTATCGCGCGCCAGAGGTTTGTCGCAGCTCCCCGGGGCCTGCGTCATCCTCCACGGAGCCCCGGCATCTCTGAGTGCGTTAAAAAAAATACATACATAAGATACCAAAGCGATAGGGAAGGGGTGGGAGCCAAGCTCCTGTACCCTGATGGGCTGGGCAGGGTCATCCCCCGGTCCTCCCCCCATCCCGTCACCCCCACGGTGTCCTTACGTCTGTCCTCCTCTCAAGGCTTTCCTGTCCGTGTGTCGGCAGGAGGAAGGTGACCGGCATGGAAAGAACAGTGCTGGGAGCGGCTCCGGCACAGCTCCCTTTTGCCAGCAGCTCTTCCCAGATCTCAGCCCAGTGCTGGCCAGAAATAGGGTGGATATTTTTAATCATCTCCTTGCAAGCAGTTCCCCCCCCCCAGCCATTCCCGTACACATCCTGCGGCCCCCTCTCCTCTGGGCCTTCCTCCGGGCTGGGGGCTCAGGCACCGGAGAGGCTGGCCCGTTCCCCACGAGGATGCAGGAGGTGATGATGATGGTGATTCATCTCTCTGTGTCCTGCTCCCTGTCCGGTGTGGGAAAAGCGTGCGGGAAGGAAGGGTGGGCTCTCACCCCGCATCGCTGTGGGAAGCCGTCGAGGTCAGGGTTCTCCGTGGGGCTTCAAAACAGGAGCCGCTCCCCACAGTTAGGGGAACAGCCGTGCTGGCACCTCTTGGAAAAGCTGTGGCCCAAGTCCAGCAGGGGCAGCCCTGGCAGGGAGGGGCTGCGTGAGAGGCAGGGCAGTTCCTGCAAGGGGAAAAAATCACTTTGAAAAAGAATAAATCAAGCATGGAGTCTCCTCTTGGCTCCACTGCCAGCCCCCTGCATGCCCTCTCTCCTGCCTGCCTCCTGCCTCAGTTTCCCCCCTCACCCTGCTGGCATCTCTGCCAGTGGCCAGGGGATATCAGCACTCTGGATCCCGGCCGTGGGGTGGCAGATGGCTGGAGAGGAGCCTGGACAGGGGACTGCGTCCCGGGGCCGGCCAGGCGCCCTCCTAAGCTGCCGCAGCTGTGGGCACCACTTGGCGACAGCAGGATGGAATAAACATGGAGGGGCACAGGGGTGAAGGAAGGGCCAAGGGCTTGGGGACAGCCAGTCCTGGGAACGTGCCAGGCAGTGCTGGCACTGTCGGTCCCCAGCGTGGCCTGAGTTTGGGGGTGTGCCGGATCCCCACGCTTCTCCTCAGACCCCACAAATGTCAGGGGGATGCCGCGGTCCCCTTTACCGTGCCCTGGGGGCGGGGACATGGGGCTGACCTCTTTGACCCCTAAGAGGATTTCCTTGGCTGGGACAGTGGGGGGCTGAGGCAGGGCTCCCCCCACCCGCTGGGACCGGCTGCTGCTGGGGCTGAGCTCCCTGGCTCCGGCTGCGAAGCTCCATAAGCTCCTTAAACCCTCCCCACCCCCCTCCAAAAAAAATCCCTGTGTGATTTCAGCCCCCCAAGCCTATATCTAATAAGCTAGTTATCCCTCAAATTAACAGTGCTGCTTATGGAGCAGCATGGCCCTTCCTGTGGTCCGGGCATGGGTGTTCCTCCTACTTTGGTGCTGCTTGGGCACAGAGCAGAGGGCTCGGAGCAGCAACACTTTCCACCCGGCACCGTGCCCTGCCCTCAGGGGCTGCGGAAGGAAATAATGTCCAAAAATTAAACAAAAAAAGCCTAAAAGCCGGCGGGTGGGGACACCTCAGCTCAGCTCTTTGCTTTTGGGGAGCTTGAAGTCTTTTTTCTGAAGCCAAGCTCTTTCCTGAAGGGGTTTTCCTGCTGCTGGAGCATCCCCTGACCCAGCTCCCAGTGGGGTTTTCAGGTCACCACTGCAGAGGGATGTTCAGTGGGAACGGGGTCCCCCCTGCCAGCGCTGCTCGCTGGGGCACATCCACCCACCAGAGCTTGGGGCAGGCTGGCCGGCAGATGAATCAGCGGTTTCGGCTGAAAAAAATGTGGTTTTTCTTTTTTTTTCCTTTTTTTTTTCTTTTTTTTTTTTTTTTTTTTTTGGCTTGCACCCAACCGGCCGGGCGGCGATGGCTGCGCAGAGCACTCGGCCGGCACCGCTTTCATCCCGAGGGATTTGACCCGGGCAGCCGCAGCACCTGTCCCCTGCCACGAGTGCCGGCATGGGGTGATGCTCCGGGGGGGCTGGAGATGATCGGGGGTGGAAGGCAACGAGCGGGAGCCGGAGTCATTTCATCTCCCAAGCCCCTGCAAGGCAGCTTCGGTTTCCTCCCACCTGTGAATCGGTTAAATGGGAAAAGAGCTTGGCTGGGGGCCACGGAAACTCTCTTATTACATGTAATTAGCTTAATTACATCATAAATAACCCATCAAGGGGTAGCGGAGTGACGCTCAAACAAATAAGCAATTCTGCTTTCATCGGACGACCCACCCAGCTCTTTGATCAGCCCCAATAACAACAAATGCTTTAACCACTCGAGGGGACACGTTCAGGACCCCATCCCTCTCCTGGCATTGCTCCCTATCCCGCCCCTCTGACGGGTACCCAAGAAGCTGCATCCCAAATTTCAAGTAGGGAAAAATTGGCAGGGAACATCATCAGAATTTGGGGCACGCTTCTAAATTTGTGGGATAAAACGCTGCGGGATGGAGATGGGATTTATCCCTGCTGTGCCAGGCTCCCTTGGGATCAGTGCTGGGCTTCTCCATCGGCATTTAGAGTGAATTCATTCTCCCCCATGCAAAGAAAGGGCTCCCGAAAGGCGCTGGCTCCACCAGCCGCGGGGGGAGAGCGGTTATTGAATATAAACACGCCGTGTAATTTACATGCTAATTATGTTGAATGCGCTACAAGCCCGTAATTAGAATCTAATTAGGTGAGAGCGCCTGTAATTGGTTTTGGGGAATGCAGTGATGGTGCACCTGGGGAGGTGCCCTGCTCATGTCCTAATGGCATTTAACTCTTCATGATGGTGCCCTTGTGATGTTTGAGGAGGGTTGAGGGGGATTTGGAGGGCTAGGGTGGGGTGAGAAGCCCTTGGGGGTGTTCGGTTTATCGGGAACCCCCCAAATCTCCCGTTTTGCTTTAGGTCTCCGTGCCAATGGGCGATGGGTAGGGACTGCTCACCCCTGCCCTTGGGGGGCCGGTGGTGGCAGCCAGCAAGGATGGCAGCGTGGGCAGCTGCCAGGGCTGGGAATGCAGCCCGAGTTTGGCATTGCGGGGGGAATTTGGCTTCGCAGATCGTTCAGTGGGGCGGTGGTGCCGCGGGCAAGAGCAGAGCATTTCCCGTTGTTGCCAGCCCTCGGGCTCCTGGCCGCCGGCACCGCTCGAGGGTGCAGGGTAATTAAATCTCAACGCCCAAGGCCACTGAACGATTCTGGGGGAAACGAGTCCCAGGCGGCTCCTCGGAATGCTGCGAGGGGAAGGTCCCCAGGGAGGCCACCCTGGCTGTGATGCCTGAGCGGCTCCTGGCTCCTGTGCTGGGCAATTAAAATGGGATTAGGCTCCTAGCCAGCCGGGGAAGCTCTGCCGGTGCCGGGATTGGCAATGGGGATGCAGGAGGGTGTGTGTTCATCGGGGCACATCAGCTAATGAGCCGGTTTCTCCAGCCTGAGGGTGCCCCTTTTCCAGCCCCAGGGACACCCCGCAGCTGCTGGGGGCAGGTTTGGGAGCACAGTGGCGATAGGGGATTAGGCGGGGAGGGCAGGGAGGTGGAGGTTTGGAAGGTCAGAGGTTGGAGCAGGGGTTCGCCCGCCCCTCCGTCCCCTTTGGAGAGGGCGTTACGGGGCAGTGGATCTGTCACCGCCCTGCCTTGGGAGTGCCCCCTCTGATCGCTGGGCCGTGGGGGGCTGAATGGAGCCCCCAGCGGGGGCCCAAGGCCTTTTGTGCTGCTGGGCTTGTCACCTGCCAAGTCCTGAGAACGCCCATCCTAATGGCTGTCAGATATTTGCAGTTGTCACTGTCACGGGACCCTCTGCCACCAGTGTCCTGGTGCTGTCCGGCTCAGCCCCAGCGTCCCGGCCAGGAGGGCAAGGATGGGAGCACGTCTCCTGGGAGGTTGGACATGGCGTCCCTGGGCCAGGCAGTGATGGAAGATGGGGGTCTGTCCTGTCGTGGGGGCTCCTGCCCAGTTTAACTGCTGTCCCTGTCTCTGCCTGCTCCAGGTGTCTCTTTCCTGACTGGGATATCTGGACACGCAGTTACATCATCGGCAGCTGGGGACGAGCTGTTCTGCTCTGCCTCACCCGCTGCTGGAGCTGCCCTGCCCTTTCCTGACTCCTGAACTCCAGTCACCACCAACACCAGTGTCCTGTCAGGGGAAGCACCGGCACGCACACACACGCATTGTAGGGCACACACATGTACACACACAGTGGGGCGTCTGTAGGACATGGGACAGGCAGGGACCAGACCCAGTGCGCCATGGCACAGGCAGGGAACGCTACAGGACAGGCTGGGGACGCCATGGGTGGCAGGCGAGCCAGCACCCGCCACAGGGAGCATCTGGAGCCCAGATGGGACAGGCAGGAGGAGGAGCATGCCGTGGGTGGGTGAGCAGCTTCCCAGCCCTCCATCCTTGGCACTGTTCCACCCCACCTCTGCTGTGGACCCCCCGCCTGCAGCCCAAACTTCCAGCCCCTACTCGTACCCACCGTGCTTGTCCTGTACATGCAGGCCCAGCAGAAGGGCAGACCCCCAGGCTGGGGGAGGTTGATCTCACGTCCCGTGACGCAGTTTTCCGCAGCCAGCCCCAGCACATTCCCACTCCGTGGTGCCTGGAGTGCCTTGGCCTCACCACCAGAGCTGAGCAGCGCTGAGTGGGCTCCACCATGGGACTAGGGAACACCACTGCCAGCCATGGGACAGAGTGGGTGCCCAGGATGAGAAGGGACCCTGGGGACACCCCTGGGATGTTGCCAGTCTGCTGTGAGGTTGGGAGATCAGGGAGATCTGCAGGCATTTGGCCTCCCACTGGGAATGGCAGCTGGCTGCTGGAGCCCTGCCCAGCCTTGCCTGGAAGCCAGCGGGCTTCTTCCTGACACTGACCTGCAGGACCCACTCTGTTCCTCCCCAGGAAGGGGGGTCCCCAGGGCTGCTCTCAGCTCCCAGTGCCGGCACAGAGGAACAAACTCCACGGGGTGAGGATACTCATTGGACCAGTGTATCACGGGAGTGGCATCTGATGGCTGTTGGTGGCATCCAAAGGGGGGTTATACCTCCTAAAGGAGTGGCATTTCCAAAGGGGTTGCCTTCAGAGGCAGATGGCAACACATGGAGGTGGCATCCAGTGGCTGTTGGTGTAATCTAAAGAGAGTGGCACCTCCAAAGGGAAACATATGGGTAAGATGACGTCCCATGGGGATGGCATCTGATGACTTGGAGTGGCATCCAGTGGTTGTTGGTGGCATCTAAAGGGGGTGGCATCTCTGAGGGGAGTGGCATCCAGAGCTAATGTCATCCCATGGAGATGGGCATCTGAGATCTGGTGTAGCATCAAAAGGGGGTGACACCTCCGAGGCGAATGGCACCTCCAAAAAGTGGCATCCAAGACAGATAGTGTCCTGTCAGGGTAGAGTGCTCTCAGTCTCACTCATATCCTGGCCCCTGCCTCATGGTTCTTGGCACTGGCCCACATCATCTGCAGCACTTCTGCCTTCCATCTGGCTCCCTCATTGCACTTGTGAATATTCATGACCCTCATTATCCTCTTTCACTCTTTGCTCCCACACTCAGGCTAAAAATAACTTTCCAAGGGGGATGGGGTGTGCAAGGTGGGGGAGAGGCTCATCCCCTCCCCTGGAGCTGGTTCCCTGGGGTCCCAGCTCCCCCATCCTAGGAGCCAGAATCTTGGCTGGGACATGGGGTCACAGGGCAGAAGAAGGATGATGCCATAGGTTTTGGTCCCTGGGCTGGCATGGCAGGGAGTTCTCACCTCCTGCCCCATCTTGATGGTGAACTCCACTCCCTGCTGTGGTGCGCTGGATCTCCTGAGCCCAGGTCCTGCTGCCCTCTCTCCTGGCCAGTCTTGATTGTCCCAACCGGCTATGAGCATCTCTGTCATTGTCCCATGTCCTGCACAGAGGTGGCAGCACATGCTGCTCACAGAAGGAAAAGAAGGCACCATGGGACTGGAAGGTGGGCACTTCTTGTCACGGGACCCAGCCTGGGACCAGGCTTGGACTTGTGGGCAGGGATGGCACTGGGGAAGATGGGAGTCCCTGGGGTGCTGACCCTGGGGTGCTTTCCCCTTCTAGAGCTGAAGGCGACGGGCACAGCACACTTCTTCAACTTCCTCCTCAACTCCAGCGACTACCGCATCCTGCTGAAGGACGAGGACCACGACCGCATGTACGTGGGCAGCAAGGACTACGTCCTGTCGCTGGACCTGCACGACATCAACCGCGAGCCCCTCATCGTAAGCTGCTGTCGCAGGGCTGGGGGGGGCAGGTGGAAGAGGGACAACTTGAGGGGCATTTTGGATGCCAGCTCGATGGGCACGATGAGCTCAGCTGGTGCTGATGGGGAAGTGGTGGGGCTGGGTGGGAGCCCTGGTCTCCCCTGAGTTGGTGTCTCTGCAGATCCACTGGCCCGCATCCCAACAAAGGATCGAAGAATGCATCCTGTCAGGCAAGAACAGCAATGTGAGTGGCCACCATGAACCCCCTTCTGGTAGCTGAGGGGGGTTGGTGGCTGGCACTGGAGGGGGATTCATGTCCTTGTGTCCTACCCTGGAAAAGGCATCCCTGGGGTCCCCTGTAGTGTGACAGCGTCTGCAGCTGTGCTGGGATGGGTTGGCACTTCAGGGTGTCATGGTGTCCTGCCACCCCTTCTGCCCCAGCCGTGCAAGTCATGGAGAACTTCCTGGGAGAGTAGGAGGCTGAGCTCCCCATGCTGCTTCCTTCTTCCAGCCAGGGCTGGGCTCTCTGGCTTGACAGCTTGTGGCCCGTGCCAACCCCTGATCCATGCTGTCCTGTGTCACATGCCATCCAATGACCCATTCCATCCCATGGCCCACATCACACCATCACATGCCCACACCAGTCATGGCCCCAATCCAACCTGTGGCCCCTTGCTGGTGTTGATACCCTCTGCTCTACCCCTCAGGGGGAGTGTGGCAACTTCATCCGCCTGATCCAGCCCTGGAACCGGACACATCTCTACGTGTGTGGCACCGGTGCCTACAACCCCATCTGTGCCTTCGTCAACCGCGGGCGCAAAGCCCAGGTGAGGGGCGGGAGGGATGGGGTGCTGAGCTGGTGCTGGGCAGGGTGGTGCTGCACAGCCACCATGGGACCGCAGCAGGGTGCATAAGGGCTCAGCTCTGCTGGCTGGTGCTGGGGTGAGGGGGGCAGAGGGTTGGGGCAGTGGCAGGCTGGGAGTGACCGTGGCTAACGGTGTTGTGCTGCTGAGTGGGGCCAGGCCGTTTCTGCAGACCAAGGACTTCTCTTCGCACTGGAACTGTGCCGCCCTGTCTGGAACCTGATGGCAGCTTCCATGTAACATGCCCTCCCAACCTTCTGGCTGAAGCCACTGTTGAATCTCCACCAGGACAAGGAACATGTCAACCCACTGTGCCACCCACTGCCAGGCTGCTGAGCCCCTCACCGTGGATTCCAAGGATGCCCGACACCACGACAGCACTGGCATTGTACAGGAAGAACCATGGCAGGGGCTGTGCCAGCACACGTGGCCATATCAGGGGTGTTCCTGGATGGATGTCATCCAGCCCCAAGAACCACAACATGCAGTGAGAGGGTGGCATTGAAGTTGGATGCCACCAGGCCGGATGCGTGGTTGACGGAGGAGCACTTTCAGTTCAGCCCCAGGAGGGAGCCAATCTCTGCAAGTAGCAACACAGGTGTCCCAGGAGTCCCAAGCCCTGTGAGGTGTCTGTCACCTCTCTGCTGGGATGGTAGGTCCCAGGCTGTGCCCCTTCCTGTGTTTGGAGAGAGGGCCACCAGCTCAAGCTGAGGGAGGATCACGGCGCTGGATGTGGAGGATGGATGTCTGCCTCAGTGCTCCCAAGCCTGGCATGAGAGAGGTGGATGCTGCTCAGGCCACTCCAGAGTGATACTGGATCAGGCTGGGCACTGGCAGTGTTTGAGGAGCACCAAGGGTGCTCCTATATGTGTCCCTTCAGCAGAGCCAGCAGCATTGTGGCAGGGACCAGGGGTTCCAGTGACCCCATGGTGCCAGTACCTTTGGTTCTGGGGCATTGTTCCTTGGCACAGGGTGTTGCCAGCTGGGTGGCAGGTGCCATTTTTTCATCCCCAGGCGTGAGCCCAGCCTGGCTGCTTGTGGGCAGTTGACCCTTCTCTCTTTCCGGCCCCATGCCAGGGCACTCCAGTTCTGCAGGAGAGAGCAGAGGCCAGCCCAGCCTGAAGCATTCAGGGATCCCCACAGGCATCACCCAGGGGGATTACAGTGGTGCTGCTCCATTAGTGTCCATCACCCCAGCTCTTGGGGTCCCTTGCTCGCCTCTGCCCTGGGGGTCCTTCCCCCCAGCAGTGCTAATTGTCTGCCCTGCTCCTTTTCCCCAGGGGTTTCCGCCGAGCCAGCCGGGAGGCCGGGAAAGCGGATCCACCGACAGCCCCCTCAGCCCGAGACCAGCACAAAGCAAGGTGGGAACCGGTCTGGGAGCCCGCCGCAGCCGTGCCCACCTGTCCCCAGGGGCACACCAGAGCCGCGGGCTCCTTCATCCCACTGGCATGCTTCCAACCCCTGGTCTGGGTGCCCTGTGCCATGAACAGCCCTGCCATCCCCTTCCCTCTCAGCACAGCATCCCCCGGCCACCGGCCTGGCGTCGGCTCTCCTTTTCTCACTAACTCCTTCCTCCCAGTCCATGTAGGCTCCCCCCCATGGGGGACACTGTCAGGGATGGTGGCTCTCTGCCCACCGCCAGCTTTGCCAGACTTCCGGCTTGCTATGTCCCTTAGGAGTGGGACCATGTGTTGGCAGAGACACTGGGCTCGGGATGATTCAGCGAGGGATGCCAGTGTGATGTGAAGAAGGTGTTTGGGTAGGGCCTACAGAAACATCACTGCTTTGCCTTGCCCCGTGAGGGGCTTGTGTCATCCTGGCAGGCAGGTGGGCTTAGGGAGGTGACAGCATCCTGGCTTCTGGGAACACCCCAGCATCCAGCCCACCCTGACAGTGTCACCCCCAAGCCTCTCCCCTCCGGACTAACATGGGTCAGTGCATGGGCCAGGGAGCGCATGGGGCGTGGGCACCCCCCAGCAGCCTGGGGGCTCCCTTGCCCCCGGGGTGATCGTGGGGGCAGAGGGTGATGTTGGCAGTGAGCGTCTACCTGGCTGTGAACAGCTCCTGCTGCCAGCTTAGGGAAGCACGATTGCCATTTTAGCCCCCTCGGGTCCCCGCAGTTCTTCTCCCCATGCTGGGGACAGGGAGGGTGTGCCAGCAGGAGCTCCCTGGGAGCTGCCGGCACCTGCTTCCCAGCAACTCCAGTACATTTCAAGGTGTGTTAAGCCAAACAGCAGTGCTGGCACCACTGTGGCTCATGGGCTGCCCACGTGGGAGGGTGACATGGTGCAGCCATAGCCAGGGCTGCACTGGAGAGAGACAGGTTGTCCCTACGAGGGGTTTGCACAGCTTGGGAGTGGGGCCAGTACTGGGCAGAGGCATTTGTGATGGTGCCAGTGGCACAGCCTGCACAGTGCAGCGATGGAGATGGCAGAAACATAGCTGTGTCCATCTCCAGGGCTGGGTGTCCCAGGAGGAGGAGCTGGTGTGAGCACATCCTCCAGTGGGAGATGCTCATGGTGAGATCCTCACCCCCTCCTGCCCTTCCCAGAGCTGGTGCTCTGCTGGGACCCTGCTGGCCTCTCAGTGGAGGGCAGCTGTCACCATGTCCATCACCTGTGCACCAGAGTCAGGGCACAGGGCCAGCAGGCAGGTCCACCAGCCCAATTTGATTGCTCAAGGTCCCCCCCATGCCCAGGCTTCCCATGGATGCTCCTGTGATGCTGCTTCATCTCAGCTTAAGGTGGTCCCTATGCCAGGGTGAGGGGTGACCTGGCTGGCCAACCTGGCCCTGCCTGCCCCAGCTGGCACTGGCGGAGGACTGTGTGTGTGTCTCTGGAGACAGCGTCAATCTAACCCTTGGCTGGGGATGTGTGATGATGCCAGGGCTGGCCATGGGGAAGGCAGAGGTGACGGTGGGGATACATCTCATGGAGCAGACACAGCATCGCACCCTGTGAAGCAAACCACTGGAAAATGGGTCCTGGCAAGAGGAGCATGGTGGGTCTGGCAGCTGAGCTGTGCCACAGGCCGAACCCTGCTTGCTGAAGCTGTTGGAACTGTGTGACCTGCATCTGGCCAAGCAGTGATGTGCAGCACAGCCAGCTGGAGTGAAGAGGCAGCCAAAGGGGGATGTTTTCCCGGATCTGGGGAATGGATGTCCCATTTCATCCTGGTGGATCAGCCAAGTCTCCAAGTGGTGGAGGGCATGGAGAAGCACCCAGCACTGTTGGAGGAGTCGCTCGCAGGGGCTTCAGCTTCCCAGGAGACCTGCAGACCTCTGTGGTCCATCCACATCCGTCCTCACTGCTGGGCACCATCCTGGAGGAGGCTGCCTCTCCTGGTGGGCTTTGGAAGGTGCCACAGGGATGGAGGGGTGAAAGTCTAATCAGCTTCTCTATTTGCTTATCTCTCCAGGATTATATCTTCTACCTGGAGCCAGACAGGCTGGAGTCAGGCAAGGGAAAGTGTTCCTACGACCCCAAAGTAGACACCGTCTCTGCATTAATAAGTGAGTCCTGTGGCTCCCTGGGGTCAGTGCTGCCCAGAACAGGGCAGAGGGAACATGCAGGCAAGATGAAACAGCTACTTCCACCATCTTTCTGCATTGACCAAATATCCCCCAGGAGTCAGATTCCTGCCCCTGCCACCTGTTACTGCCCCAGCAGTGATGGCTGGGCACCCCGGATGCCCAGTCCTTGGGCACCTGGCCCAGCAGGGGTAGGGTTGCTGGTTACAGGCCAGTACCAACCTCCAGAGCTCTCTGGGGTGGCCACAGGCAGTAGCTCTTGGTTGCCTGGTGACTATCAGCTGGGTCTGGGGCTGGATGAAGCCTGGGGAAGTTGGAGAAGGTGGGTGGATGGGACTGGGGGTGGTTCCTGGCTGATCTTTCCCCTCTGCAGATGAAGAGCTCTATGCTGGTGTGTACATTGACTTCATGGGCACGGACGCAGCCATCTTCCGCACCATGGGCAAGCAGACGGCCATGAGGACAGACCAGTACAATTCCCGCTGGCTCAATGGTGAGTGCAGGTGTCAGCTGACCCAGGGGCCCTGGGGATCCCATGGCTCCAGCCTAGAGATTAGACCTGGCTTGTCATACTGCATCCTTCTGCCAAGACAGAGACAGCAACCAGCATGGGCAGGTGGATGGGTGAGTGGATGGATGGATGGGTGGTTGACAGTTGATGACTGATGGATAGGTGGACGGATGGATGGACAGAAGATGTATGGGTGGATGATGGATGGATGGATGATGATGGATGATGGATAAATGGATGGTGGACGGGTGGATGGATGGATGGATGCAGAAGAGCAGACGGATAGCTGTGTGAGGCAGTGACAGACATGCCTGGAGCTTTGCTGGGTAGCAGCCGGCGGGTGAGAGGTGAGGCTGGCTCTGCCGGTGTCCATGCAGGGGTTTCTGCAGGGCTGAGACGTCAACCATGTCGCCTGCAGTCGGTGACCCCGAACGCTCATCCTGCCCCTCTCAGAGCACCCCTGCCCTCAGGACAGCAGCTGAGTAAACAGAGCAGAGCAGATGGGATGATCCTGCCGGGCCGGGGAGCCGGCGGGGCGGTAACCTGAAGAGGGGGAACTGTCAGCACAGGCTGGGCATGGGCTGATGGATGGCAGGGAGAAGCTTCCTGAGAAGCTTCCATGCTGTGTGTTTCCTTCTGTGGGGAAGACTGGTTCCCACCACTCTGCTCATAGAGCTGATGGATCTCTTCAACCTGTGTTCCTTGGGGATGCTACCAGGGACCTCAGGGATGCTCCGAGCCCCTCCTCATGCAGTGATGATCACCAGAGAGACACAGTTCCTCAGATCCAGCTCTCCCCCTGTGACCACAGCAGTGCTTTTCCAGAAGCAGGATGATGCTGGAGAAGAGGGAGGCTCAACATCCTGCCATGGTATGGTGCAGGAGTGCTGCTGGGTTGATGATACCATGCTGTGTCATGCCTTTCCAGACCCAGCCTTTGTTCGTGCCCAGCTCATCCCTGACAGCAGCGAGAGGAACGATGACAAGCTCTACTTCTTCTTCCGAGAGAAATCAGCTGATGCTCCGCTGAGCCCTGGGGTCTATTCCCGCATCGGGCGCATCTGCCTGGTAGGTGGAGCAAGCAGCAGGCAGGCAGGGGAGCAGGCAGGGAAGGGGAATGTGCAGGGCTGAGTGCAGGGGGGGGTCTCTGTTGCAGAATGATGATGGAGGCCACTGCTGCCTTGTGAACAAGTGGAGCACCTTCCTGAAGGCCCGGCTTGTCTGCTCTGTGCCAGGACCCGATGGAATTGAAACGCACTTTGACGAGCTCCGTGAGTGGGCGAGAAGGGAGAAGGGAATCATCTCTAACCCTGCAGGCTTGGGGATCACCGTGGGGAGGGCTGGGGACCCCCTTGCTGCCCCTCACCTTACTTTCCCATGGGTAGCTGCTCTCCCCATGCCCTGGTGCCACTGCCAACCTTCCCTATGGTGACACCTCCATCTTTCTGTCCCAAGAGGACGTCTTCATCCAGCAGACTCAGGACACCAAGAACCCTGTTATCTACGCCGTGTTCTCTGCTTCGGGGTGAGTGCTGACCCTCCTGGCACAGTGCAGCAGAGGAGGGGGTCCCAACTGGGTGGGCATCCCAGCGATGCCACGCTTGGCAGGCAGCACCAAGCCAAAGGGTGGCAGCAGGTCCTTCCTCCCAGGTCAGTCTTCAAGGGTTCTGCCGTGTGTGTCTACTCCATGGCCGACATCCGCATGGTCTTCAACGGGCCCTTTGCGCACAAGGAGGGACCCAACTACCAGTGGATGCCCTACACGGGCAAAATGCCCTATCCCCGTCCGGGCACCGTAAGTACTCCCTGGGCACCCATGGGGAGGTGAGCTGGGACCTGATAGGCAGCGGGAACCCTCAGAGCCGTGCCTGAATATGGTTGTGCCGCAGTGCCCCGGGGGGACCTTCACCCCGTCCATGAAGTCGACCAAGGACTACCCTGATGAAGTGATCAACTTCATGCGCTCACACCCGCTGATGTACCACGCCGTGTACCCCACGCACCGCCAGCCGCTGGTGGTCCGCACCAACGTCAACTACCGCTTCACCACCGTGGCTGTGGACCAGGTGGACGCGGCAGACGGGCGCTATGAGGTGCTTTTCCTGGGCACAGGTACCCACGCCGCGCACCGCGGGGAATGCAGCATGCTCCGGCGCGGCCCCGGAGGGCACGGGCACCACCAGGGCTGGCCAGAGCATGGTGCCCTCCACCACGATAGAGTGGGGTGAGGGGCTGAGACCACCCTCCCCCCCGAGATCCCTGCCCCTCTTCAAGGCTCCAGTGTGGTCCTTCCCCTGTCCTGGTGCCCATCCTATGGACTAAACCATCCATCCTGGTCCTTCCTTAGCCTGGTTCCCATCCTTGAAATCAACAATCCAGCATACCCTCCATTGTAGGGATCCAGCTTGATCCTCTGCCTGCCCTGGTGCCCATCCCAGAGGCCTCATCATCCAGCCTCACCCTATTCCTGACCCCAGCACCTCTCCTACATGCTTCCTGTTGCCCATGCTAAGCCCACAATCAGCCAGCCTTGCTCCTCCCCTGCCCAATTGCCCATCCTAGAAGCACTGGCATCCAGCCCTATCCTTCCCAGACCCTAGTGCCCATCCTGGGTGCATCATCATCCAGCCCAGTGCTTCCCCTGCTCTTAATGCATATCCCAGAGCCCCCATGATCCGTCCTACTCCTTCCCTTGCCCCACTGCCTGTCCCTGGTTACTGTCCCCATGCTGTCCTGGTTGGTGCCAGTCCCTAGCCACAGGTGGAGATCTGAGCTGGTACACTGCACCCCAGGCACGGCCACCTGCCACAGCAGGAGGGAGATGGGGATGGGCTTGGGGGATCCTTCCCAGCCCCAGCAGGGACCCCCTTCCCAGGCAGGGAGGGCACAGGTGCCCAGAGGTGGCGCTGAGCCCCTGCACTCCATGGTGTCTTACAGATCGGGGGACCGTGCAGAAGGTCATCGTGCTCCCCCGGGATGACATGGAGACAGAGGAGCTAATGCTGGAGGAGATCGAGGTGTTCAAGGTAAGGACTGACCTGTCCTGCACCCTCTGATGAATGTTTTTGACCCAGCCAACCAACCCCTTGGGACACCAGCCCGCCCCTTGGGACATCAGTAAGCCCCATGGGACATCAGTAAGCCCCATGGGACACCGACCACCCCTCAGTCAGCTCTGGAGGGACTCCAAGCATTGCCCCTCCTGCCTGCTGCCCCCTCACATCTTCTCCTGCCCACCCCTGTGCTGGCTGCCTCTGGGGGATCTGGAGTACCCACCCCAGAGTTGCAGCATCGATTCAAGCAGTCACTCCTCCATCTTCTTCACTCCTGCCCTGTCCAGGTGCCAGCACCCATCAAGACAATGACCATCTCCTCCAAGAGGGTGAGTCACAACACATGGCAGGGGGGCGGGTGGGCAGATCCCATCAGGGGCTCAGCCGTGGCACTGCCCAGCATCACCACGGTGCCGGAGCAGGAGACTCACAGGGGTCCTTGCGGGGTGGGGATGAGGTAGCATCTCACCCTGCGCTCTCTGTCCCCAACAGCAACAGCTGTATGTGTCCTCGGCCGTAGGCGTGACCCACCTGGCCCTGCACCGCTGCGACGTGTACGGCGAGGCCTGTGCCGACTGCTGCCTGGCACGGGACCCCTACTGCGCCTGGGACGGCAGCGCCTGCACCCGCTACTCCGCCTCCTCCAAGAGGTACGGGGGGCTGGGGGACAGCAGCAGGGAGGGACCCCCCCCCAGCCGCAGGGAGGGACCCCCCCCCAGCCGCAGGCTCCCCCTCTCATCTCCTGCCTCCCCACAGGCGGAGCCGGCGGCAGGACGTCAGGCATGGCAACCCCATCCGGCAGTGCCGCGGCTACAACTCCAACGGTGAGTGAGGTGTGGGGTGTGGGCCCGCGGCATGAGGGGCAGCTGGGAGGGGAGGCTGAGGGCAGAGGGCAGCAGGCAGGGGACACAGAGGTGGATAGATTCCCTGATGGGTTGATGATTTTGTGGGTGGATATATGGGAAGATAACACGGATGGGTGGGTGGGTGGGTGGATGAGTGGATAGATATATTGGGGAGGAAGATAAACGTGGGATACATTGGGATGAGGATGAACACAGATGGTGTCGCTGGATGGATAGATGGATGGATGCATTATGGGTACATCAGGGAGTAGAATGAACATGGATGGATAAATTAATACATTGTGGGTGGAACATGGATGGATAGATGGATATGTTGAGGAGGAGATGGAACAGATTTGAATGGTGGATGGATGGATGGATGAATGGATACAGTGGAGAGAAGGATGACCGTAAATGATGGGTGCATAGATGAATGGAGGTGTATGGATACTTCAGAGGAAAATGAACATGAGGGGGGAAGGATGGATGGATGGATGGATGGATGGATGGACGGACGGATGGACACCCAGCAGGTGTGTGGCTGGAGGTGAATGGGAGCTCTCCCTTGGAGGGACGGTGGGCAGGGCAGGAGTGTGGAGTGGTGTGGGTCTGGAGACGCATGACCTGGCTGCCCCCTGCAGCCAACAAGAATGCGGTGGAGGCTGTGCAGTATGGGGTGGAGGGCAGCACTGCCTTCCTGGAGTGCCAGCCCCGCTCACCCCAGGCCAGCGTCAAGTGGCTGCTGCAGAAGGACAACAGCGACCGGCGGAAAGAGGTAGGGCAGGGCGCTGCTCTGGGGGCGCTGGGGGTGCCGGGGGTGCCATGTGCCAGCCACCTGAGCCATGCCCCCTGTCCCCCAGCTGCGGGTGGAGGGCCGGGTGCTGCGGACGGAGCAGGGCTTGCTGCTGCGCGCCCTCCAGCTCGGCGACAGCGGCCTCTACTCCTGCACCGCCACCGAGAACAACTTCAAGCACACGGTGACCAAGGTGCAGCTCCGCGTCCTCAGCAGCCGCGCTGTCCACGCCGTGCTGGTCCAGGCGGAGACCCCTCCTGGCCTGCCGGGTGCCCCCACTCCCCGCTACCAGGACCTGCTGCAGCTCCTCACCCAGCCCGAAATGGGACTCCTGGACCAGTACTGCCAGGGCTACTGGCGGCACACGGCCGCCAGCCCCCCGCAGCCACTGGCTGGCCTCAAAGCCAAGGAGCAGCAGGACCAGAAGAAGCCTCGAAACCGCCGGAATCACCAGCCAGAGACCTATGGGCATACATGAAACCATCATCAGGGACTTTGCTAGCACAGTGGTCTATTTTTCCCCCCTTTTAATATTAAAAATATCTATAAATAAATATATATATATATATATACACATCCACGCACACACACACGCACAGACACATGCACTCCCCCCTCCCATAGGAGGTGGTATCCTATTTGTAGGTTGTACATACTGACTGGGGCAATGAGACCCCTGCCTCCTGGCCCCAGGGAGGAGCAGGCGCCCCTGAGGTGCCCAGAGCTGGCATTGCTGTCTTTACCCCCTGCGCAGGACCCCTGTTGTTGTGCAGGGGCCACTGGTCACCACAACCACTGTCTCCCTGCAGCTGGGGCACAGCACTGTGCTGGGGGATGGAGGTCTGGGTGTGCGAGGGGGTGATGCCCTGGGAGGGGGGACAGACCCCAGCCAGGGAAAGTGAGGCAGGCGGAGAGGCAGCCCAGACAAGGTCTGCCCACAGCAACCTGCACATGCCTGTTGTAGCTTCGTGCCTCAGTTTCCCCATGTGAACAGGTGCTTTCCATGGGGATGCTGCAGCTCACCAGGCAAACTGAGGAGAAGGAGGCTGTGCGACAAGGGTACTGGACCCTGTTTTTTCCTTGGGGGCTTGGTGGGGAGGAGATGGGACCCTCAAGACAAGACTGAGGAGTTCAGGCCATGGTGGGGGCTTGCCAGGGTCATTGGATAGAGAGGGGAAGGAGAAGGGGGCGTGCTGGGGTAAAACTTCAAGCAGCTGCTGGTGTTTGGTGACTGGCACCCAGGGGTGTTTGGGGCACCTGGTCTATCAGCTGCCCCCTTGGTGCATCCCAGTGGGTGTGGGGAGTTGTAAATAGTTGCACATGGGAAGCACAGGGGGGAGCCAGGGCTGAGCAAGTGCCCTGTGCTGCAGCTGGGGGCACTCCCAAATAAACACTAGCTTTGGGACAGACGTGGGCGCCTGTGTGTGCTCTGTCGGGGACGGGCCTGGCCCCCACCATGTAATCCCCTGAGCCCTGCTGGGGTCAGAGGGCTGGGCTGCAGCTCCCTGGGGGAGCACTGGGGCACTGAGTGCCAGGGGGGCAGCACAGGGGTCACTGGGAGGTGGCAGCACTGGGTGGTACTTCTGGGTGTTGGGGTACACTGGGCTGGGCTGTTGGCTGGCACCAGTACTGGGTCTTGCTGAACACACTGGGAGCACTGGGAGTCAATACTGGAGTCACTGGGGAAAGTACTGGAGCCTTAGGATTTGGTACTGGGAGGTGGTACTTGGTGGTCATGGGGCTATGGGGCAGGATGGAGAATTTGCAGGGTGTGGGGGTGGTAGTTGGCAACCCTGAACTGTACTGGGAGCACTTTGATCAGTATGGAGGGGAAATTGGGGTGGTTCCAGGCTCCTATGAGCTGTGCCAGGAGCTACTGGGGCCAGTGCTGGAGGGTCCTGGGCTATATAGAGGTTAGTAATACGGAGACTGGAAGTTGGTACTGGAAGCACTAGGGGCACTCAGACTCAGTGCTGGAAGCACCAGGAGTACTGGGGCATTAGGATTTGGCACTGGGAGCTGGTACTTGGTGGTACTGCAAGCACTGGTTGGATTGTAGTGGTCTGTATAGGGGTCACTGGGGGCTGTAGGGGGTGATACTGGGCCATAGTAGGCATTGTTCAGTATTGGGGTAATGAAGGCAGTACTGGGCTCCTCTGGGCAGTCTTGGGAGACACTGGTGTGAGTGCTGGAGGGGGCTGGGGCTATTTTGGGGGCAGCAATGGGCACACTGAATGGGTGCAGGGCTGTACTGGAGTGCTGGGCTGTACTGGGTGCGTGCAGGGCTGTAAGTGAGGGCGGTGCGGGGTTGTACTGAGAGTGGTACAGGGCCATACTGGGGGCGGTGCAGGGCCGTACTGGGGGCGGTGCAGGGCCGTACTGGGGGC
>JAWMRA010000023.1:14479598-14500183 GCA_035584735.1 Pseudotriccus pelzelni | reverse complement strand
AACTGGGGGCGGTGCAGGGCCGTACTGGGGGCGGTGCAGGGCTGTAACTGGGGGCGGTGCAGGGCTGTAACTGGGGGTGGTACAGGGCCGTACTGGGGGTGTTGTGGGGCCGTAACTGGGCTGCACTGGGAGCTGCGCTGGGAGCTTCCGCCCTCTGGCGGCCGAGCGCGGCACTGCAGGAGCCGCGCGGTCTGGGAACGGGGAAGCGCCGGGAATAGCTTTGGGGACACAGGGGCACTGAGGTCACCGGGAGAATCCTGGCAGGACCTGGGGTCACCGGAGGTGGGGGGACACTGGGGAGTTACTGAGGTGTTTCTGGGGACACTCGTTACTGTGGTGGCCACGATGGCAATGGGAGGCGGTGGGGGCACAGGAAGCGGGCACTGGCGAGAGGACACTGAAGAGCCTAAGGACATTAGGGGGGCTCACTGTGTGGTATCATAGGTGTGGCACTAGGGTGCCCTTGGACGTTGGGCAGGGTTCTTTTTTGGTATGGTCACCACACAGGGAACTGGAATTGTTTGAGGACACTGGGATTTCTTCTTGGGTTACTGGGAAGTGTTACCGGAGAGGGCTTGGAGACCCTGGGGGGGTACACGAGCATCCCTGAGGACACTTGTGTAGGTGTTGCTGGAGGGCCTGGGGACACTGTGGAGTTGATACTGAGTTGGCCTGGTGGCACTGGGAGTGTACTGGTGGGTGGCTGGGGACACTAAGGAGGGCACCCACTGTCATGGGCACATTTGTGGAGGGTCCTGGAAGGGCCCTGGGGACAGGGGGTGTGGTGACTGGGGCTGCCATTCGATCACTGGGGGGAGTACCCCTGGAGTCACCGGGCACAGAGACCCAGGGGCACTGGGATGGCTTACTGGGGTGGGGCTGTGGGCACTGGTCCAGAGCAGGGGGTATGACCAGGTGAGATGGGGACAATGGGGACATTTCCACACACTGTGACCAGACCCCAGCAGACGCACATTCTCATCCCCCCAACTCCAAACCCCTGGGATCCACAGCAGAGCTGCAGCTGGTGTAGGGGTCTCACATCCCCCAGGATGGCCAGGTCACTGCCCCAGCCCCAAGGCAGGGGCAAAGCAGGGGCTGGTTGGTCTGGGAGCACCACCACCCCCCCCCCCCCCCGGCAGAAGCGCTGACACTGGAAGCTGCAGGATTGCTGAGCTCAGCCTGCTGCAGATTGAAGGGGGTTTATCGGGGGGGCCTGGCTTAAGCCCCGGGTGCTGAGCGCAGCCCCCCGGCAGGCGGCCCTCCGGGACCTTGGCCCCGTCCTTGTCCCACATCGGGTGGGCAGCGGCAGCGGTGGCAGCGGCGGGCACAGGGAGCGAGCGCTGGAGGCGGCGGGGGGCTGGAGCTCGTTGCCCATCCTGGTGCTGACCTCCAAGGAGCGGGTGGTGAGCCGCAGGGCCGCGGGGCTGAGGATGGGCGCCGGGGCCAGTGCCGAGGAGAAGCACTCCCGGGAGCTGGAGAAGAAGCTCAAGGAAGACGCTGAGAAGGATGCCAGGACCGTCAAGCTTCTTCTGCTGGGTAAGGGGGAGATGACACCCTGGGGGACATACCTGTCCTTTGTGCATCCCACCCTAACAGCCCACCCAAGGTTCCTCTGGCACCTACCAACCCCCCTGAACCCAACCAGCACACCCCACAGCCTCCCTCAGCCCAAGCAGCCCACCCAATGATCCCCTGGCCTGCAGATGGACCCCCTAAAACCAAGCAACCCACCCTCACAGCTCACTTAACATTCCCCTGACTCCCCTAGCACTCCTAAAAACAACCATCCCACTCCAACAGCACCCCCATTTCCATGCATCCCTAAACCCAATCTCCACATCTTAACAGCCCAACCAGTGTTTCCCTGATGCCTCCAGCACCCCTAAGCCAAACCAGCACAGCCCGAGTGCCCCCAACAACCTCCCACTCCCATATATCCCTAAAACCAACCAACCCCTTCCCAATAACCCAACCAAACTTTCCCTGACTGCCCACTGAACCCAACCAGTCCAACACTCCACACAACAGCCCCTGATCCTAAGCCCCCCTAAACCCAGCCAGCCCACCCTAACAGTCCCCTGACTTGCTCGGCACCCCTGAAAACATCCAGCACACCCCAACAGCCCACTGCATGTTTCCCTCACACCCCCAGCACCCCTAGACCCAACCAGCCCTTCCCAACAATCTCACATTTCCCTTACCCTCAGCACCTCTGAACCCAACCAGCCAACACTAAAACCCCGCAAAGTATTTTCCTCTCCCCATCAATACCACTAAACCCAACCAGCTACCCCAATATCCCCCCACTCCCAGGCCCCCCAGCCACAACCAATCCATCTCAAGAACCTTCACCAAAAGCACCTAACAGCTTCCCACCCCATCAGCAGCCCCTCGTCCTAAGGACCCCCATGCAGCCCTCTTGTACTGCAAGTCCTTCCCTATCCCTCCAAGTGGTGCCTGAGGACTGGGATGCCTTGTATTTGGTGAGGCCATGTGTGACACGGCTGCACTCATGGCCTGGCCCACAACATGTCCCTCTGCACTGCCAAGAGGCTTGGGGTATTGAGCGGCGGGTGGTGGGGTTGTGATGCCTCCATGTCCCAAGCCCCTCCCTTGGGTCCCCAAGTGCATTCCTAGCTGAGCTGCTGCATATCCCATTAACCACAGCGGCTCAGCCCAGTCTTAATGCCACTAGGCACCGGGCTGTAATCCGTCTGCACACCCCGAGCCATGGCCCTGGCACAGCCAACAGGGCCCTGAGCCGTGTCAGACTCCAGGGGTCCCAGTGGGACAGCGTGAGGCACAGCTTGGGGTGTCCATGGCGTGGGCACTGCCATGACCTGTGTTCTGTCCCTTCAGGAGCAGGAGAGTCGGGGAAGAGCACCATTGTCAAGCAGATGAAGTAAGTGCCAAGGAGGCGTCACTCAGCCATGCCCCACAGTGCCATGTGCCTGTCCCATGACACAGCCACAGGGTGCCCCTGTCCCACCATGTCTGGCTCTGCCCTATGCCAAAGGCATGGGCAGTGCCCACCCCTTAGTGTATGTCTCAGCCCCACTGCACCCAGCTCAGCCCCGTGCCTCCCTCTCTGACCAGGATCATCCACCAGGACGGTTACTCACTGGAGGAATGCCTGGAGTTCATTGCCATCATCTACAGCAACACACTCCAGTCCATGCTGGCCATTGTGCGGGCCATGACCACCCTCAGCATCCAGTACGGGGACACGGCTCGCCAGGTGAGGAGCATCCCACGTTGGTAGAGGGTCCCTGCTGCCCCTCAGCCCCACTGAGCCCCTCTCCCTTGTAGGATGATGCCCGCAAGCTGCTGCACCTCTCGGACACCATCGAGGAGGGCACCATGCCCAAGGAGATGTCGGACATCATTGGGCGGCTCTGGAAGGACTCGGGCATCCAAGCCTGCTTTGACCGTGCCTCCGAGTACCAGCTCAATGACTCTGCGGGCTAGTACGTGGGGTGAGGGGTGTGGGCAGGGGGAGGGGTCAGGCACTGGATGCCAACCAGTGTCTCATGCCCACCACGTGCCCAACCAGCTACCTGTCAGACCTGGAGCGCCTGGTGACCCCCGGCTACGTCCCCACAGAGCAGGATGTGCTGCGTTCCCGGGTCAAGACAACTGGCATCATCGAGACCCAGTTCTCCTTCAAAGACCTCAACTTCAGGTGGGGGCCAGGCTTCTGATGAAGGCTGGTGTCAGGAGTGGACAGGGGCATGGGGGACACTGACTCTTCCTTGTCCTGCCCAGAATGTTCGATGTGGGCGGACAGCGCTCAGAGAGGAAGAAGTGGATCCACTGCTTTGAGGGGGTGACCTGCATCATCTTCATCGCGGCCCTCAGCGCCTACGACATGGTCCTGGTGGAGGATGATGAAGTGGTGAGGAAGGCTTACCACCTCACACCCCCTGTGCTCTGTCCCTATCATGATGTGTGGGGTCACCACGGGGCTGTGTCCCTCCACAGAACCGCATGCACGAGAGCCTGCACCTCTTCAACAGCATCTGCAACCACCGCTACTTTGCCACCACCTCCATCGTCCTCTTCCTTAACAAGAAGGATGTTTTCCTGGAGAAGATCAAGAAGGCCCATCTCAGCATCTGCTTCCCCGACTATGACGGTGAGTGTGGCAGCGGCTGGCGGTGGTGAAGTGCTGGTGGAGGGTTGGGTGCCACCACCCTGCCACAGTCCCCCAGCAGGTGTCCTCAGTACCCCATGTAAGTGACGCTGCCCAGGCCTTGCTAAGGGACCGCACAAGGCTTGCCCACCCCAGGGAGCGTTGGGTGATGCTGCGCCAGCACCCTGGGGGGGACCCCAGCCCAGGAGGAGACCCCACTCACTGCCACACCACCAGGTCCCAACACGTATGACGACGCGGGCAACTACATCAAGCTGCAGTTCCTGGAGCTGAACATGCGGCGGGACGTGAAGGAGATCTACTCCCACATGACCTGCGCCACCGATACCGAGAATGTCAAGTTCGTCTTTGATGCCGTCACCGACATCATCATCAAGGAGAACCTCAAGGACTGCGGGCTCTTCTGAGCCCCGGCCCAGCGCCCCCTCCCCAGTACAGTCTCCCCCTCCTCTGGGACCCACCCCCTGGGGCACCCCCCCACCTCCACAACCACCTCTATTTGCCCCCAACCCTCAGGATGTGACCTGCTTGGCCTCAGAACCACTCCTGGGTTGGGGCCCCAGAACCACTCCTGGGTTGGGGCCCCAGAACCACTCTTGGGTTGGGGCCACAAACTCACTCCCCCTCCTCACCAGCCCCCTCCATCAGCCAGCACTATGGGGCACCCAGTGGCACTGGGGGTCCCTGAGTAACCCTGGGTGTTACAGGGTGCTGGATACTCTTGGGTGCTGTGGGTCCCTGGGTTCCCTTTGGAGCTGGGTGTTGCTGGGGGGGGAGGATCCCTTGGGTGTTTCGGTGTGTCCATGAGTGCACCATGGAGCTGGGGCGTGCTGGGGGGTTCCCTTGGGTGCTGCCTGGTGTCCTTGAGTGTCCCCTAGAGAGGGGAGTGCTGCGAGTCTCCAGGAACCCCTTGCAGCTGGGAGTCCCTTGGGTGTGGGGTGCCCATGGATGCTCCCTGGACCTGGGGCTCCTTGCAGGCTGCTGGGTGCAAGGGGTGCTACATCCCCCTCTGGGCTACAGGTTCTCCAGGGCACTGGGTGTCCCCAAGGACTGTATGATACCAGGGCCTCCAGGGTGCCACCATCCCCTTGCTGCAGAGCCAGGGGATGCTCATGCGTCTGTCCCCACTCTGCAGCCCTCTCGGGGTGGAGCTCAGCCCTGAAGCAGCATCCCAGCTCCATCCCTGAGGGCCCCACCCCTACTCCCGCCTCCCATATCCAGGGGCTTCTGCCGATCCTGGTGGGATACCAGCCCACCTCAGAGTCCCTCTTACACCCCAGGGCCCTCCCCAACCCACCCACAGAGGTGAAGCCCCCCTGCCCACCCCCGTGTCACAAAGGCAGTTTCAGTACATGTGGGTTTTTTTCTTTTTTTTTTTTTTTTCCTTTCTACATTTTATTATTTCAAACCGTGTGAACAATTCGGAAAAACATCCTGTGGGAAAAGCGAGGCTGCAGGCACCGGCTGAAGGGTCCCCCGTGGGCTGGGGGGGACAGCAGGGGCCGCTCTGTACAGCGGGCTCTCCTCGCCCAATGCAACAGCTAGACCTAAAAACTAGGCTTAGAAAGAGGGGGGGGATAGAGGCAGCGGGCAGCACCCCCTGCCCGCCCTCCTGCCCGGGCTGCCCGTCAGGATGGGGGGCAGCAAGGCGGGGTGGGGTGCAGACCCTCCCCCCCAAGGCACACGGTTGGGGGGTGGGCTGGCCATGGAGGACGCCGCCACCACGTAGCACTTGACGCTTTTAAATAGTTTGGTAAAAACGTTTCTTTAAAAAGCAACCTGTCCCCAACCGGTGTGGTGTGGGGTTTTTTTGCATGGTTTTGGGTTTGAGTTGGTTTGGGTTTTTTTTTCTTTTTTTTTTTCTTCTTTCTTTTCTGGTTTACTAAAAGGAATGTCATCGGTCGTGTTTGTGGCCGGGTGGGCATCCCCGAGAGGACCCTGTGCCCCCCGTGCCAGCAACACTTGCAATGTAAACAGTGAGAAGAGCGCCAGGGCTCGGAGTGAATGAAGTCGGGGCTGGAGTGGTTCAGGGGTTACAAACCAAGATTAAAACCTTGTCTTCCCTGGGAAGGGCGACGCCGGCGAGGAGGAGGGAGGAGGACAATGGTGGGGGGCAAGCACAGGTGGCAGAAGGGACATGGGCCCTGCCACCGTGCTGGCACCCAAAAAGTCTCTTTATGGGGTGGGGATGGAGGGATGAATCCAAAGAGAAGCAGGAGTGGGGGTGGCCTGGGCCTTCCTTCGGGGGTCCTAGGAGAAAGCAGGGGTGAGAAGGGGAGGGTCTGGGGACAGGGGGCAGCCTGCAGCTGGCAGGCAGAGCCCATCCCATCCCCAGAGGATGCTTCATGACCACCCCATTTGGGGGGACCACCACTGGGATCATCACCCACCTGGCCAGCGCCACCCTCAGAAAAGCCCACAGTCCTTCAGGTTGTTTTTGATGATGACGTCGGTGACGGCGTCAAAGACGAACTGCACGTTCTTGGTGTCGGTGGCGCAGGTGAAGTGGGTGTAGATCTCCTTGGTGTCCTTCCGCTTGTTCAGGTCCTCAAACTTGCTCTGGATGTAGCTGGCTGCCTCGTCATACTTGTTGGCCCCTGGGGAGGAGGAGACACTGGGCTGCCCCACAGTTGCCCACGGCCACCGGCACGCCCTGCCACTGGCACCAAAGGGCTTTGGGCCTGGCTTTGCTCCCTGTGCTGCCACACCCACCGCCCCGGTGCCAAACTGATGCTTCAAAGGCAGAGAGACTCAGCTAATCCCCTAGGGCTGCTGCCCCCGTGTTGTGTCCTCCCACATCTTCCCCCACCCCCTGGGGCACCCCAAACACCATCACATCCCGCTTGCTGCCCCAACACACTGTGCTTCAGGCACAGGAGAGCCACCATCTCCATCCCCAACACCTCCTGCTATTCAGCCCGATACTCCTGCCAGGAGGATGGGGGGGGCACTGCAGGTTCTGGTGGTACCTGTGTACTCGGGGAAGCAGATGGTGAGGGAGCTGTGCACGATCTTCTCCTCAAAGAGGTCCTTCTTGTTGAGGAAGAGGATGATGGACGTGTCTGTGAACCACTTGTTATTGCAGATGCTGTCGAACAGCTTCATGCTCTCATGCATCCGGTTCTGGCAGGGGAGATGGCAGCATGAGCTGGACAGGGAGCCCTGAGCAGCACCCACCCCACTGCTCCCCACCCTGCCACCTCCCATGTTCCTGCCTGCCCAGGCATGGGATGCCAATGGACCTGCAAGGCTTGGACCACACTGGTGGCCCGCAGAGGAGGGGGTGCTCCCCCAGCCCCCCAAGGAGGGGATGGCTCACAGCGCTGGTTCCATCCCTGTGACTCACCATCTCCTCATCTTCAGCCAGCACCAGATCATAGGCACTCAGGGCCACGCAGAAAATGATGGCTGTCACCCCCTCGAAGCAGTGGATCCACTTCTTCCGCTCCGAGCGCTGGCCACCCACGTCAAACATCCTGCAGCAGGGAGGTGATGCGGGGATGGGCAGCAGCTCCCGGCCCCACAGCCCTTGCCCCACGCCCTGACTCGGGGCCCCCAGCTGCCCAGACCAGGAGTAGCACTGGCATGGGCACAGCACGGTGCCTCTGCCCCTGGGTTTTGCCAGTGCCAAAGACCAGCCCCAGCACCTCCTGCCTACCTCAGGGACAGGGCAGCGCCTGGGCTCTTTTCCCGTATGGAGCAGATCCCTGACATGAGCTGGGGCAGGATCAGCCCACCTTTCCCAGGAAATGTCAGTGTGGTGCTTCCTGGGGATCTGCTCCAGAGTGGGCATTATGGGGTTTTGCCAGAGACCTTGGACCAAGGGAAGCCAAGTGGCTGCAGGCTCAGCAGGACTGCAGGAGCACAAGGGCTCAAGGATGACCCCGGTGTACCATGTGCCTCTCCTGCCACAGGCAGCAGAGGATGCCCTGCCTCCACAGGGAGAAGTCGAAAAGCAGCACCACAGCCGTGTTCATTCGGGCTGGCAGGAAGGCACTCCCACCAGGACACACTGCATTCCACCCCCAGGCCCCCACCACTGCCACCTCCAAAGCACTGCCCTGGTGATGTGTGACCAAGCATCTCCATCCCACCGGGGCGACACAGTCAGAGAGGACCCCAGCAGATCTTTCTGACATCAGCTCTGTTGCCATGGGACTAAATCCCCTGGGATGTGCACAATGCCAGCTTTTTGCCTCAGAAACTGGAGCCCTGACTATTTCCCGTGGGTTTCAGTGGAAAGCAACTGTGGGGTGCCAGCAGGCAGCAGTGCCAGTGCCTGACCCCAAGACCCCAGCTCCTCCCCAGTGCCCTTCCCACAGCGGAAGCAACGTCACCACACCCGGAGAATGGATGCCTTCCCCCTTCCCCTCCGTGCCAGAGCCTGGATCCGCCCCTGGGCTGAGCCTTGCGATGCGTTTTTGAGGCTGTTCCAGCTCTTTCAGCGGTTTCCGCTCTCTCTGAGGCAGCAGTTCCCGCCATGAGCAAACCCGGGTCAGGGGAACTCGGTGCACGCAGCATGCAACCAGCATCCATCCCGGGGAGGAAGGGGGGGTTTTTTGCCATGGGAAAGGCAAAAGGGAAGGGGTCAGACATACTTGAAGTGCAGGTCCTTGAAGGTGAAGTGGGTCTCTACGATGCCGGTGGTCTTCACCCTGGTGCGCAGCACATCCTGCTGGGTGGGGATGTAGTCGGCACGGGCTATCCTCTCCAGGTCATTCAGGTAGCTGGGGAGTAAGAGGAAAGGTGCTGTGGGAGCTGGACTGTGGGGCACAACCCACCAAATCCCACGGGACACCCCCACACCATCCCAGACATCCCCTGTCCATCTCCCAGCATCGTCCATTCAGGGTGGGCAGCACCAAGCTGGGCAGCACAGTGAGGGCCCCATCTGCACCCTGGGGTCACCCCATGTCCCTGCCAGACACAGGCAGGGCAGGACACCAGGGGTGGCACGGGATGCACAGGACCAAGGGATTGGGGGGCAGTGCGCTGGCACTGGGAGCCAGGCAGAGGATCCAGCCAAAGCAAGGGGGCTCACCCCGCTCCCCCGGCCGTTTACACAGAGGGAAATGGCAAGGGGAAAATATTCAGCACTATGGCAACCAGCCACAGCGCCGGCGGAAACAATCGATGGCGCCGTGCCATTTATAGTCAAAAACACAAAGGGACGGCATCCTGAGAGGAAGCGGGAGGCAGGCGGCCGGAGAGACAGGGAGCAGCACCGTGGGGGGCTGCAGCCATCCCCGGCCATCGCCTGCCCTGCTGCCCACACAGGCTCCCAGCAGCAGCAGTGGCCGGGTCCCCAAGGTGCAGCGCCCACCGTGACTGTGACCGTGACAACCAAGAGCTGCTGGGGGGGGGATCAAGGCAGGTTTTGATTTCCCCAGCTCACATTGCTTTAATTGGGTTACTGCAAACGGGCTCCTTTAAGCAAATTAGACTTGTCTTAATTAAGGTATTTGCAGAGCCGTAATCTGGTGAAAGCCAGATTACAGCCCGCAAGGCCATAGGGATCCTTGGCTCTGGCGGCAGCACAGCCGCTCGCCAGCTCCTGGGAAACCCTGCAGCGTGCCAGGGCAAGGCCGGGGCCGGAGGTGCACCGGGACCCTGCCGTGTGTCGTGAGGCTGGGGGGCCGGCACGTTGCCGCTGTGGAGCAGCTCAAAAACAGCCGGAAACACAGACGGCCTCCGGCTGACAAAAAAACAGGAAACTCCGCAGCAGGGCCCTGCGCTGAGCCGGCGGCTCTTGGACCTTGTGCCAAGCCCCGGGGTGCTGGTGAACGCCACCCTGGCACCCCAAGCTCCGGGAATCCTAAGGCACTGTGGAGGAAGAGGCTGCAGCTGCTGCAGAGGGCTTGGGGCACTGGTGGGCTGCATGCCAGGCACGGCACGGGGCTCCTCATCCACAGGCTGCCCTCTGCCAGCAGCACAGTGAGCACAACATCATCCCCATGGGATGGGCAGGGCATCAACCACTGCACTGGCACATCCACAGGGCTGGAAAGTGGCTGGAGCAACAGCTTGAAGGCACCCCTAATTAATGGTTGCCCAACCCCCACCATAACAGCTCTAACAGCAATACGCAATTCGTAGACAATGTGCAAATACACTTGCTCCAACTCTGTGTGTGAGCTGCCAGGTACCTGCTGAATGTCCACTGCCCCCAAACCTGCACTCATTGCTGGGGAAATGCCTCATTGATGGGGCTGAGCAGACAGGAGCCAGGAGGGTGGGTGTGTGCCGGTCAGGAGGAAGTGAAACCCATGGGTGCTGGGGGAAAGCGCCGCCAGGGGCTTCTCCAGGGTTGGCACTCACCAGGAGCTTTCCTGCAACCTCTTCCCCACAACAACTTCAGTGCAGAAGGGGGACCCAGCAGAGCCACACCGGAGAGGACAGTTGGGGGTTGGACAGCCTTGGGCTGGCAGCGAGTCCCAAGCGTGCTCAATCCCCAGTGGGGCCTGGCTTGGCGGGGTGTTCCTGGCACACCATGAGCTACCCTGCCACACTTTACCACGAGGGCACTGTGCAAACTAAACGCAGACTCATCTGTGTTGCCCTCTCCAGCTGTGATACATTAGTCAGATTAACTTATTTATTAATCTCTTCAAGGATAAACCCAACCAGATGCATCAATTTATCTACCTAAACACTCGTTTGCTGGATAATGTGCCAGTTTAAAGCTGAGTCCATATAAAATCAGTTAAAAAGAAAAAGAAAAGCCTCTTGAACATCCTACTCATCCTCTGCAAATCTAAGTGTCCCCAGTGCTTTCCTTGGTTTTTTTTCATGCTTTCATGGCCCATGAAGGGCAATGAGGGTGGGCAGGACCCCGGTTGTGCTCAGGCGGGGGAGCCACTAAGAAGCACTCTCCAGGAAAGGGCAGTGGGCACAGAGCAGTGGAAGGAGGGAGAAACCCCAGTCCACCCCCTCCCGGGGGACACAGCGCCCCACCAGAGGAGGAAACAGCTTTCGAAACATCCGCCTTCCCAATTCTGCTCCGGCTCAGCCCCAGCATCGCGTGGGAAGTGGCAGCACCAGCCCCAAGCCTGGCGATGGAGAACAGAGGCCCCCAGAGGGATTTTCTGCTGCTCAGTAGAAGCGCCACGGTCCACAGGGCCCAGATCAGTCAAGCTGTGGCAGAGGAGCGGGGGTACTCACTAGGCAGCAGAGTCGTTCAGCTGGTACTCTCGGGAGCGGTTGAAACAGGCCTGGACCCCGTTGTCAGCCCACAGCCTCCGGATGACATTGGCCAGGTCCTCCGGCATGATGCCCTGCTCCTCAGCGGTGCAGGAGAGCGCAAACAGCTGCCGAGCATCGTCCTGCAGGTTAAAAATGGGGCTTGAGCACTGGCACAGGGTTAGCAAAGTTCCCTCTGCCCCAGGGGACCTGACTGGAACCCAATGGATCCCACACGGACAGCATGGTGGAAGCTCCAGTGGTGGTTGGGGATAAGACCCCAGGGAAGTAGCAGGACCCCACCTCTGCACCTACCAGGGGCTGTGCCAGTGCAGCCACCCATGGGTTATGCTTTGGGGCTCCCCATCCTCAGTGCCAGAGACAGGAGGACACAGTCATCCAGGGAACAGCAGGCCTTGGGCAGGGCCACCCTCAATCCTGGTCCAGCTTTGGGCACATCTGCTCTAGCCCCCAAGAACCCCCATCCCTGCCAGGTGTAGTGAGAGCAGGAGAGCACCCACCGCTCTGGAGGAGTCTCCAAAGTCAATCTGCAGGTTCCCCATTGCCTTGATGATGGCCATGATGGACTGGATGGTGTTGCTGTAGACCACGGCTTTGTACTGCCGGCACTCCTCCTCTGAGTAGCCATCCTCATGGATGATCCTGGGGTAGGGGAGAGACACAGACAAGGTCAGCCCTTTGTGGGGCACCCCAGGGTGCTACTCCCCACCCACGCTCTGTGGCAACACCGATGGTGAGCTTTCTCTGACCGGGGGGAAAGGTCTGAGGTCTGAGTGGTGTTGGCCACAGTGACAGTGCAGGGACCACTCACTTCATCTGTTTGACAATGGTGCTCTTCCCAGACTCGCCGGCACCTGTGGAGAAATGAGAAGAGAGGATGAGTTCCTGCTCAAAGCCAGGGACCCCCACCCAACTGCGATACTCCTCCAGCCCAGGAAGGGAACAGGGCAGGTGCCTCAGCCATCGGAGAAGAGCTCCGAGCATTGGTGAGAGTGGATGTTTGGAGGGGCACTGGGAATATCAGGACCAAGAAAGAGGGAGGTAAAGGGGAGCCTGTGGGCTTGCAATAGTTCCTGAAAGGAGAAATGACAGCTGCTCTGGGCCAGGAAATCCCCACTGTGCTGGGGGACGATGGACCACCAGCCTCGTTGCATGCCCACGGCTGGAGCTGGCAGAGGCCAGGATGCAGGGATGCTCATGTCACCAGGTACAGGCAAGGAACTTGGGAAGAAGCTGCCACCTCCGCCAGCCAGCTCGAATGATCCCAGCGGGACCAGCCGCCCCCGATTGGTTCTTAAATAGCACACACTCCCCAACCTGCCAGGCCCTGTGCCCCAGCTCACTGCAGAGACAGCTGCCAGCAGGGAAAGCCAATGGCTTTTTGGGGTCATTTTGTTTTTCAGCTTCCAAACGCAGGGTTCCAGAAATTCAGGACAGCCAGGGTGCTCAAGGTACCCCCTCCACCACCCTGTCCCCCTTACGGACGTCATCCCTACGCAGGCAACGTGCAGCTTGGCCCAGCCCTCCCTCCGCAAGCTGCAAGCAGGGAAGCAGCAAAGTCACCCTGGCTGCAAGAAAGGGGAAGCTGAAAGGGGAAGCTGAAAGGGGCGGTACATGTCCCTTGTCCCCTCTCTGGACAGGAAGTGCCACGAGATGGATGAGTGCCTGGCTTGTCTCGCCCTGGGGACCCTCACCAGGATGAGACCTCTTTGGCTGGGGACCTGCGTGGTCCTTGCCTCTGGGTGCAGGTCCCAGGGGATCTCCCCAAGCCAAGTCCATTCCTGTGTCCTCTCACAGCCCTCTCAGTGGCTTTCCTGTCCATTTTCAGTCCATTCCTGTGTCCCCAACACTGCCCTCGGCTGCCCTTACGGGAGGCCCCAAGCAGGGCTGTGCCAGTATGGCCCCAGAGGGGGCAGAGAGATTACAAGGAGGTTAAAAAGAAAAAAATTAGAAAAAAAAAAGAGATTATGCTAAAATTAACTGTCAAGAACAGGGCCTGTCATGCCAGATGAGACATGGCGCAGGGAACAAACTCCTTCTGCACATGTCCCCAGCCTGATTGCCACCCAGGTGACATGTACCCCCAGGGACACCACCGCAGCACTGCTCAGGGTATGGAGCACCCCGATGCTGGGGCCAGACTGAGGCTGTGCAGACCCTGTATTCATTGCCATGAGCACCGTGCTCCATGGTTCCAGTGCCGTATGTGTCGAGGGAGAGGCTCTGCTCAGTTCAGAGGTCACCATTTGGCACGGCAGGGGTTCTCCAGCACTGCTGACCGATCCTTCCCCGGCGCCCCTGGGATGCTGACGCGGCACCCAGCACAGTCCAGCCAGCGCTCGTGGTCAGTGCTGGCAACTCCTGCCCAGAGCTGGGAGCAGGGGGGAAGGACTCGGCATATCCCTTCATTTTTTCCATTGAATACCTCTGGTTTCTGACACCACCACCGTGTACCGCTGGGTCGGGTGGCCAGATCCAGTTGCACTCACTCTGCCCTTCCCTGACGGGTGCCTGGACAGGGAAACTGAGGCATGTGACAAGCAAGGACCCTGCTTATCAGCATCCCTGGGGTCAGGTGCCAGACAGCTGTTTCCCATTCTCTTGCTCTGCCTTACCCTGACATTTGTTCCCTGCCAGGAGGGAACAACCCCCCTGGGACCTCCTGCCTGCAGGACCGACAGTTGCAGGGTGACCATCACCAAGGCTGACCATTTCCTTGCAAAATTCCCCAGCATCTCCCAGGTCCTTCCCTGCTCCATGAGGAAGGTGGCCACGCTGTTTCCCCCTGTTCCAAGTCAGCACCTCTGCCTGCCACCAGGAGCTCACCTAGCACAAGAGCCTGTGCACTTACATCGAGCAGGAATTTGGGTCTGAATTAATACCCTCCTTCCCATGTAGGGGACCACCCCTGGCCCTCCCGGTGAGTGTGGCGGAGGGGAAGGGTTTCCAATCCCCGGAAAACCCCAGCTGCCGCCCATTCAGCCCCAAAACAATTCCTGGGCTGGAAGCCAACCGGCGGCTTCCACCCTCCAGCCCAGCCCAGGCAGGACGAGGTGCTGTCAGAGGGGCTTTGCCTCCTCCGGACCCCCCTCACAGCATCAAGGGGGACAGAGACACCCCCCTACCACCATGGGCTGACCCCACAGCTGTGCTTCCTCCAGCCCTGCCTCTCTGCCAGGAGCAGGCAGTTCCCAGGGCAGTGCCTGGCAAAACAGGAGGAGAGCTCTCTCTAGAGCTCATTTCCTCCTTTTTTTGTTAAAAATAATCTTCAAAACTTAAAATAAGCAAGCAGCTGCCCAGCTCCAGAACACCCTGCTGATCGACTGGCAAAAAGTTTATTGAGCCAACACATATATTTTGCAGCCCACGATTTATGGCGCTTTCTGGGCAGTAGATATTTAATGCAATATATGCACATAGTTCTGGGCAGCACATATGTAATCCCTATATTTTAGGAGCTGGCCATAGGTTTCAGGATCCACCTCATCCCGCATCACCAAGAGAGGATTTTCCATTTTTCCACACGGCACCATCACGTTCTATGCCTTCGAATATCCAGGCATGGATGGAAGCAATGCACAGCTGGAAAATTTGCCTTATTATGGGGGGAAAAGCTGGAATTCAATCCACCAGCAGGTTCAGAGCCATCCCCATCCCCAGCAGCCAGAGCACCATCCCCAGATTCTGTCCCAGCAAGTTTTCCCAGCCTGGCAAACAGCTGGACAAACCTGCCAATCCCCTTCCCTGCAGGACAGATGGATGGCTGAACAAAGGGATGCCTGCAGAGTCCACCCCCCTCAGCACCTGTGGGGTCCCCACCATCAAATGGGACCGTCAAAGGGGTTTCTTAAAGCAGAGCTACCCTAAAGGCTCAAAAACTAACAATAAAAAGAGATTCCCCTCAACATTTTCCTTCCTACCCAAAATAGATGGAAAATTGCTGTAAAAATAATCACATTTTTTTAAAACCCCACAGTGACATAGGGCGTTTTTCCCAAGGGCCGTCCCATTCCAGCACAGGGCTGGCTGCTTCCCAGAAGGAGCCCGTGCATCAACAGCTGGTGGATGCCACGTCCCCAGGCAGGACCTCATAAAAAACTGGGGGGCACCAGGGAGGCGCAGAGCCCCCTGTCCAGGGCAGCTGATGGAGATGCAGAAAAAAAAAAACACCAACAAAAGGAAATAAAATAGAAATAAATTGGCAGCAGGAAGGATGCTCGGAGCACACAGGGAGGAGGTGGGCTGGGTATGGTTTCCTAGGGGCAGCATGGAAAATGCCAACAAGGCCTGCCGGTGTTCGCAAGCTGGACAAAACTATCCTTGTGCCGGGCTTTTTCCAGGAATCCCGGAACTTTGCTGCTCGGTTACTGACCCTGCCACAGTCAGAGCGGTTCCCTCTCCCCCTCTGCTGAGTGCCCCCAGGCCTGGGAGCCATCATCCCCTCCATGCTGCCCTGATGGGACGGGGGCTCACCCGCTGGCACCCAAATCCCCCTGCCTGAGTTGTCCACCAATGGGAGGGAGGATTACTCAGCTCCCCCAGCTCCGGTGATTCAACCAGACTCCAGCCCGGAAACCCGCGCTCCGGGCCTGGAGCAGGAAACCCGGTGGCTGCGGAAAGGCCAAGCCAGCCCTGGCTATAAACAGTGCTTGGGGACACTGTGTGACCCCACAGCCCTGGGTGGGGTCACACCATGGGAGACCTTCTTCCATAAAGCTACATATATATAGGCAAAGCAATATATATATATATATACATACACTTTTTGATATATATAAAGTCAATGTGTATATTGCTCCATACAAAAGAGTAACGTGCAAGATATATGTATTTTAAAATAGAAAATATATTTCTAATGTTTATGTGAAAATATATGTAAAATATCTACATATAAGCCTGCTGCTTCCCCTGGGCAAAGCCTAAGTGCTCATACTGGAGCAGAGGGCAGCTGCCTGCCCCTGGAACTTCACCAGTGGGGGCATGAGAGTGACTCATCCCACGGCTTGGGTGCCAGGGTCCTTCCTCCCACCCCATCCCATCCCATCCCATCCCAACCCAAGTCTGTACAGCAGCTCCAGGGGATTGAATGTGGGATCCCCTCTGGATCTAACAGCACTGAATTCTTCCCTGTTCACCGTGACACTTCCTGGTCTGTGATCAGAAACACCACTGGAGCTCCCAGTGTTCCCAGTGAAGGGAACGCAGCCCATCACCCAGGGCTGGGGCAGGAGGGAGGACAGAAACAACTCCCCAAGACAGGATGAAGCACAACAAACCAGGCGGCTCACACGGAACCCAGGGCAGTGCTGGGGCCACACAGCCTCCAAAAGTCACAGCTGGTCCCTCCCTTCCTCTATTTTTATGCAAGCCACAAAAAACAAAAAAAAAAAACACCAACAAAGTGGCTTCCGAGCCCTGCCCTGGCCGCCCTTGCCCTGGCCACGGCTGGAACAGGCAGTTCCTGCGTGATGTCACCCAGTGGCACCGCCAGGAGGGTGCAAGGGCAGCGTCCTCGTCCTGGGGTCTGCACCTGCAGCACTGCAAACCCCTGGGGGTCGACATGACCAACCCACCAGCACCTTCCCCATCTCTAGTGCAGCTGAGAAATCCTTTTGCTTTCCTGATGCTCCAAAGATAAGGAATAAGGGAGTTTGAACACGGTGATCGCTTGCCTGCTGCCAAACCTGCGTCCCACCCAGAGCATCCCAGCTCCCACAAGGAGCAGGCAGGGAGGTGGGGTGGTCAGAACCTCCAGAAGAAGGTTGTGGCTTCAGGGATTTGAGTACTGGTGATGCCCAGGAGCAGACAGTGACCAGGAGGTGCTACAAATGCTGCTGTATGGGGTGGATGCTCCAGGTGCTTTCAGTTGTCAGTGGTGGCTCCTGGCCTCTCTCAGCACAAGAACCTTGGGAGACTGCAGGTTTCAAGTGGCAGGGAGGGGGACATTAGTTTATTTGTGGGGAACTGCTTCGTCAGGAAGGATCGCTTCATCTGGGTATTCCCATCAGACACTGGAGCTTCAAACTTTCCAGCACACAACCTGTTTGCCAGAGCCAGCAAACGGCAGAGGAAAACCTGCAGACATCGAGAGGTGCCACGGCAGGAGTGGTGCTGTGCCCATGCCTGCAGAGCCACACGCCACTGGGGGGGTCCTGCACTGACAGTGTGTCCATCCCTCTCCAGCTCACTGCCACAGCACTGGAAAGGCAGAAGCAGGCTCACCACACACAGGGCATGGCACAGAGCCAGAGCAGCTGCACCAGTCAGCCCCAAGCCCTCCACGGTCCTACACTCGCAATGCCACCACCGCACACCGAGACCGTCACCCTCTGCTCACACCACGTCCTGCCGGCAGCAGTGTCCCAGCTCCAAGCCTCGGCTGTGGGACAGCACAGGCTGCCAGCAAAAAAACACGCCACGCGTGGAAGAGGCATCTCCTCCTCATGCCGCAGGTTGATGCGGCACAAAGGGTGAAGCTGTTTTTCTCCTTAGTTTTTGCCCCTCCCTTTTCCTGGAGGAGGCAGGAGGGCTGCAGCCCCCTGGGAGGACCATGGAGCTCTGCCTTGCTGAGCACAACCAGGAGCTGTGGGGCTCACCAAAAAGCGCCTGCCCGGCCTCATGTGAGGCCTTGGGTCTCCTCAAAGCTTCCCCTGACCATAGGGAACAAAAATAAGTCACAGGAAGGGTGAGCAGCAGGGCAGTGGGAGCACCCCCTGGCACTGGTCCCACCGAAGGGGTTCTTGCAGAGGGGGGATGTTGCAAGCAGCTGCCCCCTGCGGGGAAAGAGTGCTGGATCCACCTCCCCAGCCACTCCCTGACAGCTTGGGAGGATTTTCCGACCCTGGATCAGCTCAGAAACGAGCAGTGATGACCCAAGGCGCTGGTGTTATTGACACCTGAACAGCTTCAAGGGGAAGGGAAAAAAAAACTTAGAAATTGTACAGAAAGAGACACTTAGCTCTATTTTTGGCTTTAGAAACCAGCTGAAATCAGAAATGCCGCTCATAAATGCCGGCCCCAGCAAAAGGCAGCGCAGACATCCTCTTCCTCCTCCTGCCTCCACTTCGGGACAGAGTGAGACCCAGGAAAGGGATGTCACAGCCAGTCAGCCCACACCATGATCCCTGCTCTCTGGCAAGCCCTAACCACCCCTCAGTGATGCTCAGTGCCACCGGTGTGATGCTGCCCATCCCAGACAGTCCCAGGAGCCTCCCATAGGAGGTTCCACACCCCCCCAGCCAGCTACAGTCCCCATTACTTCCCACCAGGCAGTGGTCCGAGAGGAGCCAAACCAGCAGCAAGGCCGGCACAGGAGCAGCTCAAGGCAAAAGGGGACCACGTATTTCCCCACCATTCCCCAGGCCCCACGGGGGGTTTCACTCCCCTCACTCTTTCTCCCCTCCAGAAAGAAGTGGGACAACGAGTGTGCCCAACCAGTGAGCCCCCCAACAGCACAGACTCCCAACCAAAACCCCCAGGACGAGTCCTGCCGTCAGCACAGCTCACACCAAGGCAAAAACAAAATCAGACCTGAGCAAAATGAAAACACGCGAAGCGTTCCGACAAAGGAGCGTTTCGAGGCGTTAATTACGTATTTCTCAAGGCAGGCAGGGGTTGAGCAAATAAAGGGCTGCCGGATTTCGGCGTGACTTCCTGCTGCCGGCAGCTTCCTCTGCCGACGGCGATGAGCCCAAAAGACATTTTCTGCCAGGAATCCCTCTGCCCATCCCACCGCCCCACAGTGCCGTGGGAGCCCCGTGCGCTCCCACCTCACACCTGGAATGGGGCTCTCCCTGGGAATTTTGTAAAGGGAAATAAACAGCCCAACTGGGAGTCATTAGAAAAAAAAATAAATTAAAATAACGAAGCGGCTGCCTTGCCCGCAGGCACAGGGCAGGGCTGTGAACGCCCACGGGAGCATCGCTGGGCCGCTTTGAAGAACGCAAGTGGCCCGTTATCAGCACCAAAATCGAGTGTCCGTGGGGCAGAGAGCCCCTGGATTGTGGGGGTCCTGCCACCACGGGCAGTGGCTTGAGCCCCCCACTACCTGCAGAAACGGAATTGAGGGGCTCAGGCCTTTTCCCGTGCCCCAGAGCGGGGAGGCTCAGGGCAATGGGTGCCTGTCGGCCCCATTACCTCCACCACAGCTAACTCGAGGCCAGGGTGAGAGGAGCCCACAGAGGAACTCCCCAGCACAGCCGGGCAGCTGGGGGTCCTGGGCAGGCAGGACAGGGTGCCCGGGCTTACAGGGCCTCTGCTGGTGGAGATCCACCCAAGAGGAGGGTGGGGATGCCCCTGCCTGTGTCCCGAAAGGTTGTGCCCAGGCTGGACCGGGCTGAGGGAACAGTATAGTAGTGGGGTGGGAGCCACTACTGGGGGGAACCCCACAGCTCAGGGTGGGGCTGCACCCACTCCCAAGGGACACCCAACGCTTGCTGTAGGGCCAGCATTCCACTCCCAGGGAGATCCCCAAAGTCTCAAGTGGGGCTGGCATCCTGTTCGCAGAGGGGTGGGGAAGGCAGCCCACCGCAGAGGGGATCCCCAGGATCTGCTGTGGGAACAACACTCCATTCCTGGGGGGGGATCCCTGGGGCCTGGAATGGGGTAAACACCCCATTTTTGGAGGGGATCCCCAAGGCCTGCTGCTGGGACAGCATCCACCCGGGGGCAGGGGGGGATGCTGACCCGGAAGCCTGGGGCGGGGCAGGCCCCCCGTTCCCGGGGGGATCCCCGGGGCCCGAGATGGAGCCGACAGCCCACTGTGGGAGGACCCCGCAGCCCGGGCTGGGGCCAGCATCCCACTCATGGGGGATCCCCGGGGCGGGGCGGGGCGGGCACCCCCGGCGCTGGCACCCAGGGTCGCTCCGGGGCAACGCGGGGCGGAGGCGGCGGATCCGCTCGGTTCCGGCAAGGCCGGGCCGGGCCAGGCCGGACGGGGAAGCCAAGTGGGGAGGGGGGGGGTGTTGGAGAAGCTTCTCACCGAGCAGCAGCAGCTTCACCTCCCGCGCCGCCTTCTCGCCATCCTCCCGCAGGTTCTTGTCGATCATGCGGGAGCGCTCGGCGGCCGCCTTGTCCTCGGCGCTCACGGTGCAGCCCATGGCGGCGGCGGCGGCGGCTGCTGCGCGCGCCCGCGGCTCTGCCGGCCCGGCCCGCCCCGCCCCGACAGGCCCCGCCCCTGCGCGCGCCCGGGAGGGGCGGGGCCAGAGGGGCGGGACTGTGGTGGGGCGGG
>JAWMRA010000023.1:14410434-14479498 GCA_035584735.1 Pseudotriccus pelzelni | reverse complement strand
GGCAGGACACGGTGCGTGAAGGGACAGGAGTGGGGCAGGACACGGTGCGTGAAGGGACAGGAGTGGGGCAGGACACGGTGCGTGAAGGGACAGGAGTGGGGCAGGACACGGTGCGTGAAGGGACAGGAGTGGGGCAGGACACGGTGCGTGAAGGGACAGGAGTGGGGCAGGACACGCTGTGTGAAGGGACAGGAGTGGGGCAGGACACGGTGTGTGAAGGGACAGGAGTGGGGCAGGACACGCTGTGTGAAGGGACAGGCGGGTACCGGTCGCGGTGTGACACGGGGCAGACGTGGAGGGTGGAGATGGAGTCTGGGCGTTGCATTTTGGGACTGGGGCCCTTTGGGTGCAGAGCAGTAGATGCACCCCAGGGGCCAGCGGTGTGGGTGATGCTTTGTCTCAGGGCCACCTTCTGCGGGGACGAGGTGTCATGAGATGGTGGCTCAGACCGTGGGGATTCCCTTGTTCCATCATTGCCCCTGGGGCTTCAGCCCGCAGGGACCCACGTGTCACACTGACGGAGGAGGGGGCTCCTCAGTGGGTACCAGGGCTGGGGGTGCCCGTGACAAGGGATGGGGCAGGATGGGACTGGCCTGGACGCGGCATCTGCAGCTCTCTGCCAGAATAGGGGGCAGCCCAGCCTCTTGCCCCATCCCCTGGCTCCCACGGCTGCTCCCTTGGGAGCTAGACCCCCCACGCCACCTGAGGAGGTGGGCCGGCTGTGCAAGTTGCCCCACGGGGTTGGCCCATGCCCAGGAAGCCGCCCTCACTCTGTGCCATCCCTACAGCAGCACCTCATGCCTGCCCGGACCCCCCAGCCCCTCTCCATTGGCACCCACCAAGCAGGGTGGGGACAGCCAAGGATGCTCTAACTCAGAAGGGCAATGCCAGGGGAAGGGGGGCAGCATCCTCCGTGGGGTCTGCACCCGTGGGCTTGGCGTGGCAGGAGCAGGGCTGTTCCCGTGGGAGCGGGCTGCCGTGCTAATAAGGCTTCACTAACGAGCTGGCGCTGAGCCCGGGCCTGGGGCCGTCGGAGAGGAGCGAGGGGCCAGGGCTGGGGGAGCTGGGGGGCTCACCCCCACGCCACACTGTGCCATGGGCGAGGGCTGGGGGGCTTTGGGCTGGCCTGGGGGGCACTTGGGGCACCCACTGCCCTGGCACTGAGCACAAGATGCCTCAGCCCCACTTCTACTGCAGCCCTGCTTCACAGGAGCCCCACTCCCCATGGATACTAGTGTCAGGGCAGTCTGGCTTCCGGGGATTCCTGCTCCCACATGTGTCCTGCTTCCTGAGGGTCCTGCTCCCACTCCTATCCCACTCCCCAGGGTCTTGCTCCGACACATGTCCCACTGTCCTGGGGGTCCTGCTCTCACAGGTGTCCTGCTCCCCTGGGGTTTTGCTCCCCAGGAGTTCTGTTTTCCCAGGGGTCAACTCCTATGGGGGTCTTGCTCCCACAGGGGTCCCTGTGCATCCATGTCCATGGGTCTGTGCTGTCCTGCTGTACATCCATGCTCTCTGTCCTGCCGTGCATGCACATGCACTAACCCTGCACATCCGCGTCCGCACGTCCCTGCTGTCTTCACACACGTCCATGCACGCGTGTCCTTCTCTCCGTGCCACCTCAGGACGCCGTGTGCTGGGTGCCAGCCTGCGTGCCAGCTCCTCGCCTGTCCCAGTGAAGCCCGAGACCTGGGCACATTCACATCTTTATTCTCACCACCGGCCTCCCGCCGCCACCGGCACCACCCCCACCAATAATTTACACGTGTCAGGGGCGGCCACGGGGCAACTGGGCTGGGGATGGGGTCACCGGGGCCACGCTGCGGCCGGCAGTTCCCGGGCAGGTGGCGAGGGTCCACTGTGGTGCCCCCCCTCCCCTCCCCATATGATATGTACATTATGCAGAGCTACCCAGAGCAACACAACACATTAAAAAAGATCTACTCTTATGTACAGTATTTATAAAAAGCATCCCAGCCTCCACCACCCAATAAAAAAATACGTCTCTTATGTACTTTGCTGCAGGACAGACACCCCCTAACCCTGTGCTGCCCACCCTGCCGGGCTGCCCTCCATACTGGGAAGGGAGGCCAGGGGTGTGAGAGCCACTCTCCAGGTTTTGGCATGGTTTGGGGTGTCCCAGCAGCATGGATGGATGGATGGATGGATGGGTGAGGGCTGTGGGGGCCTGGGTGCTGGCCCAGGGTGCAAGGCGAGCAGGGACAGCTTGGGTTGCTGGGGCGCCCATCACCCTGGCATCTGGGCACGCAGACAGGGGGTGCCTCTGCAGCCCTGAGCTGGCCCCCAGTGACCACTGTCCCCAGACCACCCCACGGCCTCCTGTGCCCCTTGGGTGTGCCAGGCCCTCAGCAGCCAGGCTGCAGCACGGGTAGGATGCCAGTGGGCACCAAACCTCTGGCATGCGTGTCACCTCCCCAGAGCAATGCAGCTGGTCCCCAGACATGGCCTAGGGGTAAGCAGGGTCCCATCCGCAGGCACCAGGAGCCCGGCAGGTTCAAGAGCAGCGGGCTGGGTACCACCAGCCACAGCAGCAGGACCACCCTTGCCCACAGGGACTGGGATACTCCCGTGATGCCAGGGCAGTGGGGTGGCATCTTTCCAGGGACTGGGAGACAGCAGGGAGAGAGGGTGGGCAGCTTGGGCACAGGTGCTGTCACAGATCTGACTGCCCTGATAGATTTCAGCCACCAGGGACACTGTTCATCAGGGCTCTTGATGCTGTCTCGGGGGGGCCAGGAAAGTGCCCCCAGTCCTCGGTACCCACAGCGGGCAGTGCCCCATGCCCCTGGCAGTGCCTGCTGCTGGTGGCTCTGGGGGTGCAGAGACAAGCTCCACCTGACAGCCAGCTCCGGGTGAGGTAGGGCAGTATTATTCTCCCCATTTTACAGACGGGGAAACTGAGGCATGGAGCAGGGGGGGTACCCGCTGGAGTGGCTGGGGGGCACAGGACCTGCCCCGGGCTCACTGCCCCATCCCAGGCACAGGTCGAGGAGTCCCCATGCCTGCCATGGCTCATGCCCACTCACCACCACCACAGGTGATGGGTGGAAGTCCCCAGGGAATCCCAGTGGGGCTGCAGCATGGGGGCTGAGCCCGGGGCCGGCTCTCCCTGGGGCACTGGGGGGGGGGGTTGGCGTGGGCACCCGGTGCTGGCTAATGGCTGCCACCGCTCTTGCCCCCACCCGTGGCCCAGTCGATGATGATGAAGCTCAAGCTCATGATCATGAAGACCACCCCGAGGAGGGCGAAGCAGGCAGCCTGTGGGGACAAGGAAGGGGCTCAGGGACAGCCAGGGTGATAGGGTTCCCAGCCAGCCTCAGAATCCCCATCCCTGTCCCCATCCTTGTACGCCCTGCCCACGCTTACCAATATTTTGGGGGTGGAGCGAAGCGGCTCCTTGTCCTTGGGCATGATGCGGATGTAGAAGATGGCAGGGAAGATGAAGATGAGGCAGGGAGCAGAGGTGGCACCTGGAGCAGACAGGGACAGAGTGGGCAGGGGCCTCCCATGTCATGGCTCAGCCCTGCCAGCCCCACCGCCAGGCCAGGTCTTGTCCCACTCATCCCCCGTTCACCCCCCTCCCAGCCCTGGCAAAGCCTTCCAGGAACCCAGGGACTCAGTGTGCTGGCACTGTCCCCGCCCCCGTCCCACAGCCAGGGCCTTGGCACAGAGCTGAGGGCCAAGAGGGGGGAGCCTAGTTGGGGGGATCAAGAGAACCACGCAGGGGAAGAGCAAGTGCTGCCACTGCATTGCAGGAACCAGCCTTCCAGGATGGGAATGCCCCGTACACAAAATGGTCCTGGCACAGTGAGAAGGGGAAACTGAGGCATGGGGGGGGTCAGTCAAAGCCAAGTGCCAGGCAGGACAGGGGCTGGTGTGCTGCTGCAATATCCCATGCCCAAGGGGGGACAGAAGCAGGGCACTGCCACCTACCAATCAAGCCGAAGATGCCAAGAATGGAGGGGGCAAAGATGACCAGTAGGTTGATGAAGGTCAGCAGGACCACTGCAATGGTGATGTGGCGGATCCAGCTGAAGTCTTTCCCTTGGAACAGCATCTGCTGGATGGCCCGGCGCACCTGGGAAGGGGAACAGAGTGTCACACTCCATCCTTGGAGCCAAGGTGCATCCCATCCCCTCTCATTGCAATCCTGCTGGTCGCCATCACCCCTTCCCCTGACCAATCCCTGACCTTGATGCCCCACTGGTCCCTGTCACCTCTTCCCATCCAGTCCTGTCCTCATAGCCCTGCTGGTCCCCATCACGCCTCTCTCTGCCCCAGCCCTGTTCCTGGCACCCAGCATGTCCTGTTCCCAAATTCCTGTCTTCATCGCTGCCTCAGTTTCCCCTCTCAAAGCCTGGTGCTGAAGCCACCTGGCATTCCTGCGGGGCCACTCACCGGGAAGAGGACGATGGGGACTGTGAGGGTGACAGCAGTCAGCACAGCCACCCGCACACACAGGATGAGCACGTCAAAGGGGTCCACTTTGTTGTATGTGTGCAGCAGCTCCGACTCCACACGGCCTGTGGACACCGGTGGTGAGCTGCTGGGTGAGCCCCAGCACCACCACTCCCCTGGCACCACATGCTAGCAGGGCACCCAGCCCCCTCCCCGAGGGCTCACCGTAAAACGTGAGGTAGCCAAAGAGGGCAGCCAAGAAGTACATGAGGTACATGACCATGATGGAGATGTTGGAGATGCACTGCATCTTCTTCTTGGAGGGGCTGTGGGAGACAGTGGGCTCAGCACAGCCCCATGGCACCCGCTGACACCGAGCACCCACCTAACAAGGAGGGGTGTTGCCAGAGCACCTTGGGGTGTGTGAGGGCTGTGCAGAGAAGGGCTGCACCCCCCTTCTTGGGCTGTGTGGCGTGTTGGATCACCCACCACCAATCAACCACCTACCCACCCAACTCGGGTCACAATACCCACCTCAGAGGGGTCATACCACCCATCATCCATTTCATGTCACATCACCCACCTCCCAGGGGTGATACCACTCACCATCCACCCACCCGCCCTGGGACAGAACACCCGCCTCCCAGGGGTCATACCACCCAAGCTGGGGCATGGCACCCACTTCTTAGAGGTCGTATCACCCACCACCCATCCTGACCCACATCACCCACCTCCCAGTGGTGATATCACCTAAGCTGGGTTATATCATGAATCTCCCAGGGGTGGTATCACCCACCATCCCAGGTTCTGTCACCCACCACCCCCACCCACCCACCCACCCAGGGTCGTATCACCCACCTCCCCACGATGCCCCGGCGCAGGTCCCACACATGGACGGCACTGCCTTTGGGTGGGCGCCGGACGAAGCCCACCCCTCCCCGTGGGTGCCCCCACCCAGGACTCACTCCTTCAGCTCGGTGTAGATGGGCAGGACCTCGGGGTGGCAGACGAAGGCGAAGGCCATGATGGGGATGGTGTACGCTGTCTGTGCAAGAGGAAGGAGACTGACTGCTGGGGGCCAAGTGCCAGCACCAGGACCACCTGTCTTCATGGAGTGCACAGGGAGGGAGTTCACCCAGAGCCTCAGGGTACCTTACCTGGGAGTTCAGGGTGAAGAAGCTGGGGCTGCAGGTGTCCTGCTCGGGGGCCTGGAGGACAGTGTAGCCATTCTGGTAGTCACTAGTGCTGACAGAGGTGACGTTGAGGATGCCCGTAAGGTTCCCCTCCTGCTCAGGGAGTGGGCAGGGGATCTGAAACTTCTTGTAGATAACCTGGGGCAGGGGGCACATGGGAATGGTCAGCTCTTGATGCCACCAACTCCCAGCACTCACTACCCAAGCCAGCACAATGCCCAGCAGGAGGGTGCCAGTGCCCCTGTTGGGACCCCTCTATGGCGCACCCTTTGCTGGCGCTGCCCCGTGGCAATGCTGGTTCCCCCCCACCTGCCCCTGCAAAGGTGGGAAGAGGGGCAGAGCAGGGCAGCGGCACGTGGAGGGGCCACATGTGTGATTGCCCCCCCGGCACCCTCTCCCTCTCCCTTTCCATGACACTCAGTTCCTTCAGCCGAAAATAACCCAGCAGCTTGACAGCACCGCCACAGCGTCTCCGCAGCCCCGAGCGCCCGCTGTCCCTGCTGTCTCCACTGTCCCCACAGCAACCAGCCCAGCCGCACCTCCCGGCAGGAGGGATGCTTGGCACCCCAAGGCACCAGCACGTGCTCACCGAGATGAGGAAGAAGACCATACAGCTGAGGGAGAAGCCACTGGCGTAGCCAAGGTAGCCTAAGGAGGAAGGAGAGTGGCCGGTGGGTGCAGGCAGGACCCTCGCACTGCCTAGGTGCCCCCTCCATGCCCAGCACCTCCAGGCTGGCACTATAACCCAGCAGGGGATCAGGATACCAGACCATGGGGTGGCATCTGTCTGACTTACCCAGCTGCTTCATGAGGGCCAGGGGCAGGATAATGGTGACAGAAACCAGGATCACCAGGTAGTTCCCATTCATGTACCAGTCCCTGGAAGCAGAGGGCCTGCTCACCACCCCACTCTGCTGGGGCAAGGGAGGCAGAGGCAGCCACTGAAGGGGCTGTCTGCTATTCTTAGGGTCCCTGATGCTGGCAAACCCCAGGGATACTGGTGTCCCCTAAGGCTGGTATCCCTGCTGTGCTAACATCCCTGGGGACCCCTGAGATGGCATCCTTGAGGACCCCTGAGGGCAGCATTCCTGAGGGCCCTTCAGCTGGGTCCTGCCTACCCCCACAGTGATACACCCCGAAGGATTAGAGCTGCTGGTGGGGATGTGGGCATGGGATAGGGGTACCTATTCCCAACCAGAGCTCCCGTCCCCCACCCCACAGCCCCAGGTTCTGCTCAAGGAGGAAAGCCTGATCCCAAGAGGATGTGAGGAGCAGGGATTGGAAGTTCAGCTCGGTTTAATCTCACCCAGGGGCTTATTCAGCACTGACAGTTATCAAAAATAGTAGTGGCTTAATGATAGTAAATCCCTGCCATGGGCTGCACAGCTGGAGCCGGAGCGCCGGCGCCTGTCCGGGGAAGGCACGCAGGCAGCGTGGGCAGGAGGCACTCACGTGGTCTTCTCCTCCAGGTTGAGAAAGGTCTGGATGACCAGAGGCACTTCGGATTTGACGATGTACAGGTAGCTGGACATGGCTGCAGGGCAGAGCAAGGTCGTGCTGTTATGGTGTGCTCTGGTCTAATCCCTCATTCCCAGCCTCAACAAGTCCCCCCCCAGCCCCATCCTCACCTCCAATGTTCTGCAGTGTGATGGCAATGGCTGCTGCCAGCTTCCCTGGCGTGCCAAAGGCTCGGTAGCCCAGCTGCTCGTAGGCGCGGATGCCTATGGGATGGGGAGCAGTGGTGGGGTGAGGGTCAGGATGGGAACCCCTGGCACAGACCTACCAAGGACCTGGCACTCACCTACAATGCCAGAGGACTTGAGCAGCAGGTGGATGGAGTAGCTGGAGAGAAGGGCCACTGCTGTCAGAAGGAAGCTGCAGGAGGACAGCACAGTCACCAGTGGGTCACAGCACAGGGCTCAGACACAGCTGTGGAGCAAACCCTGCACAGACAGGCTCTGCCTGTGGGCAGCTGTCCAGGCAGGACATCAGCCCCTCACCGGCCGAGTGCTCACAGGGCAGACAGGCTGTAGGGTGCAGGGACCCTGTGATCCACGTCTGCATGCCCAACAGAGCTGGCACTGGCATCCTTTGGGTCACTTGTGGAAATCTGAACTTGTAGTAAGAAGGCAAACCTTCACCCTCCTCCTCCACATCCCCAGTGGTGCACAGCACCCGGCAGAGCAGGCAGGCTCATGCCAGCAATGGGCATTGCTCAGCCAGCAGGACACTGGTCCCTGCATCACACCAAGTCAGAGACTTCTTTCTTTCCTGCACCCACCAATTCCCTCGGAGGAGCCCCCCACACCCAGACCCCCCCTAGACCCCCATGGCACTCACAGGAAAAGGATGATGCCAGTGTTGGCCATGGCATAGGCCAGCCCCAGGATGCCACTGCCCATGATGGCATTGCTCAGGTTGAAGACAGACATCCCAAAAGACGTCTTCCCTTCGAACTGTTCACAGGACACAACGGGGAGGGGAGGCATCAGTCACACTGGGAACTAGCCCCATCCCATCCCCACCACCATGCCCATGCTGATACTCACGTCAGTGAAGTGTGTCTGCTTCTTCTCGGCACCATGGGGCAGGAACTCCTCCATCTCTGCCACGCCAGTCTGGTTCTCTTCAAATCTGGCCATGGAGGGAGAGGGGTGAAGCCAAACCAGAGCCAGGGGCCATTGGCACTGGCTGGTACTGCAAGGGCAAGGAGCAGCTGGGAGGACCCCTCCAAATCCCTGGCACTTCCACTTGCCCTGGGGTCCCTACCTGTCACCTGCCAGTGAGGGGACAGTAGAGGTGGTGAGCGTGGCTGCGTGTTTCCCGTTGGGCACCAGCTCCACCATCTCGGCCTGGAGGGGCACGTTCGTGGTATCCATGGTTGGGACACAGCTGGGCTCGCTGTGGGCTCTCCTCAGGCTCTGCAAGAGGGGGGCAACAGAGGTCCAGCTGTGGGCAGGAGCACTAGAGAGGCTGGCCTAAACTCTCACAGGTCCTGCGCCCACCAGTGAACTGGAATTGGGCTCAGCACCTGCGCTGGTGGCAGTGCAGGGACAGGTACCTGGGGATGAGACAGTCACCCAGCCAGGCATCGCCATGTCTGGGCTTCTCCCTCCTGCCCACTCAGCACACAATGCCCCGTGGAGTTCTGCCCCAGCTCCAACAGCTGCACTGGCGTCCCAAGGCGGGACAGTCTCCTCGCCTGGCCAGCCGTCCCACAGCCCATCCCACCCCCTTGCCCCCACCACGGCGCTGCCCAGCCACAGAGCCCCCATCCCCGCCGCCTGCCCACCTCTGCTGCCCTGCCCGTAGCTCCCGGCTCCGTGCCTCAGTTTCCCCTCCTGGAGACAGGCACCGACAGGCGAGCTGGGCTGTTTGAGGGGGTGGCTGAGGACGGGGTGGGGAGCTCGAGGACCCCCCAGCCACCACCGTTATGTAAAGCCCGTGGTGCTGCCCGGCGCGAAGGGCTCACCCGCGTCCCGCCGCTGCCGGGGTGCCAAGGCGGGGGGCTTGGGGGCACGTCAGGGCTGGACAAACGGAGCAGGAAAGAGCGCGGGGCCGGGAGACAGCTCCTTGGCAGGGGAAGGCGGCCGGGCTGCCGAGCGCGGGACGCCTTGGCACGCCGCACAAAGCCGCCTCTGTGCAAGTCCCGGCCCTCCCCGCCCCGCTGGGAAACTGCACAGGGTGGCTTTCTGGGGCAGGCTGGCAGCCGGGGCAGGGTCCCGCCACCCCCCGCCGCCCCGGGGGGCTGGGGTCCTGTCCGGCTGGCCAGGGGGCTCCTTGCTGGGGCTACATCCGGCCAAGAGACGATGCCACCCAGCTGGAGGTGAGGGCTGGCCAGGATGCAGTCTGGTCCCCAATCCCTGGAAGATGCTGCTGCCCCGTCTCCCTGGTGCCTGGGGTCCCCCTGGGGTGAGCAGGGGACAAGCTCGTCTTTATGCTCACAGGGGATTGGTGTCCCTAGAGACCAGGGGAGCCTTCCCACAGCACAGTAAGGTACAGCAGTCCTCCTGGCACGCAAGGGAAGGATGACACGGCAGGGTGTGGGTGCCAGTACCTCCGGTCTCCTGAGCTGCTGCCCTGTATGTGCCTGCCCATCCAGGCCACAAAGGCAACCTGGCAGGGTCATCCCAGGCCACACAACAGCTCCTGGCACTGTCAGGTGGGCTGAGCCCGTAAGGTTGGCCCAAGATGGGGGGCGCATGTCTGGGCCACCCTGCCTGCAGCACCGAGCCAGGTTGGGAAACTGAGGCAGAACGCAGACCAGCAGGGACCAGAATGGGAAGGCTCAGACATGCGGGGGACGAGAGGGAAGTGCAGGGCGGGCTCTGGGTGATGATTTATCCCCTCCACTAGGCCTCCGCTTGGGATGGATCCAGGCACAAACAAGGCTGCCAGCACGTCCAAACACCACCATTAACTCTGCGCCTTCCCACTGCCACGGGCAGGCAATACCAAACCCACCATTCCTGGTAGGGGATCAAGGGGGGCCTACAGATCCCTGATGCTCCATCACCTCTCTAAGCCCCCCAGTGCCACTGTGTTGCCTGTGGTCAGGGCTCACCACATCCCACCGGTGGCAGGCAGGAGCTGCCCGCTCCCCTGCCCGCTCCCCCGTGGGCGCCAGGAAGGCTGGGCACTCTCCTCTGCAGACCCTTTCTTCTCCCAGGTTATAATTACACCTCTCTGGGCAGCTCAGGAAATACCAACTTCTTCCCCCAAGCGTCTCTCAGAATAGCAAGAGGCAGGGCTGGTCTCATTCAGCATGCACCAGGCTTCGTGCTGCCACCCAGACGCTTCCTCCCGCCAGACAGCCCTGGCACGGCCCTGGCACAGCCACGACACCACTTGCTACCACCTCTCCAGCCGGCCCTGGCCTTTGCCCCTCGACCAGGGTCTCCTGATGGCAGTGGCCAGGGCAGGGGGGGAGATGAAAGGGGAGGGAGCGGAAGACGCTTCGATCGGGCAGCGCGTGCCCTGCCTGCCGCTGTTTGCCTTGTGATAAGGCTGGGCAGAACAACAAATACAGAGTGGCTGGTGGCCCTGAGGGGGTGGCGTGGGTCTCCCTGGGCTGGGGGTGGTGGTTTCACCTTTCTCACCGTGTGCCCACCTCAGCTGGGGACCCTCTGCTCCAGACAAAGAGCATCTCCCCAGGGATCAGTTCCCTCAGGGTGCCACCGCGCAGATGGGATGCTGCCGTCTTGTGTGCTGCATTGGGCAGCCCATGTGCTGCCTGGCGTCATCCCCCTCCTGACCAGCAGCCCCAGCACCCGCTTGCCCAGCCTGATGCTGTGGGCCTGGCCACGTGCGTGGGCACAGAACCCCCCCCGCTGCAGCACCCAGGGCCTCGTTCCCGGGGGTGCTGAGCAAGCTGCATCGATTTCCCGGCATGCGCCTCTCCAGTGGCTGTTGGCTCTGGGTGACAACGACAGGGACAGCCCCACTGCAGACAGACCTCCCACCTCTCCCAGGCTGCTCCTGCTGTCCCACTGCTTGATGACACCAGGGGCATCATCCATCCCACCAACGCTATGCTGTGGCCAGGCAGCCTGAGCGAGGCCCTGGTGCCGTCCCGCAGCCCCCGCAGATGGAACACGGAGCTGGATGCATGTGGCAGCACGTACCCTCCTGCTGGCCACGTCTGCACACCAGGGGAGGCTACGTTTGGTCTCACACGCCGCATCCCAGCCAGCACAGACGCCTGCCCGCCCCCGCCGGGATAGGGACATGTGTTTAGGGCGGCAGGATTCCCAGATCCCTGACCTGGCCTGGCAGGCAGGCAGTCCTAGACTCACCCCAGCCCCCTGCCAGCCTTCCTCGGGGACCAGGGCACCATGGTGGGGGTTCTGGTCCTGGAAGGGGCTGCATCCCTCTGCCACAAAGACTTATTTAAAAGGTGGAAAATCCCATGTGGGAGCAAGGCACAGGCAGGAGCAGGGGGCTGGGGCTGGGGCTGGGAAGCTCTGTCGGCAGTGCCAGCAGGCAGTGTCAGATGGCGCTCCATTGCATCTGACAATGTGGCCAGGAGGACAGGGACCACCCTGGGAAAGCCTGGCTCTTGCACTATGCTGGTTCCCCCAGTCAAGCCTCGGCACGGCACAGTCCCTACCAGTGCACGCTGTGCCAGTGGGAGTATGGCACACTTGGGGAAAGGAGGCCAGTGCCTGCCAGCCTGCGCCAGGCAGCACCAGCCTGGGGAGCCATGACCCACTGCATCTCCACAGCCCACGTCACCCACCTGGGTGCACCCACAGCTCCCAAGCATTAGGAATAAAGGTAGCAGCAGGTGAGCGCTGCCCCAGGCCAGGGACCCCCACAGGGGAGAGACCCCCTCCCCATCTCCTCTCCCTCTGCAGATGAATCCTCACTAATCCGACCCATCTGGGGCCGTGGGACTATTCTGGGTGGTAATCCGGCTTTAGCACCAAGCCTGCCGCAGCTGCCGGCCTGCGTGATGGCAGCCAGGTATCCCGCTGCTGCCGGTGTGTGCCAGGGGGACAGCAGCCCCCCCGTCCATGCCCGCCTGCCCAGGTGGCCGTTCGGGTTTCAGCAGAGCTGGGCACACAGGTCTCATGTTCCCTGGGGCTGTGCTGGTGACAGAACGTGCCCAGAGAGACGGGCAGCGTGGGCAAGTGGGCAGGGATGCCACTTGTGCCCCCCTCACTGCCATCAGCCCCAGGCACAGGGTTACCCCAAGCACCACCACTGGGCATGGGGTGGCCCTCAGTCTGGAGTCCCTGGTCAGCCTCCAGCACTGCTGTGGGCACAGTGGTGTGTGGGCACATGGGCAGATCTGGGGCAGCAGTCCAAACTTTGGGGGTCCCTGGGCAACACCTCCCCAGGGAAGTTGACCCCAGCGGGGCACACAGCTGAGAACCCCCCATCCCCTTTCTCCTCCACAGATAACTCTCTGGAGGCAGCCTTGGCAGCAAGGTCTGCTCTTCCCCTGAAGCACACACAGCTGTGGTTTTCCCCAGAACCTGCCCTCCTAAAATTAGCACCCCAAACCTGTTTTTAACCTATGGCTTTCCCCTCCTCCATCTCCAGACAAGCAAAGGCAGTCTTATGGTCCCACCTCTCCCAGGGGAAGCAGTCACCCAAAGGGGTAAATCCAGCTGTTCAGGGGATAGCCAGGCACCTCACCTTTGGGGCAAGGGCTCTGGTACCCCCATGGGCATGGAGACCCCAGCACCTGTAGGGAGGGACAAACCTGCCCAGTGCATGGCTGGAAAGCCCCTCTGGGTTGCTCCACTGTAGTCCCTCCTCAGAGAGATCTACTGGAGACCTTCCTGAGATAGCTCCACCAGAGCCCCTCAGGAGATGACAGCCCCACCAGCCAGCCATGCCAGCCTCCCCCATTCATGCTTCCAGCACAAGCTGGGCAAAGTGGACACTGCTCCTGGGCTCACATCACCCTAGGGCTACCTGGGCTTTCAACCCCAGGTACCATACCATGGCTCAGGCAATGTCCCCAATGCTGCAGCCAGGGCAGAATTGGTAGCAACAAGAAGGATCAAGCAGCTCTGGAAGCTGCTGTCCTGGCTAACAGGGCTCTGGCAGCACCAACACCTGCATGGGCAGTTCTGGGCCATCTCTGCCCCATCATGCCAAGAGCACTGCCCATCCAGGGTCTTCCCTGAAAGAGCACAAGTGGCACCCGTGTCCTAGGGGACAGTTCTGCCTGAGCCTGGGAACGTGCCTGCAGGCAGAACGTGCCGACAGCTGAGCTGGCCCGTGGCCACTGTCCCAAAGCAACAGACGTGCTGGGGTCTGGGACACATCAGGGAGGGGAAGGGCAATGCAGGGAAGGGGGTGGTAGAGCCAAACATCATGGTGGGGCCGCTGGGTGGGTTTTCCAGCACCAGAGCCATGGTGTGGTTCAACCACAGCATCCCCTGCCAGGCACACACCCCAAGATGGGGCTGTGGCGCAGGTATCAACCACCACCACCACCCCACCATGTCCTCCCGCATCCGAGCACCACCACCGAGGCAACCTGGGAAGAGTGCTGGGGAAAATGAGGCCAGGCAAGGGTTGCGGTGTCCAGCACTGGGACAGCACAGGCCAGCTTGAGTCTATGGTACAAGGTTAGGTGGCAGAGGTGGCTGACAGCACAGGCATGGGGACAGGGTGGGCACAGCGCAGGGCTAGTGGCACCCAGTGTGGCTCTAGGAAAGGCTGGGTGAGATGCCAGTTTGCGCCCAAAACATCTCTGTCAGTTCTAGGCTATATGATGGGGTTTGCTTTAAACTTAAAACGCTGCCTGTCAGGAGCACAGGGTCACCCAGGGAGGATGGTGGCACAGGAGGTGGCACTGCAGGGACTGATGGGCAGGTAATGTCTGTAAAAGAACACATCAGGTTTTCCATTGCATCTCTGGAGATGCATTTTGCCTTGAAAGCGAGGTGCTTTCCAGGAGTTCCCACTCCCCAAAACACACTCATCCCTGGCAGGATGACACCAAGCTGTCAGTGGCAAAATATCCGAGCTGCCATTTACTGCAGGCAGCACGGGGGTCACAGGAGGGATTGGCCTCAGCCACAGCCCTGTGTGCTCCCAGCACCCCCAGCACGTCCCCCTGTCCTGAACAGGGGCCATGATCTGCCCAAGCCCCATGGCACCACCTCTGCCCCTGCCTGTGCCACTCTCATCATTGGATCACCCTGCCAGCCTGACATCTGCTTCATGGGGACACCAGGACTGGGCTGGTTGTGCCCCGATGGCATGGGGGACCCAGCCAGCCCTGGACCTGCGTCAGCAGCTGGGGAGGCACGAGGAGGCTGAGACCCACGCGGTGAGGAGAGCTGGGGACATGGGGGGGCCCATCCTGTCCCCGACCCGCCTCTGTTTTCTCAAGGGCTGCACTTCCAAAGGAGCCCGTGGGATCCCGCTCCTTCCCCCTGTCCCCATGTGCCAAGGAAAATAGGCTCTGCCGATGCCTGTTTGTTTGCTGTGGCTGCAGCCCCGGCGTGTGATTACAGCTGCAGCACGGCCGGGTGCTGCAGGGCCCTTTGCGCCTCAGTCAGGGTTCCCCGCAGTGCCAGCACCCCCTATGCCACCCACGGGAGGGCTGGGATGTCCCACTGCCTCCCAGTACCCCTGGTCACCAGAGCCAGGGCACGCTAGTGCTTGTTTCTGGGAGACAGGTCAGTGTCACGGGACACAGAGGGCTTTCTCTGGGGTACCCCCATGAAGCCACAAGGAGGCCAGCAGCAGGGACCAGGCAGGTCTAACAGCTCACTTTGGGCCTGATCCAAACACCAGTGGAAAATTCCCCATCTCCTCCGTGGCAGCTCAGCACAGCCATGCCCTCCACAGCCAGCCGGGGCTCTGCTTCCCCTCCATCCCACCTGTTGGGGACTTGCCAGGTCCCCTGTCTTACCCGCGCCACCACAGAGCTAGCCCAGCTCGGGGACCTCAAGTCCAGCAGCCACCTGCTGTGCCTCACTTTCCCTTGGGGAAGATTTCTCTCCAGCGGGACATTCAAAGCTGCCCCGGCAGAGCGGGCCACCATGCCGGCTGGCATGAGACACGCGTGGCCGGCAGGAACGCAATGTGCTGCCTGGCTTTCCACGCCGCTGTCTCGGGCAGCCAGGCTCTATAAATACCGCAGCCTGTGGGATCACCGCACGCATGGCCTGGCTGGTCCCAGCAGCGCCCGTGACGGCCGGCATCACTCTCCCTGCCCGTGCCCCCCGCTCCGGCACCCCAACACCCTGACACTCGATCCCGGCGGCAGCCGCTTCCAGCCTTCAGAAACATATGTCATTCCCACGGGCGATTAAAAATTAAAGCAGAAAAAAAGGAAAGTAAAGGGAGTTTGGGGCTGGTGTCACTATGAGTATCAGTAGAGCAGACGGCCACGCCGAAGCACCCAGCACCACGACCCGGGCAGTGGCTGTGCCAGAGCGCTGGGGTACCCAGGTGGAACGGCAGGGCTCTGCCTCCCCCTGCTCTCGCGGGATATGTCACCCACCCGTGGGAAGGTGCCAGCCGCTAAGGAGGGAAGCGGCAGGAGGACAGCAAAGCAAACAGCCCCGGGGCGCTGCCACCTGCCAGGGCTGCCGAGTCCCGGAGTCTCCCCCTTGCTGCTCGGCGCGGGGAGGAGGAGGAGGAAGAGGAGAGACAGCTGGGCTGCGGGAGGAAAGCGGGGCCGGTGAAGAGAGATGGGTCAGGGAGGGCTAGGTGGCATGCGGAGCAGAAAACGGGGAGGTGAGGAGTCCGAGCGCCCGGCAGCCTGCAGCTACGGAGCTTCCCGGAGGACAAGGCAGCGAGCCCGGGGGTGCGAGCACCGGGGGAGACCGGAGGGACCTACCTGCCCCCTCTCCGCGGTGCCTTTGCTGCTGACTGGGGCGAGCAGCCCTCGGTGGCCGGTGTCGCGGATTAGAGACTATCCTGCGACCGTAATCCCGGCGGAGCCGGAGATTAAACCGGAGCCGGGCCCGCCCCCAGCGCAGCGGCTCCCAATCTCCGCTCCGTCGGGACAGCGCCAGGGGCAGTGCCGGGGAGGGACCGGCCGCGGGGGGGGAGCGACCGCCCCGCGCCGACCGGCCCCTGCCCCGCCCCGCCCTGGAGGGACCACTGCCCCTCGGTCATCGCCACCCACCGCGGATCGCCGCCCCACCGCGCATCGGTGCCTCACGGGACATGGCCGACCGCCGGGCATCACCCTCTCACCGGGCATCACCCTCTCACCGGGCATCACTGTCCCACCGGGCATCACTCCCTCACCGGGCATCAGTGTCCCACTGGGCATCACCCCCCTGCACCGGGCATACCCCCCCCAAACAGGCATCATCCCCCACCAAGCATCAGTGTCCCACCAGGCAGCACTGCCCCACTTGTAATTGGTACCCTACCAAGCATCCCCACCCCACTGCACATGGCCACCCCACCTGGTATTGGTGTCCCTCCAGGCATGATCACTCCATCGGGCATCCCTGCCCAGAGCAGACAGGGCTGCTGCCAGAGGCCAGCGGCTGCTCTCCAGGCAACAGGGCAGGAGCAGTTGCTCTAATCTAACTTGAAAGGGTAGTTCCAGCATGTGCCAAGCGTGGGCACTGGGTTTTCTCCCATTTTAGGCAGGGGCAGGGTCACCCAACAGGGGCAAGGTCACCCAGCAGCAACCCCCCTAGCTAGATTCTCCCCCTGGCTTGGGAAGCTCAAGATGCTCCCACGTTAAGCCAGCCCAGCTGGCTGCCCTACTCAGGGTGCCAACTGCCCCCACAGTGCCTGCTCCAGCACCTCAGAACACTAGAAGCAAACAATCCATGTGGGATCATCCCAACGTGACCCAGAGTGAGTGGGACAGTTTGATCCCCTCCTCCAGTCTGCACCAAACTTCCCCACTTGAGCTGAAACACCTCTTTTTTCATGGAGACACGATGTTGGGGTCTATCCCCATGAAAGCACCATAAAGAGGAAATTTCTTCTCCTATGTGCATCCTGTACCCTTCAAGGAGAGCCAGGAGCTTGTGGCCAGTCACCAGTCATATCCCCAAAGATTCCTTGCCCTTTTCCAAGGGCTGTCACCCCTAAACTACCTCCTGGTCATCTGCCCTGCCTGGTTTTTACTTTAGAGGAAAATCTTAGAGGTCCATGCTTGAGGGTCCGCCCACCTCCTATGTTGAGCCACGAGCCCTGCCCAGCCACTGCTCATTGGCAGGATGGCTCTGCTCACTGCTGGAAGGTTTTATTTGTGTTATGCATATCTTTCATAAATCCTTGCAAAGCCTTGGGAAGCCTGGGATGGAAATGGCTTTGCCAGGCAGCAGTGAGCATCGCCATCGGGATGAGAGGCGGAAAACATCCCCTTGCAGCAGCAGCACCCTCTCACCTGGACATCGAGGGATGTTAAATATTCAGTGGCAGCTGTGCCCTTGCGCTCCCGGCAATCCCGCGGCTCCTGTTACTGCCGCTCTCCCTTGGCTGGATACATACATCCATTAACTAATTTCTAATAACAGCAGCATGCGTAAGTGCTGAACCAGCGCTGGCTGGCACGCTGGGGGAGTGGAGACAGCCAGGTTTGGCAGTGTGACGGGGAGCCGGAGGCACCCAGAGGATGGGCATGGCTGGCCTCAAGCCACCAGCTTAACCCTTCCCTTGCCCTGGCAAAGGCAGGAGCAGCCACGTGGCACTGGTGCAGAGACATCGCGGGACGGGCGGAAACACACCTTGCCGGGGTTGTAAAGGGAGGCCAAGAGCTTCCACCCTGTAAGCAAACACAGCACAGGCGCTGGGGACGGAGACAGTATGGCCCCATAGCACAGGGTGCAGCATGTGCCTTGCGGTGGGCAGGCTGGAGGACCAGGGTGTGCACAGTGACTTGGAGACTGTCTGCTCCTTTCCAGCCTCCAAATCCCCATCCCTTCTCCTCTTGGCACAAAGGCAGCCATATCTCCTTTTTATCATCCCCTCTCTTGTCCAGCATGTGACACCAGTCTCCATTGTTTCCGATCTCCGGGTGGGCGGAGGAGATGGGCTTCTCTGTACCCAGATGAAGCTTTGCAGAAAATCAAAGCAGTGAGAAGGAGAGGAGGAAAAGGGAGCGAAGATGTCCCCAAAGCTCCCAGAGCCCGTCCCAATGTTCCTACAGCTGGCACACAGCAGTTCCAGCCTCATGCCAGGCAGGCCTTGCAGAGGGGAGCCGTGCAAGGAGAAGGGCTAAGACCCTTCTCTTGACCCCCTGAATAAGCTGTGGCTTATTCCCGGGCAGTTTCACCAATGGCTCTGGTGGTGTCAGGGCTGTGCCTTGGCTCCAGTGGATTGCAAAACCATGCGGTTTTCTCCAGCTGTCTGGAAAGTTTGACACGGGATTCCCGGATGTGAGGAGCCTTCAAGGGAGCCCGGCACAGCACGGCTCATCTCACCAGCAGCATCTTGCCTCACTAGTGGCAGGGAGCTGAGTGCTGTGCCAGAGCCATCTCCCACAGCCCACCTCCTTGGGGTTTACCTTCTCACCATTTCCCCCAGCCAAACGCTGCCCTATTTTTTATCCTTCAGCCATGCTCAGAGATTGAACAGATTAATGTGAGCCCATAAAACCCCTCAGCCTCAACAACATCCCAACACGAAGAAGGCCAGCAGGGACCCAGGCACGAAGCAGTGGGTGTAACGCATGGCCAGGGCGCGCTCTCCTTGTCACGCCCGGCTTCCTCACCTGGCCCCTGCACCTGCTGCCTGCTGCTGCCTGCTGCTGCCCACTGTTCCCAGGACCCAGATGACAGGAAGATATGGCAGAGATAATGGTTAGATTTGCAGCCCAAGCGCTGGTGCCCCTGCCACTACTGTGACCTCTCAAACAATAAGTCTCCTGGAGCTTGCCCTTGCCAGGAACATGCCAGCGGGTGCCTCTGGTCCCCAGCACTGGCCATCCCACAGACACAATGCCAGCACCTACCAGGGGCTCTGTGAACCCGTTGTCACCCCGAACCCATAACTATGAAGCAAGCAAGGCACAAAAGGGACCAGGAATGCTGGTGATAGGAGGAGAGGGATGCCTGCAACGTGAAGCATGGGCTGGGTGGACTCCCAGTGCAACCTGTCTGAGGCCACGCCCAGGGCTAGACCCTTCCTACCCCCAGTCCACTCTCCACAGGAACCCCCCAACGCTGGCAGAAAGGTGCCTGGACCTAGAGGTGGCAGAGAGCAGCTGGTGGCCCCCTCCCTTGCCCTTGACCGCCGCCTCCCTTGCGGCACATGCTGTCATGTGGCAGGGCACAACAACAACACGGGCTAATTGGTTAATGTGATTTCAAAACATGATTTGCAATTATAACTCACCAGAGAGCATTCAATGATCCCGCACATTGGAGAGTGGGTTTTTCTCCTTCGTTTGTTCCTGGAACCTCGAAACCAATTAACTTTACAGAAGCCAGAAGCAAAGCACTGCTCAGCAGACCTGAAGGGTGGGTTATCTCTGTGCTAAATCGCCTCCCTGCCAAGCGACAAGCTGGGAAGCAAGGGCCCTAGGACAAGCCGCAGGGTAACCCCGATGCTTCTCCCTGCACCACTGTGAGGCTGGGAGGGGGTCCCAGAACCCTCAGTTCCTGCAGTCCCCTCAGGGATGCTGGTCCCACACAGGCTCCCCTTGCATCAAGCACCACCACTGATTGGAAGCACTTGAGGACAGCAGGATGCCTTGAGCCCCAAGTGGTGGGGATATAGAGTTCCTATTGGCATAGGAGACTGTCCCTTCAGTCCCCACCAGCGGGGCTGGCAGCAGCCTACTCAGCTCTGCTACCCAGGCAGGGAAGCCATGTCCCTGCTGCCTCCACTGGCAGCACCCACAGCCCCACCAGGGTCAGAGGCTTTGATTCCGTGGGCTGACTGTCCTAAAGCAAAGGCTTAAATGCCTTTAAGGTAATTAAGCAAGGACTTAGCAAGGACTTTAATGCCTTTAAATGCAACTTAAATTCCTTTCAAGCCAAACAAACCCAAGTAGCAATGATGCTCCTGAAATGGCAGGCCCCAGTGCCCAGCTCCTCTGAGTATTGGACCATTTACACAGTGTCCCCAGCTGCTGGACCCTGTTGCTCCCCACATCCCACTGGAAAGGCAGGCATGGGGCTGGCAGTGTCTTCTCTTGGGTGGGCAAAGAGGTGCAACTACCACCAGCTGCTGGAGGGATGCTCTGGCAGCTATCCCTCAGGATGGTGATGTGGCCCCACTCTGCATGGGAAACACTCCCACATGTACAGCCCTGAGTCTCTCTGGGCTGCGAGCTGCCTTTTATCAGCTCCTCAAGCCTCAGGCTCCTCCATACCACAGGGAGCTCAGCATCCCACATTGCAACCACCCAGGCTTCCTGTGGATGGGGAGGGAGGCCAGGCAGCTGCCTGAGCCTATGAGGAGGCACAGCTATGCCAGCAGCACAGGACAGCAGAGCTGGGCTGCCCTACACCCTAAATTCCCTGTGACACCAGGTCCAGGGGACTCACAGCCAAGGTGGGTGCAAACCGTTTAGCAGAGCAGGAGCAAGAGTCCAGCATGAGCCAGCGGAAGGAAATGTTGGGCAGTGTTGAGGGGGCTCCAGTCCCTGGGAAGGGGGCTCTCCTGTTCAAGCTTCCAGCAACTGTCAGGAATGCAGAGCCAGCTGGGAGTCCCCCCAGGGATGCTAGGCTTGCTGCCCAGGGCCTGGGCAGGAGGGTGGCAGATGGCTGGGGACCTGGGGACCAGGGACAACTTTCAGCCCAGACAACTGTAGCATCCTTGTTTAGAGATATAAATAACTGGGCCAAAAATGGAGATGTGGCCACAGCCGTGTCCCGCCTCTCCCTGGGGGGCCATGGCTGGTCCAGAGCCGATCAAGGAGCAGATATAGTTCCTGCAGTCCCAGTGAAAGTCAGTCTGCTCCCACTCCCCACACAGGCACCAGAAGGGCCATTCTGGGTCCCCATCCTTGCTGAGGTGACTGTCAGAACCAGGGTCAAACATTCTAGCACAGACTCCTGCCGGGTGTGATCCAGCCATGAGGAGGAGACGGGATAAAGGCTCTTTCATGGCCCATCAGGGAAAAACGTTCAGCAAGAGAAGCACAAAAGGATGTGCTGGTGCTCAGGACTGAGGTTGCCACATCCCCCAGCACCAGGGCTCCTGAGCTCCCACAGGGGTGGGATGTGGGGGTGTCCACCCCAATCAGGGGGTGACTGGGGAGCGCTGAGTGGCATCACCCAGCCTTGTGTTTGGGTGGACTGAGCCTGGCACTGTTTCAGGCTGATCAGTGCTGGCATGGTGGCTCTCTCCAGGGTTGGGAAAGCCCTGGGGCAGCTGCCCCTCTCCCTCCCCTCCGAGCTAGCCGACAATTGGCTGTCCCAAAGGACGCCGGCCTTGATCCGCATCGCTGGCCGTCCCCAGGGCCGAGCAAACAGAGAGGAAAACAGCCCCAGCCGGCTCCCGCCACTGCCAGCGTGCAGCCAGCTCCGGCACTCCCAGTGCTCCTGTCCCTGGGACCCCCGTCACATGGCAGAGCTGGCAGCAGCACCCTGCCCAGTGCTGCCAGGGGGCTGACAGTACCGACCTACCTGCCCTGCAGCTGGGAGTGAGCCCAGGGACTGCAGGGGCTGAGCTGGGAGGAGGAAACATGAACCAGGATAAACCCCACCGTGCTGGCAAAGGGCTGTCCACAGTGGGGAAAGTGAGGTGCAGCCAAGGCAGCCCTGAGACCACTGGCCCTAAGTGCGGGGCCATCTCTCCTTGCCCAATCCAAGAGTTGGCTTGCCCAGTTCAGTGCTGTTTGCCATGGGGCTGGGCCAGTCCCTGGGGCTGGGGGCCGGCCATGGCCAGTCGGTTGGCAGCAGGGGGCCAGCATGTGTCAGGGGCACGTGCCTCGCTCTGCCCAGTTGCCTCACATGCTTCCCCTACAGCCCAATTCACTGAAACCCCTCCCCCAGTACTAGAGCACGGTGCTTCATGGAAATCCTCACCCACCCTTCCCACATCTCCCCTGTCGGAGAGGCACCCCAGTTCCACCAGATACCGAGGAAATGCCAGAGGCCAGCTCCAGTCGCAGTCCTCCTCGGCACATCCCACTCCCGCTCCGTGACACTTGCAGGAGCCCCACCCTGCCTGTGACCAGTAGGGCCTCCCTGCCGCCAGCACTGGGCTTGGCGGTCTGAAGGAAGCACAAACGGGGGCGGTGATGGGTATGGGGGCACCGATGGCCATGGCAGCGCAATAGAGACACCATGGCCATGGTGGGCTCCCAGCTGCCGTCCTGGTACTGCTGCTGTCCCTGGGGAGGTCAGGCCATGGGTGCCAGGGCACGGGTAGCACCTCCAGCTCCTCCGGTTCTGCCCAGAGCGCTGCCCGCTCCCGCTCTGCCGCAGGCAAGGTCAGCGCGGTGCCATGGCAGCGCCGGCCCCCGCCATCCCCCCGCCGGCCGCTCCCGGTTCCCGCCGGCTGCAGGGACGGGCACGGCTCTTGTGACCCCACACCACCCACGCTAGACATCGCCGTCCCGTGACCGTGTGTGGGCAGGGGCACGCCCGTGGCTGGTGATGCCCCTGTCCGGCACCGCGGCTGGGGGAGCACCGGAGAGCCCGGGGGGCACCGGGGGAGAGCGCGGCCAGAGCTGAGCGGCCGGAGCCAGACCGCCCTCTGGCGCCAGCCGGTGGCACTGCCGCCCTCTGCCCGGAACCCTCGCCCAGTGCCCGCTGCCCGCCCCCTGCCTGCCCCCTGCCCGCCCCCAGCCTGCCCCCTGCCCATACTCTGCCCAACCACTGCCCGCCCCCTGCCTGCCCCCTGCCTGCCCCCTGCCCGCCCTCAGCCTGCCCCCTGCCCATACTCTGTCCAACCACTGCCCGCACCCTGCCTGCACCCTGCTCGCACTCTGCACCCTGTCGACTCACTGCCCACACCCTGCCCGCACCTTGTCTGCACCCTGCCCAAGCACTGCCCACACCCTGCCTGCACCCAGCCTGGCCGCACTGGGGCTCCCTCACCACCATGTCACACCTGTATGACCCTAGACCTATGTCTTCCCAAGCCCTCTCCCCTCACTTGCACCCCAGCACTCTGCCTGCCACTTCATGGTACGGTCCCAGTCCCTCTCAGTCTGTCCAATGGAAAGTGGTGGCTGTGCTGTCTGGCTTCTCTCACATGGGGGTCACTTGCACTCTGAGGAGTCCAGCCACCCCAATGCTTCCCATGGAGCTCAACATTCCGAGGTGCCCTGTGGCTTCACATGGCACTACATGGCACAGCACAACGATCCACAGCTCTGGGACGTCACGGCAAGAGCCCCACTCTGTGGTGGCACTGGCATCCTGGGATCATGTGTTCCATCCCCTCTCCTCCTGCATGGGCACAGCTGCCAGGAGGGAGGCTGGGGCCTGGCACAGTGCTGGTAGAGTCCTCAACTGCCCCTAGACCACCCCACAGCAGGAGTGTCTCAGCTGGTGCCAGCTGCTCGGCCATGGATACTCATGGCTGCATGCTCCACAGCCTCTGGCACAGCCCTGTCAGCACCTGGCCACTGCCACAGCAGAAAAAACTGAATGCTTTGCCTTCAGATGGAATTTCCCGGCTTTTGGTTTTTGGTGGGGTTTTTGGTTTTTAGGTTTTTTTATTAAAATGGTCCCCATTGCCTCCCATGCTGGCAGGCACCACTGAGCAGAGCCTGGTTCCTTTGGCTCGCTCACCTCGCGCCCTCTTGGAGAGTGGATGGGCTGAGATCAGCCTCCCCCTCCAGCGATGGGCTTGTGCCCACCCCAGCCCAGTGCACTGCCCACTCCATTCCTTCCAGCCAGCACGGGACACCCCAGCATGCCCGGCTACAAGACAGACCTTCCTTCTCCCTCCTGTTCCAGCTGCGTGGCTCCTACTGGGATAGAGCCACTGAATCCCCAGCTCCCGGCATGCCGGAAAGGCAAGAAGAGCCGTGCGGCTCAAACCGCCCCGGCCCTGCTGAGAGCTTGTTACACATTTACCCCGCATTAATGAGGCGGCAAGAGCTGCTCGGCCTTCGGACCACAGGGATGCTTCGCAGGCAGCCAGCCGGCCCCAGGGCAGCGATGGGGGTACCACCAGGTGAGTCCCCCCAGAACGGGCAGCGTGGCAGCAGCCACATCCCCTCCCTCCTCCTCCAGCCCTGCTGGGCTGGGCTTTACAGGAACAGATGAGGCAGAGGGACAAAAGGCACTCAGATGAGTGCCTTCGCCCTGGCACCCCTCCTGGCAGGAACAGGACCAAGCAGGCAGGAAAGCGTCCTTGGGGACACTGGAATGTTTTGCGGCTGTGATCGGGGATCCAAGACTTGCCCGCACCTCTCCTGCCCTCCCAGTGCAGGCGGAGGAGGGGGCGGCACCCCAGGGAGCCCCGGGGTCCCGAGGGGCTGTCCCCGAGCAGCCAGCCAGGTCGCTGGGTGCACAGGGAGGACACGCAGCACAGTTGCCTTTTGTTGGTGCCGGCCCCGGGAGCTGGGACCGGGGCTTTGCGTCCCCTCCCTCCACCCCCGCCGCTGGCGGGACTGGCGCCCAGCACCGGGGATTTGGGGTTTAAAGAGCAGGCGGCAGTCACAGCCCCAGCTTACCCAGCGGGCGAGGAGGCAGGCGAGCTCCGGCAGAGCCCACACACCATAGCAGGTGAGATGGCGGATTGGGGGCACCAGGCTGGCCCACCGAGGGGGCCCGTGGGGTTGGGGGACTGAGGCCATGTAGCTCCGTGGGGAGTGGTGAGATCCGTGCCTCCTCTCAGTGTGTGCTGGGTGACAGTGAGCTTGGGCATGGTTCCTAGAAGGAAGTGGAGGTATCATTGGGCATGTGCCGTCTCCTTGTCCCTGTGACCCCACAGATGAGTAGGCACTCCTAAGCCCTGTCCCAGCTGGGGTGGCTGGGATGAGCACTGCCATGTTGGGAGGTTTCCCAAGCAATGCCCCTTGGCTGATGGGAAAAGGGGTTTCACCCAGTACACTCCCAACCTGCAGCTACTTCACCGTGCTCACTGGCTCAGTCACAGGCAGGGCTTGCCCTGGCTGGCACCTAGGTGAGGTCTCTGGTGATCGGGAAAGGGGGAATCCTGAAGCTGGGCATGGGGTTGGGCAGGAGCGGGAGCTGGGCCAGCAGACAAGGCCCCATTGTGCCGTGCCGAGGCCGCAGGCTCACCCGTCAATAGCCCCATTATGCTCCGAGGCAGCCCCCGCAGCCTTCCCAGCCGGCACAGCCCCTCGGGAGCGCTGTGGGAGGTGATCTGAAGTGGCTGTTGTGTTGGGGGGCCAGCATGAGAGGAAAAGGGTGAGAGGAGAGGGCACAGTGCCAGGACTCCTCTGCCACCACCTGGCTGGGTGCTGATGGGTGCCGTGAGATGTTGTGCTCCCTGGTGCCACTGGTTTTGGGGGCAAGAAGCCCAGGATGGGGAGCAGACAGGCTCGAGGGGCAGATGGACACACCTGTCCTCACTCCCCTACCCTCACCATCCCACCAGACAGTGCCTGTGCCCAAGGTGGCCATGGCTGTACTGCGTTGCCCCAGGGCAGGGATGAGCAAGTGGGCATCAAGGGGCTGACATCAGTGCTGGGTGTGGATGCAGCTGGGCCAGAGGGAGCAAATGAACGGTCCTGCATGCTTCCCAGTGGGACACGCCCTGGCTAAAATTACTGATGCCGTGGCAGGGACACCAGCCTATTTTTAAAGCTGAAGGAGCTGGATGCTGCTGGTTGCTGTGGCACAGGGCAGGACCGAAATGACATGGGCAGGGCAGCAGGCAGAGGGGCTCAGGCACCCCCTTCCTTGCCCTCCCACTGGGATAGGGAGAGGGCAGGGTTGGTGGCAGAGACCCTACATGTCCTGCTCCTCCCCCACTGGTGTGATTTTAAGGAGCTTCAGGCTCAGTGGTTTTAAGCACATGGGACATAGCCCCTCTGCCTGCCCCAGAGCCTGGCTGCCAGCAGACACGAAGCCAAAGGGCAGATGATCACCCTGGGTCAGTAGGATAGAATTCTGTAACACCAGGATCCCTCCCTTTCCCTAAAAGCCATTGTGCTGCACCAGGAGGATGGATGCCTGCTTCTTCATCAGCACCCCAAAGGTTCATGTGTACCCCACGGCTCAGTCCCGCAGCAGGGACATGCGATGACAGCACCCCAGACATACCCAGGCACTAGGGTGCACACAACACCCCATATCCCCTGGGCAGCCCAGATCAGCCCAGCACAAGGCTGGGACAATTAAAAAGGGATTAGCTGGGCTACACCAGGATGGCGCTGCCGGGAGCCGGTACCTAATCCCTGCAGGAATGCACTGGGGCCACAAGGGTCCCTGCTGCTGGGGTCTCACACCAGCATGTTATGATGGGGGGTGGACATAGGATTGGGGCGGGTATATCCACAGACAGGGTGTAAGCCTAGAGCTGGTGTCCCCCTGGGACATCTCCATCATTCTGTGCTACAAGGATGCAACTGGCTTGGGCACATTTCTCACTGCCAGCCAAGCCCTAGCACTGGCACACTTGGGGCACCATGGGCTCTGTCCCCTGCCTGGCACATCTTCCCCCTGCAGCAGTAATGTGGTGGCCACCTGAAGCCTGTTCCATCCCAGAGCCCAACACCATGTGCCACAGGTAGACTCCCAAAAGAGCTACCACATCTTTAGTGCCATCACAAGTGACTGGGAGCTTTGTGGGGAGGCCAGGCCCAGGGGGTACCAGCTTAGGCATGACCTGTGCCTGGGTCATGAGTGCAGGCTTGGGTGAGGATGCCCCTCCATCCTCTTCTCTCTCCTCTCTCACTGACAAGTTGGCAGTGTCACTGGGAGTGCTGGCAAAGACTACCCCATTGTGCAAGCCCATCTCTTGGCTGGGCAACAGTGCTATGCCAAGTCCAGCTGGCACAGGGATGCCTATGGCACCATTTGGTACGACACCTTGACCCTTGGGATTTGCCTGTCCCCCGACAAGATGGCTCCACCAGGGCAGAGGGGTGCTCCCTAGCCCCCAGGGAGATGGGGGGCCACCCTGTAGCACTCCTGGGGAGTCACCCCACAGGTCCCCACAGCATCACCGGAGCTCTCCTAGTCAGGTACCATTCTTCTTTGAGGTACAGGATTTGTCCCCATGCTGGAGGCTAGTAGATGTCCATCCCAGTCCTTTTCCCTCCATGTGGGCTCTCCAGCAGTCGCTGGTCCTGATCACCTCTTCGATGGCACAGATACCTCCCATGCCCTGCGGGCTCACGCGCTGGCACAGGAAATGCAGGAGCGTTGGCCTTTGCCTGCTGCCGTGCTGCCCCCGGGAACCCTGCGGAGGTGGAGAGGAGTCGCTTCCTACCGCAAACACCGCTGGGGGCTGGGGCGCTGCCGGCAGAGCTACCGATGCTCGCTGGAGCCGGAACCGCCGGGGGAGATTTGGCCGAGGCAGCGATCCCTGGGTGCGGATCTGCCAGCGGCAGGGACGGGATCAAAGAGCGAAGGCGCCAGCACCTGCTTGTGCCGTTGGCGGTGACACCCCCGCGCTGGCGGGGGGCCAGGCCACCGACACCTGGCCGGGACGCCTTCCGCGGGCTGGCAGGGAGTGCAGGGATGAGGGCGGGATGCTGGTGGCGATACCCATTCCAGCTGGGGACCGTCACCATGCCAGCGCCCTGTGGCTCCGGCGCTTGCCAGGAACACACGGTGGGGCGGGAAGGGGTGTCCGGTGGCCGACGTGGCGCATCCCTCCCGCGCCGTTTTTTCCGGGATGAAAGCCCGGCCCTTCTGACGCCTGATGGTTTCTCCAGGCGGAGCCACTGCCAGCAAGGTCCCCGCAGGGCTGCAGGGCTGGGGTGGTGATGACATCACCTGGCCACCTCGCCACGCGTGCCGGGAGTGGCGGTGGTTGGAAAAGTCCCAGCTGGGTGAAGGGACACTGAGGCACAGTGCTGGCACAGCACAGGAACGTGCCCACTGAGCAGGGCTGGGCACGATGTGCCTATTCCCACCGTCTCAGCCTGCCCTCGTGGGACACTAGGCACAGGGATGCCGTGCCCAACTGTGTGGGGGCCACACAGCCCAAAGTCCTGCTGTGGCAGCTGGGCAAAGTCTTATGGCAGAGTAACCCCTGCCATACCGGTGCCAGTGCTCCTCTGCCACCTGACCCCATCCCCTCACTGTCCCTGTCTCCCTTGCTGCCTACAAAGCAGAGCTGGCACTCAGCACCATGGCACAGCCAGGACAAGTGGCAGTTCAGAGGCAGAGCCTGCCAACATGCACCAGGGCTGGCAGCAGAAGGGTTATTGGCAGTGGGACAGAAGGGCATTGCCGAGGCACCCTGCCTGGCACAGTTCCTCCTGCCTGCGGCTGGCCTGCCTGTGCCTGCCTGCATGGCTCCCGCTGCCTACTGAACCCACTGCCTGCTTGTTCCAGCTGTCTGCCTGCACCTGCACCTGACCTGCCTGCACCTGCACCTGACCTGCCTGCGTTCACTGCCAGCCCACCTGCACTCGCTGCCTGCTGGCACTCACTGCCTGCACCTGCCTACACCCGCTTCTGCCTGCACCCCTGCCTCCCCACGCACTCTGCACCTCCTGCACTCGCTGCTGCCTGCACCCCTGCCTGTACCTCTGCCTCCTCAGTCATGCTGGACCTGCCTTCCTGGACTCCCACACGTGTAGGTAGGGACAGTCCAGGGCACGGGGAGGACAAGGAAGGTGTGGCCCCAGGGCAGACCATGTTCCCCCGCGCCAAGCCCTGCCCGCCGAGGCACGCGTGGCCCCGCTGCCGGCACCACTCGGCACTTGCTATTCTTGGCAGCGGTGGCTGGAAAATGGGAGGCAGCGGAGGAATTTTGTTTGCTCCGTGCTGGACCCTTGCCAGACATCTGGGCTGCAGCTGAACGGGGCGCGGGACTGGCCCCCTGCACCCCCGGCACAGCCCGCACACCCCACTCCCAGGCAGGCAGCTGCCCCAGAGAGTAGGTAGCCCCGCCACTCGTGTGCTAAGCCACGTGTGTGTTGAGCGTGGCATCCTCAGCTCTGCCCCGTGGACAGCGGGTGCCACCGGGGGTGTCCCCGCTGGTGACACCCGCCACGTGAGGCGGCAGCACAGCTGTGTGAGTGCGTGAGTGACGGTCAGTGTTCGTACGTGTGTTTTTGTGCCTGTGTGTGAGGGTGCCCGCGCGTTTGCCCGTGCGTGGATGTTCTCACACGCGTGTGCGTGTCCCTGTGCGCGCCCCCGGCCCCGCCCCGCCCCGCCCCGCGGGGCCGCCCCGCTCCTTCCCGGCGGAGGCGGCGGGCGGGGCCGTGTCGGGCCGAGTCGAGCCGGGACACAGGTGGGTGTCGGGGGCCGAGGAGCGGGCAGGGCGCGGGGGTGGCTGGGGGTTGTCCCTGGCCAGGGTCTGTGCGCTGCCGTCGGGGGGGCTGCCGGGCTCGTACCAGGGCGCTGGCGGCGGCGTTCGTGTTCCCGCTGGCACAGGGGACCGGCGGAGGGGCTGGCACGGAGGGTCTCGGGGGCTGGATCTGCCAAGGTTGGCACCGGGGGGTCTGTGGTGCTGCCGCTGCTGCCAGCCCCTCCACGCTGCCCTCTGTGACAGCCGGGTCAATGCCACGACAGTCCGTGCTGGGGGTCCGTACCCGGGGTCTGCCCTGGCCGCTCGGCAGGTCCGGGCAGGCGAGAGGCCCTAGGTACCCCGGCACGGCCCTAGCTGGCGGCAGCCGTCGGGGCTGGCAGAGCCCGGCGGGTCCTGCGTCTCATCCCGGCGCCTCTGCAAATGCCATTAGCGCCGGCCGCCTTCGCTCCGGGACACTGGGCAGCCAGAGCCGGCACTGCGCCTGGCCGGGCTCTGGCCCTTGCCTGCCCCGGTCTTACCCCCACCTGCCAGCCCAGACGAGGCTGCCCCTGCCTGAAGGAACTGTGGAGGCAGCAGCAAATGTGTCCAACCCATGCCAGGCACTGCTCTGCATGTGTGACCCTCTCGGCTGGCACCCACCGATGCCCAGCTCACACAGTGCCTGAGCAGGGTGGCAGAGCCTAGAGTGATTGCACCGCGTCCTGGTGCTGCAGTGGGGCTTTGGTTATCATCCAGCGTCCTAGTGAGGCCGCGGTGGCATGCCATGGGTGAAATCCACAGGGGCTGATGACTGGCATAGCCCAGCTTGTGCCTCGCGTGCAGCACAGGAAAGTGCCGCAGCATGGCCAGGGGGCAAGGTGGGATCCGTGTTTTTTTGGCACAGCGCTCTATTAACCATCAGTGCTCTGATAACCATCGCCTCCCACTCCCTAGGGGAGAACGTGCCACTGCTGGAGACAGAGAAGCACTTCCCCACCCCGTGGTGGACACCCATCATGTTGGTGGGCATGCCAGCATGGGCCTCTCTGGGAATTGTGGACACCCACTTAGTCAGAGCCTCCCAAACCCTGCTCCGCTTCACAGGATGGTACAAGGAGGGGCAGGGGCCAATGGTGGGGGCTCTAGCAGTGGGGGAAACTGAGGCATGGGACCCCATGACTCCTGTGATGGACAGCTTGCCCAGTGCTTAGGAGCCCACTGACGGCCCAAGTTGCCCTGTCTGGTTGTCACCACTCTGGTGCTTACTCTGTCCTTGTCCCTATTCCTATATAGGACAGCTCTGTGCTTGCCAGCAGGAATGGGCAGAGCCCAGCAGGCTCCTGCTGACAGGCTCAGGCAGGCATGGGGAGGGCTGGATGCTGCTCAGCTGGGCTGCCTCAGTTTTCCCAGGGGCAGTACCAGGAGGACTGTTCCCAGAGCCCATTAGTTTGGGGTTTGGATTAATACGGGCTTAAGACACGAAGGGATGTGGCTGACTGATGTCCCCTCCAATCACTAGGTCAAGGCTGGTGTGGGCTCCCCTTGTGCCATGCCTGGGGTTGCCCTCTACTGATGCTTGGGACTCTCCAGATACCATCAGCAGCATCGGGGAGGGATCGTGGTCTGGGGTCAGTGGGGAGGGGGCTGTAACCCGAGCTGAGGTCTTGCTTCTCTGCCCCAGCCGCGGCGCCACCAGCCAGACCCCGGCCATGAGCCGCAAGCTGCTCCTGCTCCTGCTCCTGCTGCGCGGCCTCACCACCGGCCGCCCTCCACCCGCTGCCACCCCCCGCCTCAAGCTGGCTTTTCCCGGTGAGTGTGGGATACGGGCAGGGTGGGAGGATGTGGGGTCAGGTGCAGGTGCACCAGTTCTGTGTCAGCAGCATCCAGCATCATCCCGAGGGATGGGAGCATCTGGGGGGCAGCGTGGAGGGAGCGGTGTGAAACACCAGCACGGATGCCTTCCAGGCACTGCTGCCGCTCTCCCTGCGGGCTATCAGGTGTTGGTACTGGCTGCCACATTCCTCGCCTGATGCCAGCTCCTCCAGGGCCACCTGCGTGCCCTTGGGGCCATGTCTGTGCTTAGGATCTCACTCCCAGCCCCCCCAGCATGTGGCGGCTCAGGTGTACCGTGGTGGCACTCCTTAGCCACAGCTGTGCCGTGCCTGGTGAGAACGCCATGCTGTCCGGAGAGCTGGTGCCGTGTCCCAGCTGGCCTCTCCGTGGGCTCCGGCACGGCGCAGGGGGCTTTGTCCAGCGGCAGATCCCAGCAAGAGCTTTCCTCCCAGCCTGACAAAGGGCTGTTTGTTCCCGCCGTGGTAGGATTAGCTCTGCAGGGCCCCTTCTCCCCTACCACCTCCTGCCGGGTGGGCGGTACAGGGATGGGTACTGGGGGGCATGGGGATGAGTGTCAGGGGATACAGGGATGGGTGTTGGGCTGGTGTGGGGATGGGTGCTGGGTCAGCTCAGGCTTGGTGAACCTGGTCAAGCCAGTGGGACAGGTTTGGGGGAGGGGATGGCATGGTGCAGGGGCCATGGCCTGACCCAGGTCACCCTGGAGCGTGTGTCCAGGGCAGGGGAAGGGGCTGGGCGGTGGCAGGGCTGGGCTGAGCAGTGCTGGTGGGTCCCTGCAGAGCTGCGAGCTCGCCATGGACTACGCCTCTTCTCGCTTGAGCGCTCGTGCTGCTACGAGGCCTTGCTGCTGGATGAGGAGCGCGGCCGCCTCTTTGCTGGTGCCCAGAACCACCTCCTCTCCCTGGCCCTGGATGACATCAGCCAGCGGGACAGGAAGGTAACAGTGGGGGAGATGCTGGCGGGGCAACTCCGGGTGTGCCAGGGGCTGTGAGCATCCCCTTTTCCACCTGCAGATCTACTGGCCTGCTCCAGTGGAGTGGAGGGAAGAATGCAACTGGGCTGGCAAGGACATCACCGTGAGTGCCTGGGGGTGTTGTGGGGTGCCAGGGGAATGCCAGGGGCCTGCTCCAGCACCACCTCAGCCCCTGTGCTCTCCATCCCCAGGCTGAGTGCATGAACTTTGTGAAGATCCTGCACCCCTACAATCGGACCCACCTGTACGCTTGCGGCACCGGCGCCTTCCACCCCGTCTGTGCCTTCGTGGAGGCCGGCCAGCATGCAGAAGTGAGCCCCCCCCAGCACTACCATGGGCCCTGGCTGCTGCCACCTTCCCATCTCCCACCCTTACCCCTGTCCAGGAGCCCATCTTCAAGCTGGACCCACGCCGCACTGAGGATGGCAAGGGGAAGAGCCCATACGACCCCCGGCACACAGCGGCCTCCATCCTCGTGGGTAAGGGAGAGCCGAGCCCAGTGCTGGGTGCAGCATGGCAGGGGGGTGCCAGGGCTCCCCTGTAACGCTTCCCTCGGTGCCTGCCAGGCGAGGAGCTCTACTCTGGGGTGGCCACCGATCTGATGGGCCGTGACTTTACCATCTTCCGCAGCCTGGGCCGACGTCCCTCCATCCGCACGGAGCAGCATGACTCCCGCTGGCTCAACGGTCAGTGCCGGGCAGTGGGAGAGTGGCAGGGGGTCCACCAACACCCCAGCACAGTGTTGCTGTTCTTTGGAGGCATCAGGGCAATGACTTCTCCAGGCTAGGCTGTACCCTGTCCTCCTATGCCTCCAGAGGGTGATTTTAGGGGTCTCTGTGTCCCCTGCAGACCCCTGATGTCTGATGGCATCCCATCCTCACTCTGCCTCTGCCCAGCAGCTGGGCAAGGTTGGTTTTAATGGGACCTTGACAGCTGTCCCAGTGTTCCTGGGGAGCAGACATAGTGAAAGCATTGGAGGCATCACCCTTCTGTCCCCAGAGCCCAAGTTCGTGGCCGTTTTTTGGGTGCCAGAGAGTGAGGACCCTGACGACGACAAGATCTACTTCTTCTTCCGTGAGACAGCGGTTGAGCGGCAGCAGGGGCTGGGCAAGACCAGCTTCGCCCGCATTGGCCAGATCTGCCGGGTGAGAGCATCTGTGGGCAGGTGGGCTAGAGGCCGAGGTGCCCAGGGGTGCCACCTGCTTCTGCTGACACTAGTGCCCTCCTTTCCCTGGCAGAACGACATGGGTGGGCAGCGCAGCCTGGTGAACAAGTGGACTACCTTCCTGAAGGCTCGGCTTGTCTGTGCCGTGCCAGGACCCGATGGGGCAGACACCCACTTTGATGAGCTCCGTGAGTGCAGAGGGATGCAGCCCCTCAGGGGGCTGAGGGCATTGCTGGCATATTGGGGCAGCACTGATGCCTTCCCTGCTTGCAGGGGATGTTTTCCTGCTGCAGACAAGGGACAAGCGCAACCCTCTGGTCTATGCCATCTTCTCCACCTCCAGGTCAAGCCCCCTCCCCACCACTCTGCTCATAGCCAGTGGTGCCCCCCTTGTCCCCTCACATCATCCCCTCTCTCTCCCACCAGCTCCGTTTTCCAGGGCTCAGCTGTCTGCGTCTACACCATGGCCGACATCCGACGGGCTTTCCTGGGCCCCTTTGCCCACAAGGAAGGTCCCAACTACCAGTGGGTGTCGTACCAGGGGCGTGTGCCATACCCCCGCCCCGGCATGGTATGTGGTGTGGGGGTGTCCTGGCTGGTGCCAGCAGTGGGATGCCACTAGCTGGGGTGGGGTCAGTGGGGTGTGAGACCTTGCTTAGCCAGTGCCGTTTCCCCACAGTGTCCCAGCAAAACCTTTGGCACCTTCGGCTCCACCAAGGACTTCCCAGATGAGGTGATCCAGTTTGCCCGGCATCACCCACTGATGTACAACCCTGTGCTGCCCCATGGCCACCGCCCCCTCTTCTTGCAAGCAGCTGTGCCCTACACCTTCACCCGCATCGCTGTGGACCGTGTCACCGCTGCCGATGGCCACTACGATGTCCTCTTCATTGGCACAGGTGTGTGGTGACCCCTGGGCTGAGGCAGTGGGGGAGAGCAGGGCGACGCTGCTGCCGGGACCCCAGGCTCACCCCTCCCTGCCTGCAGATGTGGGTACAGTGCTGAAGGTGGTCTCAGTGCCCAAGGAGAGCTGGCACCGCATGGAGCCACTGCTGCTGGAGGAGCTGCAGGTCTTCCAGGTGAGCATGGGGGCTCCGCATCCCCCCAGTCAGATCTCCCTCCGGCACTCCCTTGTGCTGCCCATGCTCTGGGTTGTGCCAGGGCACTCCAGCTGCCAGGACATGGGAGCCAGGAGTCGGCAGCCCGGATCTCTGCACACACCCTTAACTCCTGCCCGTGCTCTGCCCTCAGGATGCCTCCCCCATCACCAGCCTGCAGCTCTCCTCCAAGCGGGTAAGGGTGTCCCCATGTCCCACCATGGCTCTGCCTACCCCCGTGCCATGGTGTGAGGGTGCTCAGCTCTGCTCTCCCCCCAGCACCAGCTCTATGCAGGCTCCACCACAGCACTGGCCCAGCTGCCCCTGCACCGCTGCGGCGCCTACGGCAAAGCCTGTGCCGAGTGCTGCCTGGCCCGGGACCCGTACTGCGCCTGGGATGGCACCGCCTGCACCCGCTATGTGCCCAACACCAAGAGGTAGGTGACATGCCAGTGTGTTATGCTGGGGCAGCCAGTCTGCCCTGTGGCCACAGTGAAGGGCACAAGTCACACTGCTGCAGCCCCTGCTCCTGCACCACCTTCCCACAGGCGTTTCCGCCGGCAGGATGTCCGGAATGGTGACCCCAACGTGCTCTGCTCTGAAGGTGAGCTGGGACCCAGACAGAGGTTGGGGTCAACCCTGCCATGGTGGGGGATGTTGACGTCCAGGCCGTGTCCCCCCAGACCCCCGGCGGGGCAGCGTGCCCCAGAAGCAGCTCTACGGGGTGGAGGGCAGCACCGCTTTCCTGGAGTGCATCCCCAAATCCCTGCAAGCCCACGTCCTCTGGACATACCAGCGCACCCTGGATGATCCCCAGCAAGAGGTAGGCTCACCCTGGCCGGGTTCTACAGGCAGGGCTGTGCCATGCTGTGCCACGCCGCGCTGACCGCCCGTCCCCACGGGTGCTGCAGGTGCAGATGGATGAGCGGGTGGTGCGGACGGAGCGGGGTGTCCTGCTGCGCAGCGTGCAGCGCGCCGATGCCGGCCTCTACCTCTGCCACTCCACCGAGCACGGCTTCACCCAGCCCCTGCTGCGGCTCTCGCTGGAGGTGATCAGTGCCTGGCAGGCTGCGGGCATGGCACCTGCTGGAGACCCCCAGCTCACTGCTGGGTCTCCAGGCCGCAAGGTCTGGTACCGGGACTTCCTCCAGCTGGTGGAGCGCCCACCACTGGGAGCCACGGACAAGGTCTGCCAGAGGCTCTGGAGCCGGGGAAGACCCCCACCACCACCCCGCACCCATGCCGGACCCCCTGGCCGTGGGCAGGGTGAGGAGCCACGCAAAGCCCGCCGCCGGCGCACCCATGAGGGGCCGCGGGCCGAACGGGGCCCCCGCAGTGCATCCCCCTGGTGACCCGGGGGTTGGCCCCGGGCGCCGGGCTCTGCCTAAGAGCGGGGCCGCAGGTGGGGCACAGCCTCGGCCGCCCTACCAGCAGCGCTGCATGGGCAGTGGCGGGAGGTTGTAGCTCCGGGGCCACAGGAGGGCAGCCAGGATGAGCAGCTCCCCGAGGGGCTGCCGACTGCCCTTGCCACCGGCTCCAGCACCGGTGGGGACCCAGCCGGCTGCCGGCATCGCAGAGTCACCGAAATATTTATTAACGACTGTTACGATGAATGTAAACCTGCAGGGCCTGGCAGTACCCCCCAGCATCGCACTGCGGGGGGACAGCACAGCAGGTTCACCCTTGGGTCCCAAGGGGGCTGCAGGTGGGAGTGGGATCATGGAGGGGCAGGACAGGCGCTGGTGGGACGCAGGGGCCCAGCAGGAGAAGGGGGTAGCAAAGGGGAGATGTGGGGGTGCACAAAGGTGGCACCCACCACCCTGGGTGCAGAGCAGTGTCATGGAGGATCTTGTACTAATTGAGCACAATAAAGCAGAGATTCAGCCCAGGGTCCCGCGTCTGCCCCAGAGCCCCAGGAAGCACTTGGTGGAGCGGTCTGGTGTCACACAGCAGGGACCCCCCCGCACTGAGCCAAGAGGCAGGGTGTTCAGCAGCTCCTGGAGGGCTGGGGTAGCCAAGACTTTCAAGTTTGATGGGGTCCTCCCAGCTGACCGTGCTTTCAGCTCCACTTTCACTTCTGGGAGATGAAAACCGAAGCCTCCCCAGTGCCAACAGGCAACAATTAAGGCAGTGACCGAAGGTGACCTCAGAGTCTTCTGCCTCCTGCTGCCTGCAGTGGCATCAGGACCCCTGGTGGCGCTGGCCACGTCCCACTGCCTCTGGTGACACCGTGCCACCAGTGCGAGCCATGTCCCAGCACTGGCTGAGCCCCATCCCAGACACTTGAGCCCCCTGCGTGGGCACAGGCAGGCACTGGTGCAGGCAGGAGCAGGCAGAGGGGAGGCAGGGAATGGAGCTATTTTTTTCTCCTGTGGTCCAGCTAACAGCAGGCTGGCACCCCTGACCCCAGCAGGCACCCTGGATTTGGGTAGCACTGCTGCTCTGCACCCGTGTGTCCCTGTACCACCCGAGCAGCTGGTGGCATTGAAGTCCCCCCTCATCCCAATAGGGATGGGTGACCCCAGCCCCTTGGCGACCCCATGTGACACTTGGCACTGTCCCCAACCAAGCAAGCAGCTACCAAGGATCTACCAAGGCATTTATTTCCAGTGTAGAAATTTCGGGGGGGGGTGGGGGTGGTACACAGAGGCACGGGCTGGTGCTGAGGGCAATGCTCAGGATGGCAAGCAGGCAGGGAACTGGGGATGCTGGGGGCCTGCACCCCCCCGGAGCCGCAGAAGCAGGTAGATGATGGTCTTGGGCTGGACGTTGTAATGAGCCAGCGTGTGCTGGTCCTCCAGCTCCCTGGAGCCATAGGTCAGGCGCTGCTGGTCGGCAGGAGGCCCCTGCCGGCTATGGATCTGCTCCTTCAGCTTCCGGACAGTGTCAGTGGGCAGCACCGTGTAGGTTGTGGTGCGGTTCTTATCATCCTTCACGAAGACCTGCATCTCCTGGGGCTCGGTCTGCAGCAGCACCAGTGTGGTGCTGTAGAAGATGCCATGCGCAGCCAGGGTCTCGCTATCCTGTAGGTTGATGTTGTTCCTACCTGGCTCCTGCTGTGCCAAGTGCTGCCTGTAAAAGGGGATGCCCCACTCCTGCTGGATCTTCTCCTTCACCTTCCTGATGGTGTCATAGGGGCTGATGGTCATGCTCAGTCTGGTGCCTGACAGCTGCCTCACTTCAATGTTCACACGTCGGGCTGGCTGCAGGAATAGGAGAATGGGTTGGCAAAGCCAGCAGGGGCAGGGATGGGGGACCATGATGCCCACAGGCTCAGGCAGCCTTACCTGCACCTCCCAGGGCTGGACATCTGCAAGGCAGGGCAGTGAGTTGCAGCTGCTGGCAGCTGCCCATGCCATGAAGCCCCAGTTCTTGCCTTGGCCCAGGATCCCCGTGGGGTCAGCAGGGTCCAGAATGACAGGGCTGCAAACACAAAGAGTGGGCACTGCTGTCAGCCCTGGGCAGTGCCGTGGGGCCAGTGGCACGGGTCCCACAAGACATAGTCCTCACCGGTCACTGCGCAGCAGCCCCTTGACACAGGCACCGATCTCGCTGTGCTGGAGCGAGTAGTACTTCTCCCAGTAGATGCAGATGTCCTGATATTGGCACAGCAGCTTCAGCACTGTAAGGAAGCCCTGAGCCATGACAAAGGAATCGCAGGAGCCTGTGCCCTCCTCCCAGGCATAGATGGTCAGCAGCTCCAGGGCATACTTGGGGGGCAGGTCCGCTTTGGGGTTCTCTTGCTTCAGCTGGGGAGAAGACAGGGATGGGGGTGAGAGCTGGCTGGGGTGGGTGCCTAGTGGGAGCTGGGAAAGCTGAGCAGTCGCTCACCTCCTTGTACCAGTGCTTGACCAGTCGCAGGAGGTTCTTCAGCTTGGCAGGGCGGGGCTTCACGAACTTCTTCTGCAGCTCAGTGAAGCAGGGGGAAAACTCCCCAGGGTGGCTGCAGGCATTCAGGAGCTCCACGTACACTTCTGCCCTTGGTGGGGCATCCTCCATTACCTGCCCTATGGGGTGAGAAGGAGGGTGAGAGCCATCCCAGCACTAACACCACTGCCTGGCCCCACGCCAGCCTGCAGCACTTACCCAAGGCGTCATAGGCGGGCAGGATGTCCACATCAATGGACTCTCGGGTCTCCCTGGAGGAGAGAGTGAGGCTGAGGGAGCGCGGTGTATTGTCAGGACCCTTGTACTGGGGTGGACTGATGGACACATCAAACAGCAATTTCTCCCTGCAAGCCTTCAGCCTTATTTTGATCAAATCCAGCATATCCTTCCTCTTCTCCTTCTGCTTCTGGTAGCTGGATAAGCAGCTGAGGAAGAGCACCACATCGGCATCAGACTTGTTCTTCAGGGCTGTGCCCTTGCCCGCTGAGCCACCCTGCAGAGAGATACCCTGCCTGCTCAGCACCACTGCCCCTCAGCATGGGGATCGCCTGCCACCATTCCTGGAGCTGCCAAGGGAAACTGAGGCAGGGCAGGACCTGGAGCAGCAGGACAGAGGGAAGGGCAATAGTAAGAGTGCCAGCTAGCCCCTGAGCCAGGCAGCACTCACCTTGACCGTCTTGTTGACATGGATTTCGGTCCCAAAGCAGTCCTCCTTCAGGAAGTCACAGATCTGCTTCACCGTCTGCTTCACCTGCATGGAGAAAGCTGTGCTGGGCTCCAGGTTCTGCGCTATCCAGCCATCCAGGTTTCTGGCAGACACCATTCTCAGTCCACTCGTGAATGACACCTGGCTCACGTTCATGTTGCCAGGTGTGCTCACTCCTATTGCTCTCAACTGACTTGCTGCCTCCTATGTCCACTCCTGCCCACCTCCCACAGCCTGCTCCTCTCTGCAGCAGCTTTTAAAGCTCCCCAGGCCACCGCCCCTATGTCATCACTTCGGGGAACTTAAGGTGGCCCCAAGTCCTGCCCATGGGATCCCCCGGGTGTCCAAGTTGCCACTGCTGTGGGGGTTCAGAGGGGGCAGGAAGGACTGCGCATCACCCTGACATCCTACTGATGTGGTGGCAGCAGTGCAGGCGGCTGCCTGAGGCTGGTTCTGGGCCCCTGTGGGACCTCACAGCACAGGTGCCTGCGGTGGCACAGGGTCTCTCCTGGGTGCCCAGCTGGACAGAGATCCCACCTTTGGGACCCGGTGCCAGCCCCTGCCTGCCTGCGCCCATGGCAGGGGCTCAGGTGTCTGGGCTAGGGCGGAGCCAGCATTGGGACAGGGTTCGTGCTGGTGGCACAGTGTCACCAGGGGTAATGGGACTTGGCCAATGCCACCAGGGGCCCTGGTGTCACCACAGGCAATAGAATGTGTCTGTCAGCAGCGTTAGCAGATGCCCTGGCATCACTGCAGGCAATGAGATGCAGACAGCGCCAGTGCCACCGAGGCTCCTGGTGTCACCCTAAGTAATGGGACATGGCCAATGCCAGCACCACTGGGGGCCCTGTTGTCACTTCAGACAACGGGACACGGCCAGTGACAGTGCCACTGAGGAACGTGGTGTCAGCGCTGACAGTGGGGCATGGCCGGTGTCAGCATCACCAGGGATTCTGGTGCCCTCCCTTGCAGTGGGATGCAGCCGGTGCCAGCATCACCGGAGCTCCCAGTGCCCCTCGAGCCCGGCAGCGGGAGGCGCAGGCTGGATGGTGCTGCCCGTGCTGCCTTAAGTGCCGGACCCGGGAAACCGGAGTTTCGGTTTCTATTCCTCCCGCGACGGCGGTTTCGGTTTCTGACCCTCCTAAGCTTGAAACGAAAGTGCAAAGGGCTCTGTGAGTGCTGTCTTGGCCCAAATAAACTAGGAGTAGTCAAGATACTGAAACTCACGCCCAGAAACTCGGGTCAGGCGAGGCCAGGAGGATGGGCGGGGGCTGCAGGCAGCGGGACAGTGGGCTCCCGGGAGCTGGGGCTGACAAAAAGCGGGGGAAAGGGGATAGGGAATAGGGGCAGGAGCGTGAAGACAAGAAGTCAGGACGTGGGCAGAAAACAGGCAGGGGCTACGGAGAGGAGACTGTAAGGCACAGGGATAGGGACAAGGATGGGGCAGGGAAGCATCAGCAGCAGGGGCAGGGATATGTGTAAGATGGAGATAGGGTCCAGTCAGAATCAGGGACAGCACAGGGGTATGGACAGGGCCGAGCAGAGACAGGCAGGGACAGGAATACAGACAGGGCAGGGACAAGGACAGGAGTGGAGATATTGGTGGCAGCAGCAACATGGCCAAGGCAGGGATATGAGCAGGAGCTGGGACAGGTGTCCCCTTAGTCATGGGTGACAACAGGGCAGGAATACAGGCAGGAAAAGGGATACCAGGAAGGATGTAGGCAGGGAGAGGACCAGCAGTGGGGACAGGGGTACAGGCAGGGGCAGGGCTGTGGGCAGGGACAGGTGTCAGAAGCATTTCATCCCGAGGCATACAGGCAGGGCTAATGAGAAGCCAGGAGTGGAAACAACGCCAGGGCAGGGGTAGTGAGGAGGCAGGGATGAAGACAGTGTCAGGATAGAGAGAGGGGCAGGGACACGGGGAGGGAGAAAAGCAGAGACAGGGATACGGGCAGGGCAGCGAGAAGGGCAAGGACAGCGACACAAGGAGGGACAGGGATTCGAGCAGGGCGGGAAGCGAAGGGATAGGGGCAGGAAAAAGGCAAGGGCAGGAGAACAGGCAGGAGCAGGCAACGCAGGGATACGGACAGTTCCCACGGCGCATGCGCAGACGACAGCGGGCGCTCCCAGGGGGCCACGCGCGGGGCAGGGGAGGGGCCAGGGGCGGGGCCTGCCGGCGGGGGCGGGGCGTGGGGTCCGCGCGCGCCGGCCATGCCGCGGTCACGCCGCGCCGCGCGCCGTGAGTGGGGGGGCCTCGAGTGGGGGGGGCCGGGGACACGTGTGACACGTGTGACACGTGTGACAGGTGTGACAGGTGTCACACGGGTGACACGGCCGGTCTGACACGCGTCTGTCCCGCACCCCGCAGGCGGCCCCGGCAGCGCCCGGGCGGGCTCGCCCGGCAGCGAGGAGGAGGCCGGCAGCGAGGTGCTGAGCCACTGCAGCAGCGCCAGCGAGGGCGCCAGCCCCGCCGAGGAGGGACCAGGTGAGCCCCGCGGCCCCCCTGGTGTCCCCACGTGAGTGGCGGTGCCCCCCACCCGCGAGCTCCCCGCCTTCACGTGGTGCCGCCCGGGCAGGGAGCGAGGCGGCGAGTGAGCAAGGCCAGGAGGAGGAGGCAGAGGACCGGCTGAAGGAGCACATGGACAGCCTCCTGGACAAGAGGTGAGGAGCGGCTGCCGTCTGCCGTGGGCGCTTCTAGCGCGCTGCCCGTCCCTGCCAGCGCTGCCAGCCGGGGGCAGGGACGTGCCGTGTCCCGGGACACCCCGGGCTGTGACGTCCCGCGGTCTTTCGCAGCGCCAAGACGCGGCAGGCGGCACTGCAGAGCCTGCGCCTGGCCTTGTCCTCCAAAACCCTGTCCGAGTTCCTGCTGGAGCGCCGCCTCACGCTCACCGACTCCCTGGAGAAGTGTCTAAAGAAAGGTCAGGGCGCGGGCGGGCTGCGGGCGGCGGGGCCGGTGACCCGGGTCTAAGGGAGGTCTCTCCTGCTGCCCACAGGTAAAGGGGAGGAACAGGCGCTGGCGGGCACCGTCCTCACCCTCCTCTGCCTCCAGATGGGCTCCGGCCCGGAGGGAGAAGAGGTGTTCCGCAGCCTGAAGCCCCTTCTTGTCAGCGTCCTGACAGACAGCACGGCCAGCCCCAGCGCCCGGCAGAGCGTAAGGCCCGGCCCCTTTCCTCCTGGGGACACCTCAGTGCTGGGGAGAGCCTTTGGGGCCCCTGCAGTTGCAGGAGGGTGATGGGATTGGGTGCTGTGCAGAGCAGGGGGGCAAAGCAGGGACACCCCAGCCTGGCTTCTCTTTGGTTGGGTGCTGGATCTGTCCCGGCACTGCCTTCTCTTGACTGCCCTTTCCTCATTCATTTTGCCAGTGTGCCACGGCTCTGGGCATGTGCTGCTACATTGCTGCTGCTGACCTCGAGGTAACTGCGCCTGGGTGTCGCCCGTACCTCTGCAGAAGGGCACCCGGGGCTGCCATGCCACCTGCCCTCAGCCCATGGTGCCAGGGCAGCCTGGAGCTGAGCTGGGGTAGGGGTACAGGGACATCAGTGACAGCCCAGGCCCCTTCCCTGGGCAGTGTGGAGCTGAGCTAGGGGGAGGCCTGACTTGAAGAGACAGGGTGTTCTGGGTGGAGGAGCCTCTCCCTCTCTTCCTCCCCAAGGAGCTCTTGGTGGCTCTGGGCATGGTGGGTCCCCTTCAGTCCCCAGTGTGCAGCTCACTATGGCATCTTCATGGCAGCTGTGGTCTGACTGATGAGTTTCTCCCCTCCAGGACCTGGTTTCATGCCTATTCTGCTTGGAGGGCATCTTCAGCCCCCCCAGCACAGGTGAGGCGGGCTCAGCACCTGCCCAGCACGGGCCTCTGCACTGCAGCGCACTCCAGTCATGGTCCCTGCTCCTGACCATCTGCCCCCCCTCCCACCTCAGGAGCATTTTGGACAAGTGAGTGGGGTGTGGGGTGAGTGAAGGCTGGTGTGGAGTAGCCAGCTGTGGAGTAGGGAGGCCCTGACTGCCCCCCTGTCTCCCTGTCCCAGTCGCTGGCTGCAGCTGCCCCCACTGCTGTCCAGCAGCAGCGTCGCCCTGCGCATCCTGGCCGGGGAAACCATCGCACTGGTGTTCGAGCTGGCCCAGGACCTGGAGGTACAGCAGGAACTGCGGCAGTGGGTGGGCAGTAGCCGGGTGGCAGGGAAGGGGCTGCAGGCAGCGACACTCTGCCCGTGCCCTGGCTTAGCTGGCACTGACTAGAGTCACCAGCAGGTGACCAGGCAGAGGGGCTGGCCTGGGTCATCCCCCTGCCCTGTCCTGGCCATGGTGGCAGGGCCTGGAGCCACATCCCTCCCAGTTCCCTGCTTTTTTGCAGGAGGACTTGTGCCACCAAGATACAGAGTTCTTGTGTGCCCAGCTCAAGGTCCTGGCTACTGAGAGCAACAAGTACCGAGCCAAGACGGACCGACGGAAGCAGCGATCCATCTTCCGGGACATCCTGCGTTTCATTGAGGTGCTGGAGGCTGGTGATGCCCTTCCCTGCCGAGCCCCTCACTGTATGGCTGCTGCCTAGCTGCCTGGTGATTCCCCTCCATGGAGAGCTGGGGACACATGGGGCTGGTACCTGGGTTATTGCTAATGCCCCTCTTTCTGCTCAGAGCGGAGAGTACCAAGAGGAGACCATCCGATTTGGCCTGGAGTGCATGTACCTGGACAGCTGGGCACGCCAGCGGACCTACCAAGCCTTTAAAGAGGTGCTGGGCTCTGGCATCCGCCACCACCTCCAGGTAGGGGCTGGGCAGATGCACCAGGGATTGCCTGGCTGGTGCTGGTGGGTGGTGACAGGCCCCTGCTTCCGCAGAACAGTGAGCTGCTACGGGAGATCTTCGGCCTTGGGCCCCCCTTGGTGCTGGATGCGGCTGCTCTGAAAGCCAGCAAGGTCTCCCGCTTTGAGAAGGTGGGTGCCACCTCCCAGATTTTATGCCCACAATCCCTTCCTGTGCCACTGATTGAGTGTGGTGGGCGCTGATGGAGCATCCCTAACCCATCTCTCCTTCCCTCTACTTCCAGCACCTCTACAACTCAGCTGCCTTCAAAGCTCGCACAAAAGCCCGGAGCCGTGTGCGGGACAAGCGGGCGGATGTGCTGTGATGGGCTGAGAGGGGCAGAGCCCCCAGCTCACCTGGACTGCAGACCCAGCACTGTGAGGGGCGGGTGCCCCTAGCCCTTGGGCTTTTATTCATGTACAGCAGAGTATTTAATGCCTGGAGCTGCCCCACTGGGGGCTGCCCCCTCTTTTATTTTTTTAACCAAAGAAAGGAAGGATAAAAGAAGAGCAGGGGGAGGTGGTGGCGTGTCTGCTGTGTGCCTGCTCTGCGCTGAGGCTCCATGTGGCACAGTGGGAAGGGCTTTCACCAGAGCTTCTGCAGTCCCTTTTAGAGGCAGGGCTCATGTCCCCCCATCCCCAGTCCCGTGGGGACACCAGGGTAGCCTGGCACAGGTTGAGGGGTGACTGAGAGGGCAGAACTGTGCGGAGCTGTGGGGCAGCTGGCCTGGTGTCTGTGCCTGCGGCAGGAGCACTTGCTTTCACCAGCCCCTGCCTCCACAGCCAGTCTGGCACCAGGGGTGGTGGCAGAGCAGTGTACGGTGGCAGGCCCTGCCCAGCCCTGCCAGCTGCTCACTCAGCCCTTTTTTCAGCCAAATGCTTTATATGAAATAGTAATCTTGTGGGAAATTAATTACGGGGGGGGCAACTGCCCAGGTGGGCATGGGGCTGTGCCAGTTGGCAGTGCCTGCCACTCCAGGAATGTATCTATCGTGGTGATTTTCTAAGACTTTGATTGTAAGAGGTAATTAAAAGACTAATTGGAGGGTGCCTTCTGCCTTGTTAAGAGGAAGGGCTGTCACAGAGGTGGGTGCCAGTCCTTACAGCCGTGTCCCTTTCTCTCACAGCCTGGGTCAGGGGCCAGGATGCCCCTGTGCTGCAAGGGGTGATGCTGCCAGGTCTGAGTGAGTAAGGCTGCCTGCTGCCCCCTCCTGCCCTTCGCTGCCCCTTCCCGTGGTGGCCTGGAGCCCATGGTGGGGCTGGGAGCAGCTCAGCGGTGCCCGCCGGGCTGGGTGCTGGCATTGAGGCGAGCCCAGAGCTGCCTGCTGGCTGCCCGCAGCTGGTGCACGGCGTCCTCCTGGCTCTCCAGCCACTGGGCCAGCGCCCGCACGGACTGGCTCTGCAGGACTGCGGGGAGAGGATGGGGACATGTGGGCTCCCCTGCAGCACTCCAGCCCACCACCCTGCCCAGTGTCACATACCACTCAGGTAGATGGCCAGCGTGGCCAGGACCAGGCTCGCCAGTGTCAGGAGCACCAGCAGGGCCAGCAGCAGGGGGTGGCCCGGGCCGAGGCAGGGGCAGGGGCTGGCGGGAGGCACGGGGCGCAGGGTGGGCAGGAGCACCGGGGGCACGGGGGACACGGTCTGAGGTGGAGGCTGGCGCAGGCTGCTGGAGGAAGCCGGGCCGTTGCCTGCAGGCAGGGGAGAGAAGAGGTCAGAACCCAGCCACAAGCACAGCCGGGACTGGCACATCCACCCCCCACAGTGTTCTCACCCTCTGTGCCCTTCTGCCCGCCCGAGGCCAAGTGCAGGTCGCTGATGGACTCCACGGGGCACAGGCTGATGGCTCCAGGCTCACTGCTGTCAGGGTCTCCGGGCTCTGCCGGCGCGGCACCCTCAGCCCTTCCCATGCTGTCCGCTGGAGCAGAAGCAAAGGGTCAGTGTGTGCCCTGCCCACAACTCCTGCCTGCCCCAAGCACCCCGGTGGGACAGACCCCTCCCGGGGGGGATCCCAACTTTGGCAGCCCAGTGCTGTGCTGGGGCAGGCAGCCAAGGCCGGTGTTCCCTTGGCACAACCCTGCAGGCGCGGCAGGCAAGCGCTGGCTGTGCCCCCCTGGTCCTGACGCTGTCATCAGAGCACTTAGCAGGCAGGCACCTGGTGGCCACAATTCCGGAGCCTCGTTAGTGGGACTGGAATCTGGCCCTGGCCTGGGGGCAGGAATGTGCCACCCCCTGGACCCAACAGCCCAGGCACTGTGGGTCTGGCTGGGACTCCCAGGGCCAGCTGGGAGCTGGTGGGCAGGGCCAGGGCAGTGGCAGCCAGCGGTGTGGCTCAGCTTGCCCTGCAGGCACCTTGCTCAGGTGCTGCATTGGGGTTCAGAGATGGAGATGTGGGATGTGTGCTGTGCCAGGGGGACCTGGTGCCCACTGCCCAAGTGGGCAAATCCCTCATATGAGTGAGGGAGCTTTTTGGAAGCAGGCATGACTCCAGCACCATTTTGGGAAGCAAGCATGGAGTAGAGAGAAAGGGTTCTTTTCTAGGTGTTTGTGCATTTTTGAGCAGCGAGCAGGGCCCGTGCACTGTGCCCGTTGCAGAGCAGAGCAGGCTGGCACTGTGCCCATTCCCAATCCCTCCCAGGGTCAGTGGCGTGTCTCAGGGCAGCGTGGCGCCATGCTGCTGCTGTCCAGACTGTGTGTCACCCTGCAGGTTAGCGGGCATCAGGGCTGGGGAGCCTCAGCTGGTACCCAGGATCCCCTCAGACCCTCTGCAGGGCCTGCCTTTGGCTGGGGGCTACCCTGTGGCTACCCCCATCACCCTTGCATCTACTTCCCCTCAGCAGGGGGAAGAGCTGGTTGCATAGGTTTGGTGCAGGGGGCTGTGCCAGCCAGCTACCTGCCCCCTCCCCAAACCCTGCTGCCCTGCACCTGCAGCCTTGCAGGACCTCCTTCTTCCCTGGGCAGGCATCTCTGCCCACAGTTCCTGTGGCAGAGGGCACCTATCTGGCCACTGCTTCCATCCCAACCTCACAGTCCCGTGCCACCCAGTCCCCCCTGGGGTGCCAGGGCCCCCACCAGCCCCCAGCCCGCTCCCAGTGTACCTTCTGCAGCCTCCCTGGGCATGGCTCCCCGTGCCCTGCGCCTGGGCAGTGTGAGTGGGCAGTGAGGTGGTGCGGGGCCCCTGGGAGCTGGGCACTGGGTTGCCAGTGCGCCAACTGCGCCGCTTAAAATAGGACAGTGAGAAACACGGTTGGGGGGGGATAAAAATAGCTGTGGGGAGGGGGGCCCGGTGGTGTGGACAGGGCTGCCAGCAGCACAGTGCCACTGTGGCAAAGGGACAGCAGGTTGTGGCAGTGCTCCGTGCTTTCCCAGGGTAAAGGGGCTGCCAGCTCACCATGGGGTCAGGGCAGAGTTCATGCAGGGAAACTGAGGCCCCCTTGGACCCATCCAGAGCCAAACTGGGGGCTGTGCCATCTCTCAATAGCAATGGCAACTGTACCCAGCCTGGGTGTCCCACAGAACCCACCCCGCCACAGCTTTGCCCACAAGGACCATGCCAGCTCTGCCAGGAGGATTTATTTAACTTAACGAGACCATTAAGAAGTGCCAGCAGCAGTGCTGCCAGGGTAGGGGACCGTGGCAGTCCCCTGCCCGGGTCACCAGCCCCACGTGCCCTGTGGCGGGCAGGTGTCAGAGGGCGGGAGGTCCTTATGCCCATAGAGGCTGTGAGTGTGGGTGGGCACCACGCAGGAGGCAGCAGGGCCGGGACGGACCCGCTGGGCACAGCCCTCACCCGCCCAGCCACGGTAGCAGTGGCAGCGGAAAGCAGCCGGTGGGCTGGCACCGGGGCCAAGGTGCAGGAGGCTGCCCAGGTCATGGGGCTGCCGGCGCACGCAGCGCCCGTGTCCATGGCACTGCCTGTAGCTGCACTGTTGGGCCGCTGCCGTCACGTTGGCCACGTAGGGGCCCAGGGTGGAAACGAGGTAGTGGCGCAGGCTGGCACAGCTCTCCTGGGGAGGAAGCACCAGTGAGAACCCGCCCCGGCACTGGAGACCCTCCGGTCACCCCTCCCCAGCAGGCATCAGGGACGTGGCCATGCCGTATATCCCATGCCACCTCCTGTTGCCCACCACGTGCCAGCTCCAGTGCAGTGTGGGGCTGTACTTACAGCTGAGCGGGAGTAGGACATGTCTCCCCAGAGCACGAGTCCAGCTGCTCCCAGCGCTGCGCTCTCCCCGATGGTGTGCACCAGGTCAGCCTGCCCAGAACAGAGACGTGACTGGGCTGGGGAGGCACAGGCTGCGTCCCTGTGCCACGCAGAACCCCCTGGCACACACACTGCCAACTCCGGCCCCACAGGGCTTACCAGCTCCAGGAACCGGGGCGAGCGGCGGAAGGAGAGGCGAGAGTAGGTGATCACAGGGAGGAGGCCGCGGGCCCCGAAGGCGGCCACACGCAGGGCCTCACGCAGCCGGTGGTGGACGTAGCGGCGGCGCAGGGCAGGCGGCAGCGCTGGTGGCAGGTAGATGCTGGGGTAGAGGGCTGAAGAGGCGGCCCAGAGCCAGCCCAGGCGATTGTTGCGCTGCACCTCTGCCGGCTGGCACTGCCCAGTGTAGTTGGCCTCCTTGGCCCAGTTTCCATTGAGGCAGTCAGGGAAGCGGTAGAAACCCCAAAGCCCCCCTGGGCGCAGGCTCTGGCCCAGCAGAAGCGTCTCTTCCATCAGAGCCTGCGCCGCCTGCTCAAACTCCTGCCGGGCCAGCCGGAGCTGCCGCCGGGCCGGCAGGATGCCATGCCGGTCTCGCACCCACTGCTCCGAGGCTGCCCGGTATATCTTTTTGGTCCCCCAGTTTTGGGCCCAGAGGGGCCTCCACTCCTCCCAGTCCACCACGGCCAAGCCGTGGAAAGCAGGGCGCAGGAGGAGGTGGATGTCCTCAGCCACCCTGGAGAGGTGGGCGCCGAGAGGAACACGCTGGGGGATGCCGCCATTGCGGGGGACACCCTGCCGCGACAGGTAGGGGTACAGCCCAAACTTGTTCTTGTAGAAGATGGTGATGTTCTGGCCTGTGAAGCGGCCACCCTGGTTCTCCACGATGCCATAGTCACTGAGAGGCAGCACCACGCCGAAGCGGTGCTGGCAGCGCCCGGTGGGAACGTTCCACACCACGGCAAAGGGCTGGCCGCCTGACAGGGGCTCGGGTGCTGGGCTTTCCCTGCTGGTGGTGCCCAGTGCCAGGCACACCCACAGCACCAGCACCAGCACCATCCCACCTCACCGGCTGCCTGCGGGGCCAGCACCCTGCAGGGAAAGGAAAGCAGTGAGGGTGAGGCTGTGGGGCACAGCAGGCACCCCAGTCATGCTGGCACTCCCACCCTGGTATGCAGTGGGCTAGGATCAGCCACAGGTACCAGGTGCCCCACAGGCATGGCAGCCCACCCAAAAACCCCACAGGACCTGGTAAACTTGGGGGTTTCAGACTCCTCCTGCCTCAGCACTGGCAGTGGGCACCTCTACCTACTTTACCCTGATGTTGAGCCCCTGCCTGCCACATCCATTTCCCTGCTGGCTCCCAATCCTGTAGCGGGGGCACCATGACCCCCTTCTTCCCATTTCACCCCAGCACCTTGCCCAGCTGGGTGCCCTACCGCAGGACCAAGCCCCACAAGAGGCATGGTGGAGCCAAAGGCACAGCTGAGTCCCTCCCAGCCCAGGCAGAATCAGAGGGGGCTGGTGCCCCTTGCCGGTGCTGGCCAGCTGCCAGGGACGAGGGGATTAAGCAGCAGACAGGCCCGGGGGCCGCGTGACGCAGCAAGGGCAGCGCTAATCCCCCGGCGCGAGGCCGGACGCTCTCCTTGACCTTCCCATTCCAGTGCCTCTGGCTCTGACTGACAATGGCTGCCTCGCGGCGGGGGGGGTCTTGGTCACCTGCCCCTCTCACTGTGCAGCGCAGGGACCTGACCCTGCAGCCCCACTGCCATGCCCTACTCCCCCTGGTGCCCCTCCAGCCATCGTGTGCCTTGGTTTACCCAGGGCTGCTCAGTGGCAAGAGCAGCAGCCATGCTGGAGACCACCACACACCATCAGCCTCAACTGCCCTCAGTGATTCCCCTGAGAGGAGGAGACACTGGTGGGACTGGGTGGCGCTCCTGAGATCAATCCCAACCCCACAGTCTAGACTAGGCCTGGCTCCCTGCCATGCTGGTGGTCCCAGAGCCATGGCCAGGTGAGCCGGAGACCAGGTGGGAGTGGAGTCGGTGCATCCAAGCAGGGCAGGGTCTGGGGATCCACCCAGCAACGCTACCAGGGTGAACCAGGGAGGCTGGGGGAGCTGGTGCCAGCCCTAAAAAATAGCAGGCAGTCAGGCAGCGCCACAGCAGGCAGCTCCTGCCTGCACTGCTTTTAATCACCATCTTGGGGCCCCGGCCCCTCAGATGTCCTTCTTCATCCAGAAGATGGGGAGCCCTTTGGCGTCTCGGTGGGGGGTTTCCAGAAGGCTCTGTGTGCTGTTCTCAGCCAGGACACCCCTCGCCCAGATCACAGTCGGTGGAGGGGGTGGTGGTGGGACAGCGAGGGGTGGGAGGGGAGATGGGGGAGCAGAAGGTACCCGTGGCCTGATGGTGATGGTAGCACCAGGAGGGGCGGAGAAGAGCCGCAGCACCTCGGAGGATATGGTGGGGCTGAGGAAGGCCACGCTCTGCACCGGCTCACCCAGGACATAGCCCAGGTGGGCATAGAAATGCTGCTTGTCATGGGTGGTAAGGTGCAGGCAGCCAAACCCCTGGGCCCGGGCCCACCGCTCGGTGGCCTCCATCAGCCGCCGCCCATAGCCCTGACCCCGCAGCGCCCGGGCCACCACCACGCTCTCCACGAAGAGGTCACGGGGACGGCCGACCACACGGGAGAGTCGGACATGGCCCACGAGCTGGCAGGGACCCTCCCGGGGGCCAGGGATCTCCGTAGGGCCCCGGCTCCGCAGCAGCACTAGGCAGGCAGGAAAGGCGTCCGAGGAGCGCTGGAGCGTGTGGAGCCGCGACGCCCGGCTCTTCCCCCACTCCTCGCCCAGCAGCTCAGCACAGGCTTCCAGCAGCTCCGGCCTCTGGTGCAGGGGGACCAAGCTGAGCTCCTCTGACACTGAGCCCATTCTTCTCACTGACAGGAAACCAAGCAGGCCACAGTTTAGAGGCAGCAGAAGACAGACCATGTGTGTCCCACCAGCCCAGCACTGGCCCCAGTGCAGATGCAGTTCCCCAGCAGCGCAGACAGATCAGTTCATGGGGGTTAGTGGCAGGTCCAAGGTCAAACAACAGACCCATGGCAGGGAAGTGGCATGTGGTGCCAGCTTCAGGAATCTGTGCCTTGAGACTTGCAGGCAGGTCTGGCACTGCTAAACCAGCGGAGGGGCAGGAGACACAGTGCTGGTCTTGCCCCCTCTCCAGCTCTGCCACTAGCTCCTGCCACCTGGGCACCTGTCAGACTAGCCAGCTCATCGTATGTGTCCCCAGGATGGGGCTTCCAGGGGGATCTGACAGCCTCTGAGGGGTCAGAAAACCCCTACCATAACCACCATGTGGTGGGGACCCCTCTCCCAGCTTTGTGGCTGTTCCCATTGCGAAGGAGAAGCCGCAGGCAGAAGGCAGGAAGAACTGCCACAGCAGTTTATAAAATGGGGTTGAGCAAACTGCTCCACTTCCCCTCTGGGGGTGGGGAGAGCTTGGGCTTGCCCTCCCACACCCTCAGAGTGCCCCCCAGTCACTCCCCGAGCTCCGAGCCCCCTGACTCCCAGCTCAGCCTGCAATGACCCCTTCAGACGCCACACAGCACCCCAAGACCCCACTGGCACCCTGGGTGGCTGATGGTTTCCTTTTATCCACCCAGCAAAAACACGCGAGGACACGAACACCACCTGCCTGCCACTCACCTTGTCTGCACCCACCTTCCCTGTGTCTACCCTGCTCATTCTTGCCCTGCTCCCACCCACCCTGCTCTTGCTCCCCCTCCTCACTCTCACCCTGTTCACTCTCCCCCTGCTCACACTCACCCTGTCCGCAGTTAACCTGCCCACACTCACCCTGCCCGCTCTGCCGGCTCCTGCGCCCTCGGTGCCTGCGCAGCAGCACGGCAGGAAGCAGCCCAGGCTCATGACCAACCACAGAGCCTGGTTCTGCTTTCCTGGTGTGAATGACACGTCTGTCCAGGGCCCCACGGCACCCCCACTTCCCCACTCTGCACCCTGACACAGGACACCCATCCTGCCTGCACTCCTCCATCGCTGCAAACCACTCGGCATCCACATATGGTGCACAAATAGGAACGGCTTCAGGCAGCTGATCGCTGCCCCCACCTCATGGCTGCACCCCCTGAACACACAGTACCCACCCCACCACTGACCACCATCGCTGACCATCCCTGACCCACCACTGATCCATCGCTGACCCCATCACTGACCCCATCACTGTCCTACCACTGGCCCATCATTGATTCCACTGCTGACCCCCCCACTGACCCATCACTGGTCTCATCACAGACCCCAGCACTGACTCACCACAAGCCCACCACTCCCCCGCCCCCGGGCCGCTATCCCGCCCCGTTCCCCCTCCCCGCCGTGCCCCGGTCCCGCCCGTACCGCTCTCCGGCCCCGCCGCCGCCGTCACTTCCCTCGCCCCGCCCGGCCCGGCCCGGCCCGGCCCGCCCCGCGCGCCCCCGGGCGGCCGGAGGATGCGCCGCCCGTGCCCCCACCCCGCTCCCGAATTCCCCGCATCCGCACACCCAGCCTTGGCCGTGGCAGGGCGGCGGCACACCCTACCCTGAGCCACCCAGCCCTCCGCAGGGCCTTCCTCTCCAGCCCCAAGGACCCCATGGCAGACCTGCAGTGCCGCAGCTCCTCCCGGAGCAGGGCTGCCTGAGGTCCTCCTTCCCTTCTCCCCAGGTCGGACACCATGGGGGAGCTCTCCATCCGTCTCTTCCGAGTGGCGATGGGGCTCATGGCAGGTGCTGACATGAAGCTGATGAAAAAAGAGGTGCGGGACAGCCCTGCGCTGCTGCTGCTGCTCCTTCACCTGCACGACCAGGAAAAGAGTGTGGTCAGGGTGGGATTCCCCTCTTGTCTGGTCCTTTGGGTAGTGCAGTGCTGGCACTGGACCCTTCAGATGTGTCCCCCTGAGGTCCAGCTTGCTGAGTCTCCAGGCAGAGACCCCCTCCCTTCCCACTGCTGCCTTTCTGCTCCTGCTGCCTGGATGGATGGGGTGGTGGGTCCCTTGCCCACCCATCTCCCTCCATCCTGCCCCTGGCATGGCTTCCTGCAGCCTCAGCCTGGGCAATGGCTCCACAGCAGCCTGGGGCCACCAAGGCCAAAACTTTGTAGCCCTGACAGGCTGCCAGCCAGAGAGATTGGCTTCCCTTGTATGTCCTGGGGTGCTGAGCCTGGGAACAGCATCACTCCCCAGCTGGTGCATCTACCTGCACAGGCTGGGACAGGCCCTGAGCACTGCCACTGTGTCCCTGATGGTAGTGGTGGTGGTGGCATCTCTGCTGCACAGCAAGCTTCTCCAGCGAGGACTCTGCTGCGGCACAAGGAAGCAGCAGTCTGAGCCCTAGGATGCTCTGCAGGTTGGGGTATCTGCTCTTCCTGATGTCTGACAGAAGAGAAGAGACCTCAGCCAGAATCCTCCAGAGAGCAGCTGGACAGCTGCTCCCTCCCTAAGCCTGTTGCTTCACAGAAACCAGTGCAGATCCTTCTCTGCCTCCACTAGTGCCAAGGAGAAAAGAAGCTGATTGTGCAAAATAAAGTTTCTTCCCAAAAGCAGAATTTAACTCTTAGGAGCATCTCCTGTCCCAGATAGAGAGGCACTACCCCAGCACAGCCAAGGATGGGACCCTGAGAACCCCCGAAGAACATGGGACGGGACCAGAGGCCGTGCTCCCCTGGCTGAGGGTCCCTAAGAGGCAGAAGGTGTTGACGATGACTTGGGAAGCAGCCACACTGTCACTGCCACGATGACTCTGCGTCTGGGGCCTGCGGGGCAGGGCCCGAGGAGCCATGGCGGGCAGAGCGGGGAGTGCCGGGGCTGTGACAAGCGGGCTGGGGGTGCGGGTCCCCAACACGCGCGGCCGGTCCCCGCGGCCGGGGCGGGGCTTAGCTCCGTATGGGCGGGGCTAAGGACCGGGGGCGTGGCCTGTTTCTGAGGGGGCGGGGCGTCACCCCTGAGTGACAGCGCCGCCACCGCGCGGGCGGGGAGCGGGGCGGGGAGGCGATTCCCCGGGACCAGAAGGGCCAGTGAGAGGCGGGGCCCGGCCGCCTCCAGCCAATGGGCGCTGCCGGGGGCGGGGCCCGGTGCCGGCGTGCGGCGGGCGGCCCCACGTGTCCCGGCAGCATGGCGGCGGCGGCGGCGGCGAGCGGCAGGAGGGCCAAGGCCCAGCGCGGGGCCGCGGGACGGCGGCGGCCGCGCCCGGCGGTGAGGGACGGCCCGGGGAAGGAGGGAGGGAGCAGGGCGAGGAGGGACTGCCCCGGCGGGGTGGCCGCCGTCGCGCCCGTTTGGCCGCGCCCGTTCCCGCGTTGATCGCCCGGTCCCGCAGGTCCCGAACGCCCAGGGGAGACCGCGGGCGGCGGCCGGCCGGCCCGCCGACGAGGAGGTGTCCAGCGACTCCGAGACGGAGAGGTAAGGGTTGCGCCAGGGAGGTGCCGGTACCGGGAGAGTGGCGGTGCGGGGCGGCTCACGCACGCGTGTCCCCGCAGCCTGTCGTTGGGGCGGCGGCGGCGAGAGGCGGCGGCGGCGGAGGAGGAGCTGGACGAGACGCCGCAGGAGAAGAAGCTGCGGCTGGCCAAGCAGTACCTGGAGGAGCTCCGGCAGCTCGGTGAGTCCCGTCCGGCCCCGGTGCCCCGGCGGGGCGGCCCGGGCGCTGTGCCCGGCTCTCACGCACTGTCCCGCCGCAGAGGAGGAGCGGGCGGAGGAGGAGGAGGAGGAAACCCAACCGGCGGATCTCATCGGCGACCGGCTGAAGGAGGACGTGGTGAGCGGGGGGGCGGGCGCGGACCCGCGGTCCCGGTGGCGGCGGCGGGCTCTGTTCCCCTCCCGCGGGACCGGGGCTAGGGCCGCCTCCGCTGAGCATCCCACTTCTCCCCCAGCTCGAGCAGAAGGGCCGGCTGCAGCGCCTGGTCGCCAAAGATGTAAGTGCCCGGTGCTGGACCGTAAGTGTCAGCTTTGGGTGACGCTCGGGCATGGCCAGCACCCCACGGCCCTTCTCCCGCCCACGGTGCGGTGCTGGGATACTCCCAAGCCTGGGCAAGGGACCGGGGCAGCCCAGTTCACATCCCACTCTCCCTGCAGGTGCAGCCTCCGGATCCAGCCAGCATCCGTGTGCTGCGGGGACACCAGCTGCCTGTCACCTGCCTGGTCATCTCTCCCGATGATAGGTTCATCTTTTCTGCTTCCAAGGATGGCTCCCTCATCAAATGCAAGTGTTCACCTGGGGCTGCAGCTGCCTGTTCTGCAGAGGACCCCACAGCAGCAGGGCTGTGGCTGCCTGTGGCAGTGACTTAGCCTTCGGCTGCTCCGGGAATGTGCATTGTTTTGGGTTTTGTGGGAGGCTCGTTAGCACTTCTGGGAGTGGTGGGAGGCTCCCAGAGGGTGATGATGGCCGTGCCTTTCCCACAGGGGAGGTGGACAGCGGGAAGAGGCTGTGCGTGGTGCCCGGGGGCAAGAAGGGCACAGAGGAGCGGCACATGGGACATGCATCCCAAGTCCTCTGCATGGCCATCTCATCGGATGGCAAGTACCTGGTACGGGGACAGGGGCCAGAGAGGTGACCATGGGGACTGCGTCTTCTCCCAAGGGTCCTGGGGGTTGTGTCCCACACTCAGATGTGCCTTGCCCAGTTAAAGCAGCCCCTACCCCCTACAGATTTAAGGATGGGTCCCCAGGACCACCCAAAAGCACATGGGGTGGGAATGGAGGGTGAGATGGGCTGTGGGTCCCTGAGAGGCAGGTCTTGGGCATCCCCTGCTGTCTGCCAGGCCACAGGAGACAGGAACAAGCTGATCATGATCTGGGACACAGCCACCTGCAAGCGCCTGCACATCTTCACAGGGCACCGTGACGCTGTCTCGGTGAGTCGAGGGCATTGGGCGCGGTGCCTGTGGGGCTGGGCAGCCCTGTCCTCCCTGGTGCCCCTCCCTCACTGCTGTGCCGTGTCTGTCCATCTGTCTGCAGGGCCTGTCCTTCCGCAAGGGGACACACCAGTTGTACAGCGCTTCCCACGACCGCTGCGTCAAGGTCTGGAATGTGGCAGAGAACGCCTATGTGGAGACCCTGTAAGGCTGGGGGGGATCCCACTGACCCTGCCAAAGGGTGTGCCAGCACCCCTGGGGGAGGCAAGGCGAGGGGGCAGAGGACCATGCTTGCCACATCTCTTTGCTGTCTTCCCCTCCAGGTTCGGGCACCAGGACGTCATCACAGGGCTGGACAGCCTGAGCCGGGAGTGCTGTGTGACAGCCGGGGGACGGGATGGCACCGTGCGGCTCTGGAAGATCCCCGAGGAGACACAGCTCGTGTTTTCTGGGCACCAGTAGGTCTGGGGTGGGAGAGGGAGCTGTGGGCAAGCATGCCCAGCTGGGGCAGTGGTGTGTGGCTGCCAAGCATCTCGAGGAGCACCCTGGGGATGCTGATACCCTGGCGAGCCCATGTCTCCTGAACAGGATCCCAAAGCACTCTTGTAACTGCTGGCAGTTGCCCCTTCTCTTCACAGGGGCTCCATCGACTGTATCCAGCTCATCAATGAGGAGCACATGGTGTCTGGTGCTGACGACGGGTGAGCACAGGGCTGGGGCAGTGCCTGGGATGGGCTGGGTGCCCCCTCAGCCCTCTAACCCCTCACCTCCCCATCAGGTCTTTAGCCCTGTGGGGGCTGACGAAGAAGAAGCCGCTGGCACTGGCTCGGCAGGCGCACGGCATGCAGGATGCCCAGGGCCTGGAGCAGCCCTACTGGATCTCAGCCGTGGCCGCCCTGCGCAACAGTGACCTCCTGGCTACAGGTGTGTGGCAGCCGATTTGGGGGTGTAGGGGAGATGTGTCCTGCTCCCATCCCTGTGTCAGGGTGCATGACAGTCTCTTCTCTGCCCCAGGCTCCCACAGCAACAGTGTGAAGCTCTGGAAGTGTGGTGAGGGATTTCGGCAGCTGGAGCACCTCTGGGACATCCCCTTGGTATGGATGGATGGGCAGGTTGGGAATTCTGGAGCTGGGCTGGAGGGTCTCACTGCAGGATCTACCCTCCCTAGACAGCAGGAGGAGGCTGAGGGATCCCCTTAACCTGCCCTGTCCCTTCACTCTGCCCTGTCCCCTCCAGGTGGGTTTTGTCAACAGCCTCAAGTTCTCGTCATCTGGTGACTTCCTGGTGGCTGGCATTGGGCAGGAGCACCGGTACTGATCCCCCTCCCTGGCACTGCCTAGGGGTGCAGCCCCCTTTCCTCCTGTGATTTCTGGAGGGTGACTCACCTCTCTTATCCACAGGCTTGGACGGTGGTGGAGAATCAAAGAAGCCAAAAACAGCATCTGCATCATCCCCCTTAAACAGAGGGCCCCAGCCTCTGGCCATGAGTCCCCTGGCAGCTCCTAGCCCCTGGTGCTGGAGCCGCTGGAGCAGGTCATTCTGTCCCTGAAGCTGCACCTTGGTGCATCCTTGGTGCAGCCACCCCCCTGGGGTTGGCAGGATGTAAGCAGGGGGTGTCGCACAGCCTTGCTGGCCCCCGTATTGTGGTGTGGCTCTGCCCTCTGCGAGGGTCTGTCCCCTTCCCTCAGGTTCGGCTGGACCTGAGCTCTGGAACAGTCCATTTTGTAAAAAAAAAACCACCAAAACCACTTTATTTACATAAATTACAAAAAAAAAAAATAATCACACTCTTGCTCACAGAAAAAATCTACTCTTAAAAACGTGGTTGGGCTCAAATACCTGGGTCCCGTTACTCGCCCTGAGCCTCCAACGGCCCCCCCTGGGATCTGCAGGGGCTGGGGGCCAGTGGGAATTCACCTGCCCCCTCTCCTGCCCCATCTCCCACGAAGGGCTGAGAAGCGCCACGCACAGCGAGGGGAGCGATGGGGGGCTTGGGCCCAGCCCAGCCACACTCGGCAGCTCTGCTGGGGCCAAAACCAGGAGGAAAAGTGAAACTGCGAAGCGCTGGGAAAAGGGTGACGTGGAGCACGGCTTGGCACAGGGTGACAGGGAAAGCACGGTGGGCGATGGGGCGAGGGCAGTGTGCCAGCATGGGGGCTGGGTGTGGAGGGAGAGGAGGTACGGCGTGGATTGGCACAAGAAAAGCGGGAGTTGGAACGTGGCTTTGCGAGGCGGGGGGGTCACGTTGTGCGCCAGGGCTCAGTGCAATGGACAAGAAGGGGGTATGTGTGCCACAGTCAGTGCAGGGAATGGGGGCCGCACACCACAGCTCGGTGCAAGGTGCGTGCAATGTGCACTACGGCTGAGTGCAAGGGACAGAGGGACACTCACCGTGGCTCAGTGCAGGGGGGCGGCGGTGTACAATGGCTCAGTGCAGGTGACGCAGAGGGACATGCGCCGTGGCTCAGTGCAGGGGTTGGGGATGTTCACCATGGCTCAGTGCGGGGTGCAGAGGACGTGTAACGTGGCTCAGTGCAAGGGAAGGGTGACACGTACCGTGGCCCGACACGTGGGATGTGTAGCTCGTGCTGGGGCAGGGGCTGAGCCTCCCGACTGCACTGGGCACCTGGTCAGGCTGTGCGGCGGGCACTGCTGTCCCTGGGGAGGCAGCAGGGGTGCCCTGTGGCAGCACCATGGCCTGGCACCCCCATCCTTCACAAGGACGACGTCGTGGAGTCCACCACCTCGCGACCGTTGCACACGGTGGGCACGTACTGCGAGGCTGAGCCTGGCCAGGAAGGCAGCAGTCAGGGGTGAGTTGGGGTCTGGCAGCAGCACCTCACAGCACCCCACTGCAGTGGGCTACGGATACCCAGGATATGGATACCATTTCACCCCCCAGCTGATGAAAGGTGCCCAGGGGTGGCCATGGCCCCTGGGGGTGGAGTGGAGGGTTCCTGGAATGGTGAGAGGCACTTGGAGGCAACCAAATCCCCTGGCTTGCGGTGGAGGTTGCCTGAAGTGGCCATGTCCCCCTGGGGCTGGGGCTGAAAGTGCTGGGGGTGGCCACGTTCCCTCAGAGCAATGACATGCCCCAGGAGCAATACACATCTGGCAGCTATGCTGTCCTGGGAGATGATGCGCTGGGACAGGGCACAGGGAAGAGCCACTGGGGACACAGTATCCTCCATCCTCCCCATTTCCCATCAGGCCCTACACCACCTCCACCTTCCTTCAGGAGCCCATGCTGGGGTACTCCCGCACACACCCTCTCCCACCAAGAAGGGGATGTTGCCACCCCAGCCCTTCCCCAGCCCCACTGTGCTCACCTTGGGACTGGCTGGAGCTGGCGGCTGCCACACTGAACCGAGCAGTGCCCACGCGGTGACTGGCCACGTTCTTCTGCGGCTGGAAGAGTATGATGTGGAGCTTGGGGGTGAAGAGGCAGCCGAGGACCACGGTGCCGCTGAGGCTCACCGAGATGCACATGGTGGTGGTCTGGACCTGGAGACAGGGTGGGGGGGCATCAGGTGCTCCACCCACCGGCCGTCTGCCCCAAGGAGGGCCGGATGAAGCCTTCACTGTGGCACTGGCCAGCCCCACTGGGCACAGACTCCACCCTGCAGGGACATCCCACCACACGCCACACCACATCCCTCCACCAGACCCATGGGCAGAAGATGGGGAATGCCTTTATGGGATCACGTCACCCCTGCAAAGCAGGTACACCCTGAGCAGCATCCCAGCCCTGCCAACGTGCTGCTTTGGTGCAGTGCCTGGGCAGAGCCCAGAATCCCCCATCCCAGTGCCCACTCTCTCTGGAGGATGCAAACCCTTTCTGGAAGCCCACGACTGTAGCTGTCCCTTCCGAGTACTCAAGGCCTGTCAGAAACATGTTTGGTTGCCCTGCCAGGGAGCCTGAGGTGCTGCAGCTTGCATCCCGTGCTCTCCAGTCCCTGGCATTGCCTGGCTCCCCAGGGACCATGCTGGCCCAGGGTTGGCATTCATGTCCTGGGGTGAGATAACTGGATGAGCCAATGACTCATGCTTTCATGTTTCAAGGCTGAAGGGTGACACACCACTCCTCCATGATCAGGCTGAGGGGGTCTCTGGAGGTCTCAGGGCCACTTCCCATCCTCACCCTAGCAAGGGAGAAGAGAGTGGGTTCTCTCTCCAGGGCTCATTGCGCTCTCAGCCACAGGTTTTCAGGATCTTTCACCTGTTCCTGAATGCCCCAGCGCAGAGGTGACCATCAGTGAAGAGATGCATGGATAAAGACACTTCCCCAGGCCCACAAATCTCCAAACCATAAACCCCACAGGGCCCAAATCTCCAGGACCACTTAGATCAGGCCCTATTAGAGCCCCCCCCCGAAGCACAGGCTCTTACACGGTAGTCGCTGGAGGTCACGTAGAAGATGGGCAGGAAGGCCAGCCAGATGATGCAGGTTGTGTACATGGTGAACCCAATGAACTTGGCCTCATTGAAGTTTTCGGGGCATTTCCGTGTCTTGAAGGCGTAGACCGTGCAGAGGACAATCAAGAGGACATTGTAGGTGAGTGAAATGAGCATGTTGGAGTCACGGTTGTTGCACTTGAGGGTGACGATGTACCTCTTGTCAGGCTCAGTCTCCTTGCCTGTGCCAGGGGTCTCCACCAGCAGCCAGATGATGACGATGATGAGCTGGCAAGAGATGAGGGCCATACAGATGACCACCTGCGACGTGGGGCTTATGAACCGGGGGCGCTGGACCCCCTCCTTCACCCCGCTGAAGATCCTGGCGATGCGGTTCGTTTTGGTCAGGAGGGCCGAGTAGCAGACGGCGAAGGACGTGCCCAGCCCCAGGCGCCGGAGCGTGCACACCTCGGTGGAGGGTTTCGCGATGAAGATGAAGGTCATGCTGTAGCACATGAGGACCCCGGTCAGGAGGATGTAACACAGCTCCCGGCCGGAGGCCTTCACAATGGGGGTGTCATTATTCTTCACGAAGACTCCGATAACGAAGAGGGTGGAGATAAAGCCCAGACAAGAGATGGTGACGGGACCAATGGCCCAGACATCTTTCCAGCGGATGTACTCTTGAGGCAGCTCGTAGCAGCCGTTCAGGGTCTCGTTGGGCCAGTAACCAAGACCACAGTCCATGCAGGTGAACTCATCCAGCAAGTACTCATAGGGCTGGCAGGGGATGCAGATCCAGCAGCAAATGTCCCCGGGCTGCATGCTCTTGATCTCATTCTTTTTGCAGGGGTCACTGCACTGAGACACAGGGATGGAGGTCTCGGCCCACGGGATGAGGCTGGTGTCGAGGATGAGCCCCTCTGCCCAGTAGCCCACTTTCTGGTACCGATACCGCCCGTCCACGTGGTGATAGTTGAAGATGTTGTAGCGACCAATCCCATCACCATAGCGGTCAAATCGAACAACGCTCTCTGTGTCTGCTGGCCTGAAGGGAGCTGGAGGGAGGACAAGGGGAGACCGTCACTGCCATGGAGCAGGAGAGCACTTGCTCCCAGCCTGGAGGCAGAGCTCCTTCAAAGGATCACATCCCACCATAGCCACAGCTCAGTGTCCAATCTGTTTCTTGCCTTCACTCCCATCCTTGCACACATTAGGAGCAGGAAAGCAAAGGTGGAGAACTATATCCCCACCTGCCTGAGAGCCCGTCAGCCCGAGCCAGCTCTGCAGGGGCAAAGAGGGGAACTGTGCACCCTACAGGTTCTCCTGTATGTGACACCTGAATAGCCAGGCTCAGCCCAAGTCATAGAGGACATGTTTCTAATCCACCCCAAAATATGTGAGTCCCTGATCAAGGGTATCCCTTCAGTTTTACCCCTGAAATGTGAAAAAATCACAACACTTGCAAGCAAATGCTCCAAGGAAGGGCTCCTTGTGGAGCGGGTCCCATCCAGCTGTAGCAGGATGGAATTGCTCACCGGCTTCTCCGCATATGTCTCCACTGGGGTCACAAGGCCCAAAGATGATGGTGGGCTGTTGGCACCCTGAGACAACCACAAGCCATGGCACACAGGTCCCTGTGTGTGAACAGGCTGGAGGAATTGGAGGGTCTTGGGTCAAATTTGGGTCTCCATCTTTCCCGTCCCACCACCCATCCCTTTCCAGTTTGGCAGCCAAACTCCATCTCCACCTTGGACTCACCATTAAAATTAACATTGAGAATAAAGTCCTTGTAGAACCTCTTGCCATTGACGGGCTTCATGGCATCACAGAGCTTGGTGTCATTGGGGCACAGTGCCCTGTGCATGTTGTGGAGTGAGTGAGCCATGGCATAGACCGCATTGACCACAAACGTGATCTTGGACTCTGGCTCAAACTTGCCTGTCTTGAGGGAATACCGGCTACAGTCCTGCGTGTGGAAGCTGCACTTAAACCTCTGTTCCCAAAACTCACGAAACCAGGGATTTCGGCTGTTATTGTAGGGGTGGAGGTTAAGGAAATAGGCAGCAAACTCCTTGATGGGGTAGGCTGCCAACTCGATGGTGATAGCTCCCTCCGCCACCGCTTCGCTCCCGGCCACCACGCTCTCCAGGGCTCCCCACCCATCGCTGGCCACCCACATGAAGGACACATTGGCTCTCTGGGCAGCCGCCAGCAGCTCCCGGGCGTCTTCACTTCGGGTGAAGAGCACGACCACTCTGGCATTGGGCTTCTGCAGCAGAGCCCGGACCACCCCGTCATAGGTCTTCTTATTCATGGAGCGCCCCACCTTCTCCGAGGTAGCAATGCAGATGTTTCGCATGCGGGCTTCTTGCTCAAAGGCCTCAATCCCCGTCTCCCCATAGTCACCCTCCGAGGCCACGGTGGAGACGTAGGTCCAGTTGAAGAAGCGGAGGATCTCTGCCATGGCTTTGGCTTGGTAGAAGTCTGGCGGGACGGTGCGGGCGAAGTAGTCATAGCGGGACTTGTCACTGAGCTTGGCACTGGTGGAGGCATAGCTGATCTGTGGGATCTGGAAGAGCCTCAGCAGGTTGGCCACCTGAGTGGAGGAGGAGAGGTGATTGCCTGAAGATGCGGCCCAGCAAGGGATATTCCCACTGGAGGACCACTGCCCAACATCCAGTGCTGCACAGTGCTCCCAAGCACAACCATGGGGCTGATAAGCAACCCACCCCAACCCGGAGCATCCTGGTCTGTGGAGGGACCAAAGAAGAACGAATGGCACATTCGCAGCGTGCCTGGGCCCTCAGACATGCTCATTTATATTTTTTTCTTTTTTTCCTTTTTCTCTTTTTTTTTCCTTTTTTTTCTTTTTTTCCCCCTTTTTTCTCTTTTTTCTTTTTCTTTTTTTTTTTTTATTTCAAACACTCCCCTCTGAAATTTGGGTCTGCGGAGAGGATAAATAGACTTGTGGCAAAGCAGAAACTGTGCTGTGGGTGACCTGTGGGAGATGCTTGTAAGCAAGGAGAGAGCCAGGACGCCTGGCAGCCCCACAGCACAGGGTGGGAATGGTTCTGAGGGCTGGAGGCTGGGGCAGAGCCCCCCACCCAGGCTGGGGGATGCTGCAGAGATGGGTCAGGGGATTGGCGCCTGTGCATCCCATATTGGGAGCCCCAGCAGGACTGGCACCTTCTAGTGCTTGGCAGAAGCCCTCGTTAGCTTCAAAGGGGAAAAAAGCCCTGCTAATGAGGCTGTTAAAACCCAGGCTCCGGGGGCAGCAAGGGTGTGCTGGCTGGGCTGCGGAGCCGGCCCACATCTCAGTGCTCCCCAGGCAAGAGACACGGCTTAATTAACGTGGACAAATGATCTCAACAACAAAGTCCCCTAACGGCAAGAATGCCCCTGAGCGCAGCAATGTCGCTGCCAGTCCCCACCACACATGGGAGCTGCCAGCCCGTCGTGCCCCCACAGTGCCCCCCATGCTCCCCAGCCAGCCCACACTCTGCCTCTGCTGCCACCTGTCTGTCCAGGGTCGGAGAGTGCCCCTTGCTGTGGGCACATACCCGGCGGGCTGGACCAGGATGCTGTTTCCATCATCCAGCCCCAGCTCCCTCCACCCTATGGATGGGGATGCAGGGACCCCAGGGACCAAGAGACATGGTTTGACACACACTGGGGACTCATTAAGTCTCAGCGGGCACGTGGCTCAGTGGCCACTCCCAGGTCTCAGCTAGGCCTGCTGGCTGCTGCATCCTCAGGGGATGCTCTTCTCCCTGCCAAAGTCAGCCCTTGGGTCCACAGAGCTGTGCTTTTGGGGGCTGAGCTGCACCCCATCCAGGGTGACAGCCAGGTCCAAGGCTTGAAGTGCCTGCTGCTATGGGATCATGGGGGTTGTGGGGGGCAGTGGCCCCCTGCCCCCTGTGCCCACCTTGCCCTGGCCAAACAGCCCTATGACTGAACCCCTCAGAAGTCCATGTTCCTTGCAGCCAGCTGCACATCTCAGGCCGGATTTTGGGGGGCAGAGGGCACAGTGCCACTCTGCCTCCCACAGCACGGACGTGAGTATCAATATCATCCTGGGCTGAGGAGCTGTGCCGTGTGACACGCACCACCCCCATGTGAGACAGGCTTGGCTCCCACGGCTTATGGCAAGTGGGGGGTTTTCCCACAGCTGGGATTCCTGGGCAGTACCTGGATGGAAACGTCACTGTAGGAGCCCCCGATGACGCCGGTGATGGCAGTGGGCACGTCATCGTGGACAGCGTAGGAGCCGTCAGGACAGATGTGCTCGGAGCCGTCCACCCTGGTGAGGGAAGCCCGGACAAAGTCCAAGGATTGCTCCAGGGCATAGGTGTCCTTGGAGCAGGTGTCGAGGATGTGGGCGCCCAGCTTCACCCCTGGCAGGATGCTCCTGTCCTTGTTGATCTCGTCCAGGGCAAAGAGCATGGCCTCCAGGCGCTGGATGCCCCGGTGTTCGTTTATCTTGCCGCAGTCTTCACTCCCCACTCCTTTCTCGTGGACGGGGAAGAGGCCCCCGATCACCAGGTCCCCATCCATGCTGATCTCCTTCTTGCCAGCCATGCCATGCCCTGCAGCCAGGCAGGTGGCCAGGTGCATCAGCCACAGCCAGGCGGCCAAGGGGACCGCCATGGGGTGTGCTGGCACCAGCCGGGTGACCCGTGCCACCCCGTGTCACCTGCTGCCACCCTTCAACGCAAGGGAAGGCTGTCCCCAGGCATTGGCTGGCAGGGGGTGGCGTGGCGTGGTGTCCCTGAAAGAGGGGTCGTACCACCCCGGCAGAGCCCTCGACACCTGGAAAAGCAAAAGAAAAGCTACTGAGACTGTGGGCTGCAAGGCAAGACAGGGACCATCCCCAGGGACAATGTCAGTGCTGCACGGGCAGGCAAGGGCATGAGCCTGCCTGTGCCCCCCACCTGGGGTGCCCTTAGGAAGGAGCCACCTGCAGAAGGGCGAGGTGAACAGATGCAATAGCTCCCACAGTGACATGGGATCCCCAGTACACACACAAGTGACAGAGATCCCAGGGGACAAGGAGGGGTGCAAGCACCAGTCTCCCCATAGCCCTCCCAGGGATGAACTGGCAGGGGGGTGGGCACAGAGCTGTCCCCTCCAACAGCACCGGGCAGAGCAGCCTGCCAGGGGGCACCTTGCCAGCCCTAAAATACCAAGGAGGGAGAAAGAGCCACCTGGCACAGGGAGCCCAGGCTGGGTGGATAGAACCAAAGCCGACTCCAAGCTGAGCCCCGAACCCACGCAGCAGCATCAGGGGTGCTGACATCTCCCAACCTCCAGCCAAGAGCGCTGCCAAAAGCAGCCGGCCACGAGCTCACCACGCCTGCAGCACCCAGCACCCCCAGTATTTTAATCCCCCTCCCATAACCATGGAGCCCACCCACCCTGCTGCTGCCCCCAGGTCTGCCCGTGGCACTAGGGCCAGAGCAGGGACTCGCCACTGGCTTCATCCTCCCGCAGCGACATGCACGGCTCCAGCAGTCACGGTGCTTCAGAGCCTGTTCTCTCACCACCGCCCCTTCCTTCCCCGTATACTAAATTCAGAGATTTCAGTAAAAGTAAGAGCCAGGTTTGCTGACTCCCTCTGCAGAAAGCATGGAGGCACAGGGGAATCCAAGGCTTTTGCAGCAGGCAGGCCTTGTTTTGGCAGGAGATGCAGTCCCCTTGGAGATCCATTGTCTTTTCCCAAATCACAGGAGAGATTTGTTTCCCATTTGAAGCTGACTGCTGAAATCCCAAGGGGCTGGTGTTTCAGGGGCCATGGGAGAAGGAGACCCCTTGGCAGCCCAGAAGCCTCAGGCTGCTCTTGCGTGGGAAGCTGCCAGTGCCGTGGTGGGACCCAGGGCTCGCCCGCAGCTCAGCAGAGCTCATGGGGGCACACAGGGTGGGAGGGTGATGCTGGAGAGTGCTGTCCCCCCCGAAGCTCCTCACAGCCGGTACGGAGGCCAATCTCCCCCGAGCAGGAGCAGACCCCCCATGCTGCTCCTGGACAGGCAATGACTGTGCTAGAGGAGCCCTCTGGCAAGCAGCCGGAGCTGCTGGTGATGCCCAGGGGGATGTGGGCAGCAGAGTGGCACAGGATGTAACAGGGTGGGGTGGTGAGACACATGCAGACCTCCACCTCTATACCACAAAGTGCCTGTCCCTGGGTGCTGCCTGCTGGTGACAAGCCCCCCGCCGACTCAGGACATCTACTACCTGACCCGCCAATTTGAAGGAGTTTGGGGAACAGGCAAGGAAGACTCCCTGCCTGATTTCAGGCAGTGCATGCATTTAAGGGACCCAGGGTTTCCTAAAGCAGGAAAGAGGACACAGACACATGGATTATTGATGGAGTCCATCACCAGCAAGCTGAGCCTGACACAGGGGTCTGGTGGCACCAGGAACCCAGGTCCTTGTGGTCCAGCTCTTCTGGGGCAGCCGGCAGGACCTACCACATGAAAGGCACCTTCAGGCCAAGCTCCTCTGAAGGGCAAACCGTCACCTACCCCGATGGATGCGTGAGCAGGGCTAACGCCATTCCCGCAGCTGCTCATCTGGGCTGGCATAGTGCCGGGGGGACAGCCCGCGGGAACCTCTGCAGAACATCTGGGGAGGTGAAGCATCAGGCAGGGCAGAGCCAAGTCCATCTCGACAGCCACAGTACGGCAGGAAGCTCCTGCAGACTGCGGGCAGCCTCCCCTTCCAAACGCATCACCAGTGGGGTGAGTGAGAGGGGACCGTGACTCCTCCGTGCCCTGAGCGCCTCCCACGCTGCCAGGAGCCCTGACCCCTCCGACACCAGCGCCTCTGGGAGTGGGTGAGACCTGGGGCGTGTGCGAGAGCGGCAGCGCTGCGGGGGCGCAGGGGGAATGTCACCTCCCATGGGGGTTCCAGAGGTCCCACCGTCACTGAGCTCTACCAGGACCCCCCACCTCCCCCTTGCTCCACGGGCTGCCAGCCCCCGTGCCCCGCGGGGCCGAGGCACCTTCCCGGGGCGCTCCCCCGGCGCCCCCCGCCACCGCGGCTGCCCCACATCCTGTCCCAAACGCGCCCCGAGGTCCGGCTGTCCCTGCACAAACACAGCCTCTCGCAACTCCACTGCTCTCCCCCGCACGGACACCCGGAGGGGAGACCCGAGGGAACAGCGGGGGCGGGAGGGTCTGTCCCCGCCGTGCCGGGCGGTCACCCCGCTTCTCTGCTCCGGTGCCGGCGGGCAGCCCCTGCCGGGGGCTGCGGCGGCGGGTCCCGCTGGGTTCCTATTGCGGGCTCGGCGCTGCCGGGGCACGGGGGGAAAGGGGACCCCCCAAGACCTTCTCCCGGAGCCTCGCGTCTTGCGCCGGGCAGCGGGGAGCGGCGGGAGCGGCGGGAGCGGACCCGGTGCCACCCGGACCGCCCGCACACCCGACCCTTCGGAGCCGGTGCTGGTGCCGGTGCCCGAGCTCCGCTCCGCTCCCGGGGCTCCGGGAACCCCGGAACCGGGCACCGCTTGCCGAGCTCCGCCGTGCCGCGGCCCCGACGGCTGCGAGGGATCGCCGGTCGCGGTGCCGCTCTGCCGCCGGCACCGGGGCTCCGGAGACGGCGGAGCGCCGCCGGGGAACGGCGGGGCCCGAGGCCAAGGGGACGGGAGCGCCGGGGTGGGACCGCAGCCCTTACCTGGGGAATGTGCCAGGAGCCGGTGCCGGTGCCGCGGCTGCCTCGAAGCTGCGGCTGCCGCCGCCTCCCGCCGCCGCCTCTGACACTCCGCCAGCCCCAGCCTAGCGGAGCCGCTCCGCCCCCCGCCCGGCCCAGCCCCGGCACCTGCCCCCGCCCCGGCCCGGCCCCGGTCCGACCCGGCGGGCAGCGGCACCCCCGGGGCCGTCTCGCTTGCCCTCCGCTCGCTCCGGCACCGGCAGGGCCGGGCAGGGCACCGGCGGGGCTGGGACAAAGCCGGGGGCAGATGGTCGGGTCCGAGCAGGGCACGGGCGGGACGCAGGGAGGGAAGGGAGGGAACAGGCAGGACATGGCCAGAGAAGGCTGAACAGAGGCAAGACAGCCAGATCCAGGCAAGGGTTGGCCACACTGAGCCAGAACACAAGGAGGACATGGCCAGAGAAGGCAGGGCACAGCCAGATCCAGGCAAGACACAGGCAAGGCATGGCTAGATGCAGGCAAGGGATGGTCAGATCCAGGCTGGGCAGAGGCAGGACATGGCCAGAGCAGGCAGGACCTGCTCTGCACCCTGGCAGACCTGGCAGGGCACAGCTCAGCACCTGCTCCCTGGCCTCAGAGCCCCCAGCTCACTCCCAGACCAGTAAGAGGGGTTCCAACCCCAGCTCAAGCTCTACAGCCACAAGCTGGTGCCTCAGGCGCTGTTCCTCCCTCGCCTGGCCTGTCCCTGCTCCTCAAGCCTTGGGAGGAGTCCAGGGACCAAGCATCACCCCACTGCCCCCCTGTGCTCCACACAGTCCCCAGCACTCACCATCAGTCCAAACACCAAGATGGGGAAAGATTTGGACCATCCAAAGACAGAAGCACTGGCAAGATTTAGCTTTCCAGGTTTCCACCACTTACCAAACTCCTCCTAGAGCCATTCCCAGCTAGGGACACTCCCCGGGCAGGTGGAGCTCGTTAGCCCTGTAAGGCAATCCATCTACGTCCCGAGGACCTCACTGCCACCGTCCAAGCTCGCTTGGCCCCGGCAGATGAACCTTAGGATTAAAGGGTGGGCTCAGTTCCGCGCACACTG